>VXBA01000178.1:0-81699 GCA_013399895.1 Serilophus lunatus
TGGCTGCAGGCACTCCGAGGATGCCCCAGAACGACCGCCGCTGCTGCCCCCAAGGGTTCCCTTGCAGGAGGGACCCCATGGGACGGGAGGGGAGGGCGACCAGGGTGCCCCCACGGCCATGCTCCCGGGGCTGCTGCCTACGTCGGGACCAGGGGACCCCGTGTCAGCCCCCTCCCCAGGCAGGGCAGAGGTGGGGAGGTTCTGTAAATACTGGCAGGCCAGATTGAGGACCCTGGGGGGCCGTATCTGGCCCGGGGGCTGTAGTTTGAGGACCCCTGGTCTAGACGATATGATCACCCTACTAACAAGTGTACCAAAATACAATAAGAAGCTTGAAAACAATTTCAAAGCTGAGGAGTTTTGATGTTGTAAACTTGCAGACAGGCATTTATAGAAATGTATATTTATATATTTTGTACAAAACTAGGGATTTGTGGCCTGGGTGGTTTTTTTTGTTTAAGTTGAACAAACAGGGATCCACAGATGCTTAGTTATAAGGTATCATGCATATGTTCTCATGACTCTTTTCTTTAGCTTTGACTTTAAAAATTAGTTTATCTCATTTACATGGAATTAATTCCTCATGGAAATGATTTATTGATGACAAGGACTAAGATAACCATTTAGTAGTACGTAAACATCATTATCTGACTCATTCAAGTTCATTTTCTGCATTCTTTTCTTTGTCTTCTTGTTTTACACTCTGGGCATATTTGTTATGTTAGACATATTCTGTTACACAGTAAACAGCTATGTGTGCTGTGTAACAGTTATTGATTCCATCTGTGTGTTTGAAATCATAGATAGTCCAAATGTTGAAATCTGTTTGTTATCAACAAACTGGTTTAGTGAAGACACAAGAATAGCTTTCTTTGTTGAAGACTTCAAATGATGTCTTGGAATGCATAAAACATGTACAAGTATTTCTATAAATATAAATAGAAAAATAATGATAAAAGCAACGACATCTTTATTACAGTGTTGTGATATCACCTAAATCCATGTGGATGAAGACACTGTACACAAACAACAACACAAAGTGAGGAAGACAAATATAATGAACAAAAATAATTGTCCAAACAATCATGAGCTAATACATAATTTTGTTGAATGTTTTTACTATACAAACTCATAAAAAGTTATTTTTTTTTATTTACCAACAAGGATTATATCTGTTATGACTTTTTAAAAGTTCAGGGAACTGGACTGATTTACAAATGGGAGAGCAGAACTCATTGAAGTGTATTTACCTTACCTTCTGTATTCCAGCAGAATATTGTAGACTTTGCTAATGTTGGGCCTTAAGGAATATCAGGAAGCTATCTTCTGAAGAGTGTCCCTCTGTGTGTGTGCTGGTTTTGGCTGAGGTAGAATTAATTTTCTTCGCAGTAGCTAGTATGGGGCTATGTTTTAGATATGTGCTGGAAATAGTTTTAATAACACAGGCATGTTTTTCTTACTACTGAATATCATGGTTTACTATTTTTTTAAGGCTTTTTCTGTTTCTCACCACACCCCACCATCAAGGAGGTTGGGGATGCAGAAGAGGCTGGAAGACAGTCAGGATAGCTGACCAAAGTTGACCCAAGGAATATCCCAGATCATATGGCATCACACTCAGCATGTAGGACTGGGGGGAAAGAAGAAATGAAGGTACATTCAGAGTAATGGCATTTGTGTTCCCAAGTCACCATTGTGCATGAGGAAATCCTGCTTTCTTGGGGATGTCTGCCCTTAGGAAGTGATGAATGAATTCCTTACTTTATTTCCACTGCATGTGTGTCTTTTTGGTTTACCTAATAAGTTGTCTTCATATCAACACACAAATTTTCTCCATCTGATTCTCTCCTCAGTCTGACTGAGGGAAAGTGAGCAAACAGCTGTGTGGGGCTGAGTAGCAATCTGGGGTTAAAACACAACAGTGTGATTGGTGGTGGGATGGATACTCCTGAACTGATGACTATTTCCTGATGACTGGAATACTGGGACCTTGGACATGGTGATGCTTTATCTTTGTCTCACACATATACAAGGAAGCACACAAATTGGAGACTTCATTGCTAATATGGCTCATTACAGTAATGAAAGTTTTCCTTTCTTAAAACAGACCCCTTACAGCTATTATAGTTATAGTTATTATAAAGTGCAATACTATAAGAAGCATTTTATGGGCTATCAATAACAGGACTCTTGGCCCATTTAAATTACAATTAGAAAACTCTAAGATGCTTTTTTTAATGGCCACACCACAGAATATAAGTATTCAGACTGATTCAAAATTATTTTTTGTTTGGTCTAGATATTGGACAAAAAATACTATTTAAATTGCTTGTGCAGAATAGTTTCTATGAGAAAAAAAAGCAAGTTATTTTTTTTACTAAAATTAAATTTATGTTCATTAATATTGAAGTATCTTTTAAAAAGTGTTTTTTCAATTAACATATTTTGACATGAAAACGTTTTTTCCTGTTGAAATACTGAAATTGAGAGGCTGTTTCAGGCAACCCAAAAGAGTATTTTGTCTAAAGAAAAGGTCTCAACCAACAAATTTCATCCATTCAAGGGATAATCAAACTTCAGGTATTACACCAGTAAAATGCAGGGGAAAGAAACCCATCTTTACAGAAGGGATGTATTTTCCTAAGGGTAATATGGTAAGGTACAAGCTAGAAAGGAGTAAGTCAATGATGCTCCGGTAGGACTCATGAGGCACTCCAAAGAGCAGAGCAGGCAAAGCTGTGGGGACAGCATACCAAAAGATGAAGCTGCATAGGTGCTAAACCACAGTGTTCTGAGGAACAGCTTGTTGTGGTGTTTAACACTCAGCCATATGTCATCCATGACCATATGAACTGGGTTTATGCAGCAAGACTTTGGTGGGTGTGACTTATGTGAGAAGATGCCAGAAGTTGTTCCCATGCGGAACATATGGACAGAGAGTTCAAGACATCTCCAAGATGGACCAGTCACTGCCCAAAGCTGATCCAATTAGTAGCACTTTTGTGATAACATATTTAAGAAAGTGGGAAAAATGCTGTGCAACAGCTGGGAGAGAGGAGTGTGTTAGAGAAACAGCTCTGCATCACCAAGCTGAGAGCAGAAGGAGGGACTCCAGGTAGAGATTCCCCTGCAGTCCATGATGAAGACTATGGCTGTCTCCCTGAAGCCTGTGGAGGTCCACAGTAGAGCAGAGATCCACCTATATTCCCTGGAGGACCCCACCATACAGCAGGTGCAGGTGCCATGTGACTCCATGGGAAGCGTGTACTGGAGCAGGCTTCTGGCAGGACCCACATTAGAGCAGTCTGTTCCCGAAGGAACTATGTGTAAATGATTTATGCTATGGCAGTTCTTGAAATACTGTACCCTGTGTAAGACACCCCATGCTGTAGCAGAGGAATGTTTTGAGGAGGAAGGAGCTAAGGGATCGAGAGTTACAAGCCCCTATGCCCCATTCCTCTGAGCTGCTCAGGAGCAAGAGGTAGAAGAGTCAGAGGTGAAATTGAGCCTGGTAAGAAGGGAGGAGTAGGACACTTAAAAATTTCTTCTTGTTTCTCACTGGCCTACTCTGCTTAAATTGACAATAAATTAAATTAATTTCACCAAGCTAAGCCTGTTTTGCCCATGACTGGAAAGGGATCTTCTTCATCCTTATCTTGACCCTTGAGCTTTTCTGTATTTTCTCCCACTGTTCACTTGTGGAGGTGAGGGCTAGAGTCATTTGGTGCACACCTGGTTGCTGGCTAATTCAACCCACAGCACTGGTTTATGTACTTGCAATTCAGAACAGTGAGATGATTTGGTTACTCCTGTTTACAATGTTACGCTGCATAGTGACATACAAGATGAGTGGGTCCCATTACGTTCAGTGAGATTGATTGGAAGGAGGGATCTGACTGGACAAGGAAGGAAAAAAGCAATCTCATTTGATGATACAGTTGCAGTCATTCTTTTCATAGAAACATATATGAGAGAGTGGTTGAAGGCAAGATCTGTCATTGTCTAAACTGACACCTTAGACAGTCAATGACAGATGGGAGATCTTGCCTTCAAACTGCCTTTTTGCACGTGAGCTGACCTCTTTAAGGAAAGAGCCCAGTCAACTTCTGCTGACTCAAGGCTTTGTGGTACACCTGAGTGAAAATCCGAGTGGGGAAGGGGCCTGTGGCTATGCACCCCTGTCCACACTCCAGATGTGTGCCCATCCTTGTTCTTCAGGTTCAGCTAAAGATAGTGCCAGATGGTATTTTTGTGCCAGTCAGCTTGGAACAAGGCAAGTTTATAATCAGAGGTTTGTACTTCTGCTGGAAATGAAGTAGGGACTCACTCTTAGACCTTGTGAATTGAATCATTTGAAACCAGTGAAAATTTTCACAGCAAAATCTATCCACAGTATTAGAAATCCTTTTTTTTTTACTGAAAACAGCTTTACTTAATGAATACTGGTGTTTTACAGTTGAAGTAACCCAATTAAAACAAAGTTTGCTTTTATACAAACATTTTATATAGCATCTGGGCTACATATCTGTCAGTGATCATCCAAATATCAAAAAAAGCCATGAGAAATTTACCATTCTACTAATATAGCAAATACTATTCTCTTGGTTCATGATTTAGTGCTGTGGAAGGTGTTATTTTCCTTCATAGTGTGAATTGCTAGTTTATATAGAGGTGTTGAAAGCAGACAAAATCTTTTATTATTCTTCTTTTTCAGCTGAGTTGGTTTTTTTCCAGAAACATGAAAAGATAGAATAATTTAAACACTCCATGGGGGGAAAAAACCCACAAAATAACAAACCCAAAACAAACAAAAAAACCCTCCAACCAACATGCAACATCTGATTAAAAACATGGCCTGATCATCTATGTGGTCTTTCTGACAGTTTTGCTTTCTCCTCACTGAAGAATATTAGAATACTATGCAGACAGGTAAGTGGGCTGGCTGGTTACCTGTTCATCCATTTCCTCAGGTGAAAATAGTGTGTAGGTTTTGGTATCCCTTTTTGCAATTAATTTCTACTTTCTGCATTTTACTAAAAAAAAAAAAATAAAAAAATTATGGACCTGAGTATTATCTGTAACACTGATGGTGGACTTAAGTAAGTGCCAAAGAAAAATAAATTAGACATTCAAAAAAATATTTTAAGTGCAGTAAGAATGCATAGAGAAAACATCCTTATTAAAAAGACGTCTTTTAATCCTCATATGGGTATTTTACTGTTTATAATCACTTCAGTCATCCTAATGACAAGATCAATGCATTTGCTTCCTAGCTTGTTTTTTCTCACTATTAGTTTGGTGGTCAGGAAGGCTATTTGAAATGTGATATAAGATCACTGATTTTTTTATTTTGCCTCATCACTAAATGCCAGTAACATCTTCTAATTTCCATTTGTTGCAGAGATTTCTGTGTTCCTCCATCAAAATCTTGTTTGAATGGCTAACAGTCTGGAACAAACACCTAAGTCATACTGGGATGGAGGAGAGAAATTACACTTAGAAGGGAAGGAAAAATGAATACAGCTGTTTATTTTGCTGACTTATTGGAGAGCAGATCCTCTAAAATGAAAACCAGGGTGTTAACAGATTATTTCCTTCCTTTTTCCTTTGTGCAGAGAAAAACAAAAGCTTAGAAGCAGTAACTTGGGTAACATAAAACATAAAGGATAAAAAGTGAAAAGTGATAAAAACTTTAAGGTATTTCTAGAACAACAATTAAAGGTATTCCCATTGAAGTAGACAATCTCTGTCTAAATATGGATAGTTTGTTCCTTCTCTACTGATTATGTTGGTGACATATTTTCCTCCCAAGAATTGCAAAAGCAGTATATTAATGAGGTTGTTTATCAATATATTAAGGAGTGGGTTTTCTGGAGAGGTCAGATTTTGTTTGATTATACTATATCTAAGGGAAAAAGGGAAACAAACATACCTTAAGGGCCAAATGATCCTTAAAATAGATGTGAACAAGTGGTGACCTTGCCCAGACAATGACTGTACTACTGTGTTATTCTACCCAAGACAGGGCATCTATTTTCAGAGAGGAGAAAAGATATTCCTAGCTCTTCTCAAACTGTGTCAAATCACCTCTGCCTTGTTCACTGCTGTAGATGCAAATGTTGCACTAGGGCTGCTCAGAAGCGTTCTAGGGAAAGCAACAGAGATAGAAGCTCCATCACTTCTACAAAAAGATATAAAACATGTAGAGTAGGGCAAGCTAAAGCTGACAGCAAGCTTACTACGTGAGGTTTGCACCTCACTGTTCTGGCTCAATGCTGCTCTGCTTGACTGCCCCAGCTAGAGAAAAGTAAAACATAAGGAACATCAGCTGCTCAGAGCCCAAAACAAATAAAAATGTGACAGACTGAGAGGGGTGAATGGCAATGACACAAATTAATATGTAATTTTAAAACTTTTTCCAATTCAGCCTCACTGACCATTTTGTTAAGTAACTGGAGAAAATGAAATCAAAACCCCTTCCCATAAAATTAGAAAATCAAAACAGATATGCAATCTATTGCAATTGATAGCAGGTAGTCAATTTTATGGACTTTCCTAAGATTGTTCCTGCACTTGTAAAATATAATGAATCCTTAATAAAATAGAGGGTAGCTGAATTCATTCTTCCCTTATTGCAATAATTTGACTTAAATTTGCAAATAATTCAGAACAGGCCACTGTAGCTTATTAGTCCTATACTTTGGGCTTCTGAAGACTATGATCTCAACTGCATGGCATGAGATTGAGTATTTTGCAGATAGCAAAAATATAAAAATGTAAGTGGGAATGTGTAAGAAGTAGATAAAAACAACAGTCTTCTGTGTTCTTGGAGTCAATGAGTTTAAGCTTTGCCTCAGTGAGCTGTTTCGGTTTATTCTCAAGCTCAGGGTGTTCCTTAAAACCTACCAGTCTCAACTGATGTTAATAGCAGTTTGGTATGTGCTCATACATTTTGTTGAACTGAAGTCTGAGGACTTATCCAAATTGCACTCAATGTATAGACTTCCACTGCCTTTTGCTAGGTTTAGAATGGGTTGTTTTGCAAGTGTGTAATGACTGAGTATAAAATCTCATCCTCTTATCAGATGACCTATTGGAAGTAACTGTCTGTCCAAGGTCAACAATCTGCCTGTTCTTCCTCGAAGACTGGATCTCTGAAAGTCAATGGTGTAATTGAAGTAGTTATATTTGAGGTTCAAGCAAATTTTTCTTCTGTATTTTCTTCTTTATTCCTGTGTACTTTGCTTCTGTGTCACTGGTTGCCACTGTCCTTTGGAAAAATCAGAATATTTTTTTGCATTAGTGGTTCTTTCTTCTTCATATAAAGTCTATCTCTTGACTGCTGCACTACACCATAAATAGACATGTTTCTCCTCTGTTCCTGTAATCACACAGCTCCAATATCCATATTAAAGTATGTCCTTTGTCACAGCTTGCATGAGACAGTTAAGATTATCTCTAAGGCAAAACATTTATCTGTCCTTGTGAGAAAGGAGAGCATTTCTGTAAAACCATCCTGATACTCATGCTCTAATGTACTGCTTGAATCCCAGAACTTGTTAGAGGTGACTACTGGAAAAGGCAAAACAATGACAATTTCCTTAGGGAACAAAGCCTAGGAACAATTGTTGTAATAAGTTCCAACTGAAATTCCACAAAGACAATATGATTTAGGTTTTCAGGCTTGTGAAAAGTAAGATGAGAGGAAATCCTTCACCTTCATTCTGATTCTGAGAAGAAGTACTGGTACTCAGGAACTTAAACAGTGAACAGGTCAAATAAACAAAAAACCAGAGATTTTTCTAGGTATTAAAGCTTGCCTTCCAAAGTCAGAGTTTGGATTAATTTAGCGAAGTGAATTTTTTTATGCCCTATAGACTAGAGAGTAATTAGTAAATAAGAACTCAGTATTTTTATTCTAGTTATTCTTTCCAGTACATGCTGTAAGACTATAACCTGGAATATAATTGATCTTTATTTTCAAAATGCTTTTCTCACTGCAAATTCTTGTGAGTAAATTAGTTTGGGGACAAATGGCTGTTCAACACTTACATACATTGGAAGGCCTGAGATCAGGAGCCAAATCTTCGTTATCTGACCTGCATTTCACAGATTCATAGAATCTTTAAGGTTGGAAAATACCTCCAGGATCATCAAGTCTAACCATTAACCCAGCACCACCGTGTTACCACTAAACCATGTCTTCAAATGTCACATACACACTTTTAATACTTCCAGGGATGGTGATTCCACCCCTTCTGTGGGAAACTTCTTCCAATGTCTGACCATTCTTTCAGTGAAGAAGAAATACGTTAACCTATAGTTGAGATCCTCAGTTCAGTGATCACCTGAATCTACTGGACACTTTAGATTCCATTTACTTATCACATTCCTGTACATAAAAGAAAGGATGTGGCAGAAGGGTGCTAGGTCATGCTTTCATAACTACTTCACACAGAATTAGGACTCGAGATGTGCTCTTGTATTCAGTCAGACATAGGATGATTAGATCATCTAGATCTAAACATTGGTAAGTGGAAGAACTTTGATCTCTAGCCTGAGGAATACATCACTGGGAAAAAACCCAAACAATTTAAGGGGCAATTCACCTGATAACCATGTGCAATCAGACTTCTGCTGTTGTTTTATTTTTTATTTTCTTTTGGTTACGACTGCTTGTTCTGTTCACATAGTAATGTTTGTATTAACTTCACCTTTATAGGCATACAGTATCCTTTCAGATTCCTAAATCAATGTCAAATGCATTGATTAGCACTTTATTTAATTATTATTCAAATATAAATTTAATATAAAGTCAAAATTATTTTTTTTAATTATGACATATCACTAAAATAGTTTTAACATTGAGGTACTTTGTGCCTGATTCAAAGCCTGTTTGAAAGAATCTTGGAAAGATACATTGGGCTTTGTCCAGTGTATATATATGTTCAAACATTAAACACTTATCACAAGTGCACATCTGTAGGAGACTCACTGGCTTCAGTGTGGCTATTCCCAGGGTTGTCTGCATGGTATTTAGGATTTTACCATAGAAATTATCTATTTCCACTAGCTGATAGAGGGACTGAATTCTGGGCACAGCACTCAGGTTTGAGCTATTCAAACAAATTAAGACGAATGGATGCAAGATATTAGCATACTGAAATTTTTCTCATGTGTTCTTGACATTTCCACTGAATTCCCTCTGACATTTCATTTTCAGGGCTGGAAGTGCAGTGAATACATACTGTTCTTTTATGAGATTTTATTTTCACTGATACCTTTAGATATAAAGCCTAGAGAATGCAGTGAGAAGTTTTTAGGAATGTCTCCTGACCTTCTGTGTTTTACTGCTTTTCAACTACTGAATGGAAGTAAAGGAATTTTAAAAAACAGTGTAAGAGACAATGTTGCCAAAACCTACTCCTCACTAAAGTGTTCTGGATAAACATGTTTCTCAGTTGGTTTAAGTCAGTGGTTTAAGAATGTAAAATGCAAAACCGAATCTTTCAGAGCCTCTGATTTTATGTAGCATGTATGAATTTTATAATCCTATTTGCCTCACCTGCCAAAGACTTCCCTGTCCTAGGTTGAAGTATATTCTATTACCATCTCTGTTATCATCTGTTAATGGGCCATCAGTGCCTCACCCATGACTCAGAGATAGCTCCTTCCTGGACTATCTGCTGTTAATGGGCTCATCAGGCCTTATCACACGACTCACCATCCCATTGTGAGATGTTTTGCCCAGAGGGAGGAGACAACAATTCCATCCTGGATATAAGCTGAGACTCTGAACACCACAGGAGCGCTTACCTACTGGACTCCCAGGGGACAAGAGCTACCATTGGACTTTCTCACCCCTTTTCCTTTTTACAGGATCACTGCTTCAACGGAACTGCTTTGCTTGGACTGCTATTATCATAGAGTGTCAGGGTGTATCTAACTTTGTCACTGTTCTTGTACTACTGCATTTATTTGTTTCTTTTAATTTTTTTTTTTCTATTAAATCATAATTCTGACTTGCGATCTCCCACTAGTTTGATTTCAAACTAGTACATTCCCATATTTAGGAGTGGCTGTGGATGTGTCTATCCGGACTTCAGCAAAGCCTTTGGTAGTGCTTCACAGAGCATTCTCCTGGAGAAACTGTGAGCCAATGGCTTTGATGGGCACATTGTTCACTGGGTTGGCTGCATGGTCAGGCCCAGAAAGTGGTGGTGAATGGTGCTGTATTCAGCTGCTGGTTGGTTTCCCAGGGCTCAGTGTTGGGGCCAGTTCTGTTTATCAGCGATCTGCACAAGGGGATCAAGTGCACTCTCAGTGAGTTGGCAGATGAGTGTTGATTACACAACAACTTGGGCAGGCAGGAGGGCTCTGCAAAAGGATCTGGACAAGGCTGGATCAATGGGCCAAAGCCAATGATATGACATGCAGCAAGGGCAAGTACCATGTCCTCCACTTGGATCACAGCAACTCCCTGCTATCCTTGGCTTGGAAAAGAGTGGTTGGAAAGCTGCCCAGAAGAGAAGGACCTGGGAGTGGTGGGCAACAACAGCAGTACATGAGCCAAAAAGGTGAAAGATGTACACACAGAAGTAGTGTGACCAGCAGGATCAAGAAGGTGATAGTCCCTCTGGACTTAACACTGGTGGAGCCACACCTTAAGTTCTGTGTCCGTTTCTGGGCCACTCACTATAAGAAAGATGTGGAGGGACTGAGGCGTGTTCAGAGAAGGGCAATGAAGCTTCTGGAAGGGCAGCAAAGAGTATGGCGCACAAGTCAAATGGGACCAGCTGAGGGAGCTGTGGTTGTTTAATCTGGAGAAGAGGAGGCTCAGGGAAGACTTTATTGCTCTCTACAACTACTTGGAAGGAGGTTGTAGCCAAGTGGAGGTTGGTCTCTTCTCCCAGGCAACCAGCAACAGGATGAGAAGAAATGACCTCAGGCTGTGGTTCACATGGGACATTATGAAGAGCTTCTTCACTGAAATGTGGATGACCATTGGAAAAAGCTGCCCAGGGAGGTGGTGGAGTCAACACCCCTGCAAGTATTCACAAAATGACTGGACATGACACTTAGCTATGGTTTAGGAGAGTGATGATGTTCAGTCAAAGGTCAAACTCAATCTCAGAGATCTTTTCCAGCCTTAATGGTTCCATGATTCTATAAGTCTAGTGTCAGCCTCAAAGAGGTCATGTCAAGACTCATCAAGTGATCTTTATAAAACTCTCCCATCATGATAAGCAATAAATTAGTGTTCAATTTCTCCTTTTAAAGTAACTGAGAAATCCAAAAATGTTGACAAATCACAAGGGGAATCCCATCTGGACATATGCATTGGAACTGCCATCAAAAATAAAACCTGAAATTGCTCCTAGAAACAGCAATGAAAAACATAGTTTGTTTTTTCAGTCTACTAAATTAACTGGCAAGTTCCTATTGCTGCTGTATATACTTCCACATGAACCTCATTGTCATCAGAGAGTAAAATGGAGAAAATCAATGTGCACATTAGCATCGGAAATTGTACGTCAAACTCATTCTTTGTATATGGGCAGTGTTTTTCATCCCTATGCTTTATAGACACCTAGGAAGAATAAATCTAGCATCAGAGCCTGTACATATTTTCCTCCATTTGTCAGTAGTACACGTACAGCCCAGACAGAAGGAGCAACTTACCAATGTCAGAAAGTTACACTATGAGCAGGCAGCCCCATATATGAGGCACAGAGTTATTATTCTTCTACAACAGTTCTTTAATTCACTGTTAATAAAGAGATTGAGAATGACTATGCTGGTTGGTAAAAAAGCTGAAAGATGCACAGGACCATCAACTTTCTTCACCTGGAGTTCATAACACAGACAGGATTCCAAGGGATGCCCAGCAAATATTATATTAAGATTCTCTGATATATAATTTGCTAAAGAGAAAAATACAAAAAAATGAATTTTTTGCTGTAAAATAGATTATTTCTACACTGCTAAAGGTATGCCTTGACATATAATTTTATGTCATTCTGCTGAAGTTTAATGGTTCTGCTTAATTTTATCACTAAAATTGCCTTTCATGTGACAAAACGAGTACATATATACTTAATTTTCATTTTATGGAACTCTATCTTACATGATTACATATATTTATCTTTGTTTTCCAGACCTGTTATTCAGCAGTTATGCAATAATTTTTTGAAACTGTTCAGTATTTGCCAGGTTTTTCATATCTTGCTGTTCAACAGTGTAATGGCAAACATTATTTTTCTCTGTATTTTACTTTTATAAAGAAAAAATATGAGTCTGCTATCAATGCTGTCAGTTTAATACACTTCGATTTAAGCGAGCAACAGTAAACAGTGTTATGCAAAGTTCCCCAGAGAGGAAACTTTTTCCATTATTTTCTTAACACTGGGCTTCTAGAATTAGGTGAGACTCTTACCAAAACAAGACACAGAGTTTTAATTTTAGAAGAAATTAAGAAAATTCAGAATATTAAGCATGACCTCAACTCTGAGGATGTTTTTGAACACATAAGAGCTAAATAAGAGAATCAGAAACTGGAACTAGGAAGAATCTCAGAAGGGGCACTAAGTCTTTCCCTCTTTAGTAAGGCAGTGACAGTCTGGCCTTCTTCATAGAAATGGCAGAAAAATAAGAGATTTTTATAAGCTTCTTTATATATAGTGATTTGTCCTAGACATATATTGGTAAGAAATTAATTTTGTTGTTGAATTAATCTTTAAACACAAACTACTTCAATAAGTGACATAGTAACGTTTTGCTATAGAAGATATTTTAGATGCTGTGACTTAAAACAGCTGTACAAAAGCATGAGAAATGTGCCAGGTCTTGGTTTCATTCTACTGGTGAGACAGCATCTCCCAAGATAACAGCAGGAGAGGGAACCACAAGGCAAAATTCAGGTAGGTGCTGAATGGTCCCAAAGCTGGCTGCACCTTGGCATTTCAGTCCAAGCAAAGGTACAGACCTGGTCGCAATTTTTGGCGTCTTCATATCACCCAGACCAACTGCCACAAATTACACCTTCAAAGTGGCATGGTGGAATTCATCAGCTGATGTTACAACCTGACCCTGAAGGTGAGGCTAATCCAGGTTCTTGCTAATAAATCCCTTGGGGTGGATTAGAACGAAACACCGCTGAATAATCAGTGTTTGTAAATATATACATGTAAGGTTTATTTTAGAACAATTTGGCTGCAATGCAAAGCAGGTGTGTAGTCGTTTTGGTTATTATTATCTATAGTAATAAAATAAAATCATAAAAATAACAGAAAATGTATAAGGAAAAAGAAAGAAAAAGAAAGAATAAGAATAGAAAGATACATAGTCACCACGTGTGGGTCCAATATTAGAGCTGCCTCTCACATCAGTATAATTGAGCCAATTATGGCCCATCAAATGGGATAAATACCTTCAGATCTATGTGTGAATGGCCCAGTACTCCTAGTACTTCAGAAGGGAGTTTTCACAACTGTGACACCTGCTTAAGCATTTTGCCATGATAAAAAGCACTATTCCACCTTGAAGGATTTGCCTCTTATGAGCCTCTTCCCTCATCTAGTTCAACACCCAGCCTGTAACCTCTGTCAGTGGATGTGCACTCCCTCTGCACTTGGGTGGTTACTTTGCACATCATCAGTAAAGCACCCTGCTGATTGAGCCATTAGCAGTTCACTTTCTGACAGCTGGCTTGGATTCAATAAAAGCTGATGCTGTCCAGACCAGTGCTTATTGCGTACAAGGTGACGGGTGTTACTAGAAATGTCCCATTCTTCTACCCAGTGCCTTCGTCCCTTGAAGGGACTATGGGCTTACTAAGCATAGGACTCCAGCATTCCTTTTCCAATACATGCAGGTACATACCTCTTGACAAGCTCTTCAGATAGGATCAACAGAAGGCTTGACGAAAAGTACAAGGAGAAAAAACTTAACGGGAACATTTCAGTACTTCTTATTTCCCTCACTGTTTTACGGAGCGCAGTGTTAAGGTAGGGCAGGGCTCCACGTCATCCAGCTATAAACTTCTCATAATTAACAGGTTCCCAGTGTTTCATCTGAGACCTCAGGGGCAATCCAACTCCAAAGCCATGCCAGATACTCTGCATTTCTCAAGCAGGTTATTTAGCAGAATCTACAAAAACTCCTGATGGAAGGTTTTTCCTGGTGATTGCTCCTTATTTATAAGCATTTCCTCTAATGATGCTGCATCTTTTTCAACAGCCAATTACATCTGCTAGATTCTGTCTTCTTCAGGAAGCTTTCTGATCCGATTATATACCTCTACTGGATCCATCTTACCCACCAGGGACTGACTAGACATCATAATATTCATTACAAGCCTCAGGCTCCCTAGAAGTCTGTACGCACCCAACATAGGTATTAAAGCTAGATGCGAGCTCTATTGTTGGTAAAAGTTTCAGATTTGAAAAAGCACTGAAAGAATCTTTTACTTGCCCTGTTAGAAGTTGCTCCTATTCAGAGAGACTTTAAATAGTGTTTCAAACATCTTGAGTTTTGTCTTTAAAAATGCACCAATGCTGTGAATCTTTGACAAACTTCTGTGTTGGCCTTGTGTTGTGAAATAGGATAACATGAACAGATTTATTAGTAAGGTGCTTAGCTGAAGGCATATCTGAACTCTATAGTAAAGTTGGTTTCTGGGAGAAATAAAAACTAGGAGAGAGAAAGAAAACAAGATAAAAAGCTCCCCAGTGAACATCTGGGAAGAGAAGCAATTGGCATTCTCAATAAGATCTTCCCTGAGGTCCTCTCCAGCGCAGCAGGCAAACCTCATCAATGGTTTTCCATAGGGACAATATAATCGTCATCAGGACCCAGTCTACCCTCCCGTTGGTTTTTGCTTCTAGTGCTGTTACTGCCAGCTGGTGCACACTTTCACCTGGATCTGGTGCTGCAGCCTAGGTCATTGATACAGTATGTTCTTGCATATCATTGTGTCCCCATAACATAACCCAAAAGCAACAACCAAAAGTCAGGGAAAGGGGAAGCAAAAGGAAAAGGGTGACTTTTTTCTGTGAGAAATTGCTTTCTCAAGAGAATCCACTGTAACAATGCTGCCAGGATTTGCAGGAATAAGGCCCTGAGAATAATAGTATGAGAACAGCATCATAAGAGCAACAAGAAAAAATCATTGCCACAGAGGCAGGGTTGAAACATGGCAGAGCTCCAATGCAAACCAGGCTACAGAACTGCAGCTAAAGGTGCCCTGGAATTACAAAGGTGAAGAAATCTAAGGCACTGAACAACTTTTCTGAGTTGGAAAGGCATTGTGCATTCCCCTCCATGGCTTCATTTTTTACTCTTTCTCTGTTAAGTGACTGCAGTCTCTTCTCACCTCCTCTGTCTGCTGTTCCCCTTTTTCTTTCTGTTTTAACATTTCTGACTGCTCTTTCAAATCCACTGTCTCTCATGGCTAACACACACATGCCCTGCAGCCAAAACCCAAGCACCTCTGCTTTGCATTGACAAGTACTTTCTTGCTTGCCTTTAGTGGACACTAATACAGAAGTATCTCACATCTAGCTGTGAAAAGCCTTCTTTTCACCTTCCTCATTCTCTGAACAGCAAAAGTAATTTTTCCTACTTATTAATCTGCCAGATTTGGAGCCACCTGGCAGAGAAGTCCCTGTTCTCTCTTAATGACCTGTTCAAAGGTAATGAAACAGTGAGATATCAAACCCCACAATACCCTGAATGTACGTACACATCACTCTTCTTATCTTTGCAGTGGCCTCACATTTGTGATATTTAATAATCTGTTTTTATAACCTTAATGCCCTGATAATTTTGGTGGTTATTTTTAATTCCCTAGAAATTTTCTTCTCTGCTGGTCTACATTAAGCTTTTATGTATATAAGAAACATAAAGATATGTCTTTACAATAGTTACTTCTTCAATAGAATTTGACATGTTCTGCATGAAATTCTTGTTTCTAAACTGAAGTGGCATGCATTTGATAGATGAACCATTTGGTGAATAAGGAATTGGTTGGAATTGGATGCACTCAAATTGTTGCTGTCAATGGCTCAGTTTCCAAGCAGAGACCAGTGATGAGTGTCATTCCTCAGGGGTTGGTATTGGGACTGATGCTGTTTAACATCTCTGTCAGTGACATGGACAGTGGGATTGCTTGCACTCTCAGCCAGTTTGCCAATGATGCCTAACTGTGTGGTGTGGTCAACCCACTGGAGGGAAGGGATATCATGCAGAGTGCCTCTGACAAGCTTGAGAGGAGTTCAACAAGGTCAAGTGTAAGGTGATGCACCTGGGTGAGGATAACCCCAAGCACAGATAAAGGCTCAGAGGAGAATGGATTGAGAGCAGCTCTGTGGAGAAGGACTTGAAGGTGTTTGTGGATGAGAAGTTTGGCATGGCTCAGTAATCTGTGCTTGCAGCCCAGAAAGACAAATGCATCCTGGTCTGCATCAGCAGCAGCGTGGGCAGTAGTCCAAGGGAGGGGATTCTGTCCCTCTGCTCTTGTGAGACCTCACCTGAAGTGCTGCATCCAGCTCTGGGGTGCCCAGCACATGAAAGGTGTGGACTTGTGGGAATGAGTCTGGAGGAAGCCACAAAGATGATCAGAGGATGGAGCGTGCCTCCTGTAGGGCTCCTCTTTCAGTAAAACAGGCTGGGAGAGTTGAGGCTGCTCATCCTGGAGAAAAGAAGGCTCTGGGAAGACCTTATAGCACCTTCCAGTACCAAAAGGGGCTACAAGAGAACTGGAGAGGCACTTTTTAGAAGGGCATGGAGGGATAGCACAAGGAGCAATGGCTGTGAACTGAAAGAGGGGAGGCTTATAATGGAGAGGGTACATTTAAACTGGATATTAGGAAAGAATTCTTCACTGTAGGGACAGACCAGACCTGAAGACCCAGGAAGAAAAATGTCCCATTGATATGTGGATTCCGGTGATGGGGGAAGGCAATGGTTCTCCATCATGTTAATCTGAAACATCTTCGAAATAGAATGCTACAGAAAAATTTGAATAGCTGTCTCAAGAGGCTGGAAGTAACAATTTTATTAACAGCAGTTATTGTTTACTGTATTTGGTAAGCAGCTTTTTAAAAACTGAAATATTATTCGTGGTTTGTTAGGTATCCCTAATAAAACAAAATGTAGGAAAAGAGAGTCCACAAGCACAGAGACTTTAAAAATAAAATGAAAAGATCAACAAAATATCAGGTGTGATGGAGAAAAAGAAATAACTTTGTAGTTAGTGCTTTAGATTGTGAAAAATGTGCAAATAAATGCCAGGAGGAAGAAATTGGATAGCACAATAAAGAAGATGAAAGGTTCTGGGGGAAAAAAATCAAGTAATTGGAGCATGAAAACACAATACTGGTAATTAATACAAGTAGACACAGGTGAAAAAAAGCTTACACGGGGAAAGAATACATAAGTCACTCAAGCTGTGCAGAGTCAGAGTGCAAATGAAAATTCAGTAGTTAACACAAGGAAAGGAAAAATCAAAATGCGGCTGGAGGAACTTGAGATGTGCATTGACAGCACAACTGCGAGTAGGCAGATCTAAAAGATGAATATATCTTCCTTTCTTTGTGAGGTTATGCAAGGACACTGTCAAAGAAAATGGAAAAAAACAAGATCTTTAAGAAAAAAAATAGAAAGGAACACAAAACCACTGAGCACACAGCCTATTGATTGTAGATTTCTAGAAACCATAGAGCCCATTAAAAATCATAGACAGAAAAAAATCTAAATTCTATTGAAAATCGATTGAAAACAAAATTGAACTGTTCTGAAAAAAACTAGATGACATGTTATTAAAAATCTCAGATTTTTTTTCTCTCTTTTTTCTTCCCTGAGGGCAGAAGACTCCTCATCAAAACAACAAATGAAGTAATTTTGTCCTTCCTGCTTTTGTAAAAATGGTTAGGTAAGAAGGCAAATAAACATTATTCACAGGAAATATTATTTCTGTATTGATAAAGGAAAATCAGTTTTTCTCATGTATCTAACTCAACCAAGGAAAATGACAAATTTTACCTGCGATTTTGGGTAGGCATTTTGTATAGTGACTGTCTGGAATTGTTCTGTATTTTCCCTTTTTGAAAAGGTCTCCTTTTCAGCATTTAACCAAACAAGGAGAGGAATGAAATTTATTTATGGAACTACCAGTGGTTCCTACTTATAATATTTTTTAAAAATCATTACTACATCTTAAACATCTGCTATCTGACTTAGCCTCTTTCTATCTCTTTGTATCTCTGTGTTTCTTAATAAGCACTTTATTCTCAAAAAGGTAAGCTCAAGAATCAGTTGATTTTAAAGAAAATGCTTGATATATATTGATACTTTTTAATGTAGGCTGTCCATATTTCAATACTCCTACATCAACTGAATCAATGTGGCTACAGGAAAATGTCTTAAAGCATTTATTCATTCTGTGCAGTGAGGCACATGAGTAAATGGAATTTTAATGACAAACTGCCTTGAACAGTAAAGAGGAAATCCAAACTGTCACTTAAGTAGACCTTCATGTGAAGAAATACTGTACTAATGCACAAGAAGGCTGCTGCATTATTCCCTTCTGGTACACATATTTGCTGAAATACAGTTGACTTAATATGACACTTGGCAAAAAAGGAGCAAACAATTTAAAGAATCATTTAAGTCCTTTCAAGGAAATTAACTGGAAGAAAATAAATATAATAAAGTATATTCATAAGCTGAATTGTATCACATAGTTATTAATATTGTGTGTATTTCATTTCAGTCTTCTGGACACTGTGAAAGTGTTAATCAGATAGACATTGAAAATAAAATACAGCCTTGACTGAATATTTAAGGTGCAGTATTGCAGCCATTTATTTTCAGGAGAAATGCAAATTAGGCATCTACTTGCCACCTGTGCAGTGCACCTACTCTGGTATTTTGGTGTACATAACAGTTTAACTTCTAATTACATGGGACATGCTCATTTTGGATGAGAGCACAGCATAACGAAGTAAGGTGGCATCACAGACAATTTAAATTCTATAAGTTAATTAAAGCCTTGAGTTCCATGTGGGTGTCAGGCAAGGAACATGACAGCAAAATTTGTGAGAGCTGTGCTGAATCTCTGCTGCAAGCTGGGAGATAACAGAAAGAGAGTTTACAGATAGGAAAATAGAGCAGACATGTCACATACTTGTATACTTACAGGAACATTTAGAAAGTGAATCGTGGTGAATTAGGCCTGAAAGGGAAGCTGTGAGATGTGGTTTATGTCACGATATAAACCAACTGCAAAGGAATCTGTTTGGAAGAAGTATTTAAGATGAGAAAAGCTGACAGATGTGGGTGCAGCACTTAACATGGACACCATAGTATACATCAGATTTTGTAGCAGAGCAGAAAGCTTTAACATTTTTCAAATATATAATTTTCATTTGTAGGCCAGCAAATTTTCTTTTTTAGAAACCATGGAATTTTCTTTTTATGGTTTCTTAAGTTAAATCTTTCCTCTGGGTTTAAATATATATATATATTTATNCACAGCTCTGACTAATCACCATTTGTTGAATTATTTTTATATTGCAAATGTCTCCATTAATTTTCCTGGGTAATTGGAAAGTGTTAAAAATAAGTTTTAAAAGGTGTTGCCCTACTACTGTTTCAATGTCTTGCCATTTTCAAATCCTCTAAATCCAGGGAACATTTTTCCAGAGGTTTAGAGCACGGTCTACAATGTTCTATTTAAATTCTTACATAGCCTTTATCACTGTGGCATCTGACATCTCCCAGGCCCCTATTACATGATACAGCTACCTCACTTCAGTTGCAATGCTCTTACATAATTTTTCTGCTTGGAAGAAATGGAAGAATGTTATTTCTGAGTTATTTAAAACTGCCTGGTTTTTGTGTTTATTTTTAGTCAGAGAGGTGCCTTTTACATAGGGATAATGATGCTTTCAAAAAATTCTTCATTCCTTCAAGCACTTATTGTATAACTGCAGACCACTGCAAAACCCAGGGCTTAAATAAATGCCGATTCCGCAGACTAGGAGTGCATTTTTCCATGTCCTGAATCCAATCCATTACCAAAGATTGAACTGTTGGTAGCTATGGAAAAACATCAGCTGTTCATTGACAGAAGTAATGGAAATCTTGGAGAAAATAACTTGCTGGTCACGTTCTACATAAGTCAGAAATATGAACTTGGAGTTGAAGTCACAATGATAGATCATCTCTACGAGAAAATTAAGGGGAAAGTCTAAATAAGTGTGCACTAAAGACAAGCTGAAACATGATATTTGCACTATATATTAGCAACAACAATTTGAGAAAATCTGCCTAAGGTACACCAGCAAACTTCCAGTGATAGTTTTTTGTTTAAAAGCTATTCATAAAGTTTTAAGTACTTCTTCAAATTTTCATGCATTACTTATTTATTTTACTGAGAAATTGTATGGTGTTTTATCTCAGAAATTTCACTGAGAATGGTTTAGTTCTATTTATAAAGATTTTATGTACAGCAACCCAAGGTTTAACACTGTGGGACATTTTCCAAATAGATCTCACTCTGGTAGATGTTTCTCTGGAATCTAGAATGCAATAGTTGTCTCAGTGTCTCTCTACCAGACAAAAATTGCAAAGATTTATGGGAACATGAGTTCTCATTTATTATATATTTCTAAATGAGTGTAAACGTAGCAGACTTACAGAAAATAATCATCACTAATTTAAGTTTCCAGAAGTAAAATTTATGTTCTCTTTGTTCATTCATTTTGCCTTCAGCCAATCAGTTCCACAAACCAATTTCACCAACAGTAACAGACATAGTCATCAAGGAGCTAATTAACAGAATTTGTAAGTATAAATGACCTGATCTGGAATAAGTAAAGAAAGATTACAGTAAGTTCTGTGAACTGAATGCTTCCTTGCCAAGTCGAAAAAGCACCGTAAAAACTCTCTACCACTGCTTAATTTAGTATTGGTGTTCAAATCTTGAAAAGCAAGTTTTGGAAAACATCTTTAAACACGGTCCCTATCCCATATAAGCATTGTGTCAGTCTAATCATTGTCATAAAACATAAAAGCAAGTCACAAATGTTATTGAACACTCCTCCAAAGACAAGGTTGCAATCTCTTCTGTGCCAGATATTGAAGTCAAGTCAACATAAGGGAATACATCCGTGAAGAATTATGGCAGCAGAGGGCTCACCACCATAGTCGGAGTCAATCTGCTTGGAACAGGAGTTACTGCTCCAGGCTGCTTTTAGACATTAGATCAGGAAGGAGTTTTAAAAACTGTAATGATGCCCCCTAAGTATTATTAAAGTCACAAGTGGTATATCACATTTTCCTCTTGTTCCAACCACTGCCTGAAGCAAAAGCAATGGCATTCCCTCACTGGTATGTGTCACAGTTTGCTGCCAAGAGCTGTGTCTCATGGACGCCCACAGTTACATTTCATCACACCTTGAGCACAAAGCTTTCATTGTACAGAAAAAGCCAAGCACCGTGTAGATTCTTAGTTTTCTTTCTCACAGGACCACCACAAACCACAAGCTTTTATGCAGCATCCTGCAACACACTTGTAAGAAAAACAATATTGTCCTCCACTTGTAAACACTCACAGCTCCTGCTGGTCACTGCTCTGAGTTTGCCATTTCCAGAGTCTCAGATCTTCTTAATACAGCTGACCTTGAGAAAACATCTCCACTAAAAGTATATTTATGCTTTTAATCCACAGAAAAGCTGCCAATACCATGATTTCCACAATCCACAAGGCCAAGAAGTTGATAAAAGCAGTGTTGCACTTTTCCTTCCCACCTTCTCAAAGCACAGGAGTAAAGGCAGCTACAACATGAAGAAAAGAAGCTGAAAGAACAAGGGCAATGCTGGGAATTCACAGTCGCGACCTGCAATGATAGTCCCGGGAAGGTTTTCAGATAGATTTCTTCCAGGATCCCTGTGAAAATGGCCCCCAGGGAACTGCTTCCAGAGACTCCTATCTGCTTTTCTACCCAGAGTCTGCCAGACGCAGAGAACAGTTAGCCCATTTCTTTCTCTATAATTTAATTGCAATTTGTAGCTGCAGTCCTAAGCTACAGGTAGAGATGTATGCTGAACATATATTATTTTGCAATAAGTACTATAATCATTTCTGCCTCCTCTTGCCTAAAGAATTCTGGCTCTGTAGAAAACAAATTATCTTTGAACTCCTCTGGAGACTTGAAGAAATGCCTGCGCTTGGTACAAAAAATGTTTTCCCACTATAGCAGACAGAAATAAATATCTGCATCTCGGTGCCCCTCCCCCAGACACCAGCTTAGAAAAAAAAGACCTGCTTTTCTTCAGCATAAAAAGCAAAACTATAAATAACCTATTGAAAGGGACCTCTCTTCCTTTAATGTTGAAAAATGGTTTATATATATATATATATATATATATATAAAATCTATATTTTAATTATCTTTCTCCCATCTTCTTTTTTATCTCCCTTAAAGGACCTCTGAGCACACTGCTGTTCTTCTTATTAAAGAGAGTGAAAGAAAGCCATAAAGTGAAAAGTCCAGTTGTGTAAGGAATCCTGTCAGTCCTAATCCAGAAAGAGGTAATGAAAGAACTTGGGTCACTTCTGTTCTTTTTAGGTTCTATAAATAAATCAAAGCACCTGAGTCTGAAGGCTTAATAGGGCATAAAGCCGTAGCTTATGTAAGGTTCCTAGAGATTTTTCTGCTGGTATTTTCTTTAAAGGAGTATAGTTACATAGTAGCAATCTAAAGTCTGTACTGTTTTTGTATGAAAAATGCCCAAGACAACAAGCCTTTTTGGCACAGAGGTACTGCAACCAAATTTGTTCAGCCCAAGATGGGTGGATTCATCTTAAGTTTTATACTATAAGAAAATAATTTTGTCAGATGGCCTATAAATACATAGGAAGAAGTCCCTTCAAAAAGAAAATTCTAATTACTATTTTGTAACTAAAAAATTGAAAGATCTGTGTTTTTTCATATTTTTCATTTTCTTTTACTCTATCACTTCTAACACACAGCATAAGGCACAGAAACAAGACCTCTAATCTTCTAAGGGAAGGGTTGTATTGAGAAAAAAAGATGGTGTCATGAAAAATCTTTATTTTTTCCTCACATTTTTATGTTTCACAGGGCTCCACAGTTTGCATGCTGTCAGCTGTGAATTACTCTCACCCTCTTTGCAAATAGTCTCCTGGAATTCGGGGAATGACTGAGAGTTTTTAACTTGATGGGGTGGAAAGGGCTGATAGGAATAGAGCTCTTGGTTCCACCAAAACCAGATTCCCAGCCTGCCTTTCTACTCAAGCTTCCCTTCCTCATAGCTTTTATCAATGTGCTTTCTAAATTTGTTTCAAGACACTATTAGTGTCTGATATTCAGTAGCCAAACTGCAGGTCTGCAACCACAAAGACTATTTTCTTGTGTATGTCCCAGGGCTAAGACCCTGTGTCCCCAGGGGCATACAAGCAGTCCTTCTAGAACAATTTTTAAGCCAGTTTTATCCCACAAGCTGTCAGAAACATAATTTGACAGCTCTTGCAAGGAATTATGAACATGAGTGTGCTGAAGATGATTCACAACATTCCTCTCTAGCTCTCTTGTGCACGAGGGAGAATGTGTTGCCCTTTTCACAGCAACTTTTTCAAATTGCATTTGCCCCACAATCTCCCACCAGAGTTCCGGCACGATTCTTCTCCCACGCTGTCTTCCACTAAGTTAACAACCTCCTGGCAGAATTTTTCTGTGTTCCACATGCAATACAACATTAACTTCCCAGACGCAATTCTAGTTTTGTGTATGACGCTACTTTGCTTTCATCACCAGCCCTTGTTTGACTCTTTATATCTGTAACACAATTCAACATATTTCTAATTCTGTTCCTCCCCCTTCCAGGGTAATAAAGGTTGCCTTTTAGGTTTGGGTAGCCCTAGGCCATCCAATATGTTTATAATAAATAGAAGTTTCAACATTCTGAGGAAACAGAACATAAAATTCCCTTTCATCTGCATATCCTTCACAGCTCCAAAAATATACTTGGCTTCAGAAATGTTAAAAAATAATTTTGATAGAAATTCATGACAGAACATTTTCAGGTAGTCTAGCTTCAGTGTCCCATCTCCTTCTCCTCACTTTATATAGATACCTATCCCCTTTTATATGGCAATTTTATTAAATATTTATATATATCTCAAGTTTGTTGCACACATTAATATTATAAAGTATAGGAGCTTCTTCCCAGAAGAATAGAAGATAATGTATATGATCAAATGTTATAATATTGTTATAGGATTGTGCAAAAAAGTTATCAAGCAATTTAAATTCCCTGTCCATTGAAATTTCATCAGTTTGTAATCAGTGAACCCCTAATGGATCATCACAATATTTTATCAGTTTGTTGCTTACATTCTTTAATGGATTTTGATTGCTCCTATTTTTTTCAAATATAAACCAAACCAAAACCTTTGTTCCAATATCTTTCTTAAATATAGATGTCATACAATGGAAAACCTGTGGATCACCACTGATGACAAATCCGTATTTGAAACACACTGTCCCAGTTCAAGGGCATAAAAAGACTAAGTGTCCCAGTTTGCCTGGTTTTTCAGGGCAATCTCTTACTCCATTTCCTGAGTACAAAAGTGCTTCATGACCTTCTTGAATTTTCTAAAACATTTGAAGAAATGGCCTCTGCAATGCATGACAAGTTGAATAATTTTGTCTCCAGCAACCACTGTTTATTGAAATTTACTTGGTTGCACTTAATCAGCACAGTAGATTGAATCTATTCAGTGTGGCTTTGGAAATTAGTTGGACTGAATCCAAAAAAATGACACGTAGGTAATGCACATAAATCGTGTCTGAAAAACCACTATCATGCATTGTGTATTTAACCTGGCACTCCAGCCTCAAGCAGGAGCCATCTAAAGGTAAGTGTTCAGCCAGGTTCAGCGTTTGGTGCAGGACTAAGGAGAACATGGAGTTCTGGTGGTTTTAGCTGTTTAGTCTCATCCCTCATTTGTTGTTTCTGAAATTACAAGGCCAAGCTCGTAAAATCTGATGTACTGTATCGCCAGACCTCTTTGTTAGAGCTATGAGGTTGTCTTTACTACCATGAGTGATAAAAAGCATATTTGCAAACCGCTGCCAAAAGAACTCAGGCAAATCTATTTTCTGTTGAACTAAGTGCAAGCCTAGAAATCCACAAACTCAAATCTCCTTATGTTTCCCTTTCAGTGTTTGTTTTGAGACAGGATTGTTTCCTCAAACATGTGTTTAATTGGGACATATTTTATTAAATTCCTGTGTAGGGAATGCATAGTCATATCTCTGCTAAAAATAATTTGTTGCACAGCTTTACAGACTTAACAGCTTGGAATTTTAGGGTACTTCATGGATTTTTCAAGATCAAGTTTTTAGGGAGCAGGATAATGAGAATAAAGATATTTTTATCCTTTTCTGAGAAACACAGACAACTTAAAGATTTTAAATATTGCTTTGATGCTGTTCAGTTGAAAGCATAAAAGCTTGTTTCTGCAGAAGAGAGGGGAAAAACTTTTCAAGATTAGTGGGAGTTTAGTATAGGGTAAGGGGTTTTGGTTTTTCTTTATTGGTTTTTCTTTATTGGTTTTGGGGTTTTTTTAGAAATGGAAGAAAAAAACCTGTTTTTCCTCTGAAAACTGTGGGTGAATATGCAAAAAATACCAAAGTGGGTATTTAAGGTTGAAGGACAGTTTCCTGATCCTTACAAGCTGTAGCCACATCTTTCTTTCTAAGGCCTTTGGGATTCTAGGAAGAGACAGTGTTGTGTACACAGACAGTGCAGCTCCGGGGCTCCGGAATAGGTATTTAATGTCACTAGAAAGGAAGCCAACATTTTTTGGTAAATATTCCTAACACAGAAATTTTATTAGAATATATGTTTATCTTAGGAAGGGTCACTTTATAAGTCAAGATACCCTTTTAGGAGAGATTTTAAGGGACATTAACTCCATTCTCTACTTGGTTTGCTGACAGCAAAAGAAGAGCTTTCTAATGCACAGGCCAAAACTTCACATTCACTGAATTTATTGATTCACTTCTCCCCATGGAAAAATGGCATCATTAGATTTATTCTGCTTTTTGTTATTCTGTTTGATAAAGTCCAGTATATCACTCATCTTCATATCAGGAGTCAAATATACTCAGCTGTGAAAGAAGGAGATCAAAGTTTCCAGTTTATATCATCATAGCTGGGCACCATTTCCAGCTCATAAGCTAGAGATATGGGTTTCTGAACAAACTGTTTGTGCTGTAAATACATTTGGAAAGACAAAATATGCATTGCAATATGCATGAAATGTTTTCCTCATGGTTTTTCATCTGTTCTCTGGATCTCAAAACCAGCAGTTTTTTCTTGAGAGTTGGCCATCTAAAATCCCATGTGCATACATTAAAAATTTATATTTCATTATATAATGACTAAAAATATATAATTTTTAGATACTTTATGAACATAAATGTCCAAGATAAGAGCAAAGCCATTTCCTACTGTACCACCTCAACCCAGTATCAACAGCTCTCATGGCTTAATCACACACAGAATCTTCCACACAACTTCCAAGATTTGAGAATACTTCTTTCAGCATTCACTTATCTGGAAAAATAAAGAAAGTTGAATAAGTTGAATATCTTAAACACCAAAAGGTGGGATTTAAAAAAAAAAAACANCAACCAAAAAAATCCCTATTGTCAAATACATATTAAATAAGACTTTGCCCTCAAATAATTTAGAAAAAAACAGCTGAAGAGGAAGAGAAATAAAAATAAGCATATGGTTTGGACTAGACCAGATGCATAGCTCTTAGCTGGTAGAAAACCACACATTTTCTAGTCAGCCTTAGAGTAGTCCAAAAATCACTTACCAGTGTGCCACCTGTTTTTCTCAGGTGCTCAAAGGAATGTGATACAGCAGATAACAATGCAGAGACAACCTCAACTTGTATCCTTCCTATAGCCCTTCAAAATTTTTTTCTGAGAGTGAAAAGAGAAGTGAAGTTTGAGGCCATAAAGCAATTCCTTATGCAATTTCTGGGTGTTGCAGCCTATGTGAGAAGTCTTCTTTTTCCTGTTCTCCTTGATTGAAGCAGCCTGTATGTTTCTACAGTTATCAATCTATTTGCATGCACCTGCTAAAAGCTAACCTGAAATTGTCATGAACAAACCATGTCAAAACAATCTAATTCCTTTCTATGACTGCATAAGAAGCCTCATGAATAGGAGAAGAGCAGAAGATGTCACATATCATGGCTTTAATAAAGCTTTTGGCACTGTCTGACATGACATTTGCATAAGAAAACAAAAGCACTGGAGTGTGGGTGAGACAACTCTAAGGTCAGCATACAGTTGGCTTTAAAATGCTCTTCAATGAGAAGATATCATTTGCTTATTGACAAGATGAAAGAAGGTATCAAGAGGAATATGACATGGCGCTCTCCTAGATCCAATATTACATAGTATTTTTCTTAATAAGAGTCAAGATAATGAAATTCTTGTTTTAGAAGAAGGGCTACCACTCTGGAAGGCAGGATTTCGTTTCAAAATCATCTTACTAAGCAGAAAAGTGTAAAAGAAAAATATGTTGTAATTCAAGGCAATTGAATGAAATAGCAAAGAAATTATTAAAAACATGAATGTATAGTAGGGGAAAACTAATCAGGCACAGGTGTATCCAGAAAGAAACGAAGCAAAAGTGAGAAGAGATCCTGAAAGCATTACAGTGTGAAAGTCACACAAAGAGGAAAAGGAGATGAAAGGCTGCCCAGCAAGATTGTGGAGTTTCCTTCAGTGGAGATACTCAGAACCTACCTGGACACAATTCTGCTCTAGGCAAACCTGTTTTAGCAGATGAGGGAGACTAGATGATCTTCACAGGTCCTTTTCAATCCTAAATTTTCTGTGACTCTGTGATCCAAATATGGCAGTTTTTTCTAGAAAGAGGGGAAATTATGAAATATTCTTGATACCCTTTGGGATTGAATGGAAGTGCCCTTGTCCTTGTCTTTCAGTGAGTGAAACATGTTAGAGTATGGTTCACTGGGACAGAGAAAAGCAGTAGGTCTGTCTGAGCTCCTGCCAGTCTCTTTTCCTTTTATTTCTCTAAGACGATGACATACTACTTAGGACTCCAGCAAGAAATTTCCCGTTCATTGAGGAATTTTATGGCTGCCGTTACAAGCTGCTTAGAACATCCCATCTTCTCACTTTAACTTCCTACACTTAGTAAGGATCATGATGTCAGACGTTGCTGGAACACGAGCAATGAGAAATGCAAATGTGTATGCTGAGATCGATATAGGTTCTGTGGAGACAGCCCATTACAGCATAAACACCCTAGACTGTGATGCTACCTGACAGGATCAAAATACTAACACTAACAGTATGATTTGTATTGTATAGTTATCTATGTATAAAATGAAACCTTAAAAATTTCCTCTTATGATAATCAGGATTAGAGTCCTCAGAAATCTCACATACATCTCTCAAATGTGTAAGACAACTAAATAGCTTTAGTCAAAGCCAATAGGCTTTTGTCCTTCACCTTAACAAATACATATCAAGGTTTAAAATCCATCATAGATGTAAGGCAGCATATATAAGGGCATAATATTTTTCAACATAAAATTTCTCATTTAAACGTACCTGTCAAAAAATTTGGTGACTATCCCACTCAGGGATAATTTCATGGCAGATCAGTTTACAAAGAGTAAAATGCTGAATTTCCAGGTTTGGAATGTCTTTATAAAATCTTTCAGACTCAAACAGTTCCATTCAAAAGCATAAGCATTTTAAGAGTAAAACAAAGCGTTATTTATTCACTCTCTAGTATAACTGGACTTTCTGAACCATGTTACCCTAGCTACTTTCTGCTTCAAAGTAACTTTTCTGCTTTCAAAGTCAAGATGCAAACATCTTCTATATTTTAATGCATATTTTGATCAATAAAAATAATAGAGTGTGAAAAGAACCACTCTAAGCATATATGAATCTGCAAAAGAATAAAAGCTAATGTCCTGACTCAGTAGTATTTCAATTCTAAATATACTCATGTGGCTCAAATTACTCTGAGAGCATCTCACTGATTAAAATAGGTCACAACATCCTTTAGAAGAATGTAACTACTCACATTTCTCAGATGAGCAACCAGTGCATACATTTGGCATTGGTGTGCCAAACTTTTAATGATCTAGACATCTTGTGGAATCTTCAACCCTGGTTTAGGTAGGCTGTTTCCTCTGTACAAGGGGTGTGAAGACTTACTTGTACTACCAGAATACAGGAGAGGCAAGGTTAGACATAAATTTATATTATATTGATAGGTGCTTTTTGTTAAAAAAACACACGTATGTGTCACAAGAAGAAACCTTGGGCATATTAGCCTGCAGCTCGCAAAGCATATGATTTCCTACATTGTGTTAACCATCCAAAATTTAGGTGCCTGGGGTAACCTGACTCTTCTTCAGTTGGGAAGTGAAACTGGAACTGTTAGAGATCAATTTGTCCCCTCTTCAGATAAGTCAGAGTACACTCCCTCTTCTGTACCCTTTGGTTTTCATGATAAGCACATTATTTCCACCCCAGGTGGGTTTGTAAAAACACTTTAAATCTCTCTTCTTCATGTCCCACATGACTCTTCCTACTTCTGACCATGAAACCTAATTGGTGACAAAGAGTAACTTCCTCACTTTGCTGTTGAAGTTCTTCTATTTCTGTAAATAATAAACCCATGACTATGGACACTTGGTTAATTTACATCCTCAGCTGAGTGCTGTAACCATCAGACTACAGAATCAGTTTCCAACTCTCTACATGGCTGAAAGATTATTTTAATGTTCAGAAGTATAAATGAGCTTTGAGAGCAGAGTAAAGGTGGATGCCTTTGCAATCTATGAATATAATTTACAGGGACCAAGAGAATCCAGGTGGTTCTGCAATTAGATAGCAATTTTGAAGACTAATATTTTGAATTTAAGCAACAATCATTGTCATCAAAGACTATTTTGTGAACATAGTCTAAAATGTCTTGTTCAACGTCACAGTATGCTGAAGTCTTTGCACAAAAGGGAATTGGTCCTGGGTTGTCTTAGTCCCAGGAAACCATATTCATCATTGTGCTTTCATTGTCTCTTGAGAGCCACCTTGTCATGTGACACATTAACTTTCTCTCTCTGCACAAATACCTACAATTTTGAAGCATTCATAAGACAAAACAAAAAAAAAAGCAATGAAAAGAGATAAAAAAGCAACTACAAAAAGAAACTTTTCACTACAAATCCTAGTACTGTTATGCCTTAGAATGAAAGGAATTATTACAGTTTCACCTAGCCAACCCAGGTTACCACCTCCATTCAAACAATTTCTCTTTCTCCTTTATTCTGGAATTAAAAATACTTTTAACATTTGCAATTTACAAAGCATATTAAAATGATTTTTGAATCCTCTGTAACAAGAATTACATCAAAAAGGTGCAAAAACTATTGCAAGAATATTCAATACAAAAAGCTTAGTTAAGACAGTGAAAAGCAAGCATAAAACCCAAGGAGGCTATTCCCAATCTAGTAGAAAACCTCAAGATATTTCATGATGCAATTTGTATTTCAGTGGTCTCAAACTGAGTTGACGATTTGAAGAGACAGTTCCTTTCCAGTTATAAGAATAAGCAATTAGAAAGTTTGTCCTTTTTTCTGTGTCTTATTTATAAGTTTCTGTGGAAAAAAACTTTTTAATTTTGCTACTGAAAACATTCCTTTGACCATATCTTTGCACTATTGCAGAAGTTTGCACCTCATTTCAAGAGAGTAATTTTTGGACTTTCTAATCTTTTGTGTCCATTAGTTCACAATGAAGTTGTATATGTGTCAATAGGGAAGAAAAATCCAGATTGCATCACAGGAATCACCTCAGGATATGAATTTTTTCAGAAAAGAAACTTTGATGCACAAGAAGAGACAAAGTTCTTTCTGCGCTCTATCAAGAAACAAGAAAGCTTGGTTTATAGAATGAAGGTATAAACAATAAATGGGCTATCTGCTCAAATGGAATTTGATTTCATGTTGGTACCTGATACCCACAGCTTTGACATAAGCTTAGTGGCCCTATCTGCATTCTAGTAGATGAGAAGATTCACCCTGGTCAAAATGAAAAAATGTTACATAATCATTACTTCATGTCCTTCAATTTAAGGAAAATACATTATAGAGCATCATGGTCTGGAAAAATAAACACTCATTTGGCTTTAGAGTTCAGAAATTATACTTGGCTTAACTCCCTCTCCTGTTTGTATTTTGGGTAGCTTTTCTTACAGTTTCATAACCTCTGTCACATAAAGGAACTTAATCGTTTTTACACTTGGGCTGCTTGAATGGCTGATATTCAACATACTAGCACCAAAGAGAATTCTATTTAATCCCTACCAAAACACCAACATAACTGTCAGCACAGTGTGTAGGTTGTATTTACAGATCAGGATTTAGATTAAACCCTTCATCATCTGTGCAAAGTACAGCATGATTTTCAAGAAACATAACTGCCATATGCAAAGATAACAAATTAGGCAACATCCATCTTGTGCCTGACCTACTTCCGTGGAAGGGAGGGGTTCAGCTCTCTGCAGGTCTGTCCTCCAAAAGGGATAGAAAACCTGTAAAGCAAACATGTAATTGTAAAAAAATGTAAAAAATTCCACCTTTAGGAAGCTGATGTATAAAGAATTGTGGATCAAGCTGTGCAGAAATGAAGGTCCCTGATATGCAAACAGAATGGAATGTGTGGGTAAACGCCACTTCCATTTCAAGCACAATATGGTGAATTTCCATTGAAGAAGCTTCAGTTCATCTTTTTGTGTTTCTGGAAAAAAGACTATTTAACCTGCACGGAAACTGCCTGCCCTTTGTCCTTGTGCTGACAGAAGGGGTCTGCCTGAAACAAGTACATTTGATTCAACCAATAATGTAATTTGAGAGTGATCATTCATGTATTTTTCTGTGTGAATAGGGAAGGAAAAGGAAAGAGGCAGGTTTCAGAACAGGTCACTTGCTTTTGGAAAGAAATATAAGAGAATTCCTAAGGAACTTGTATTAAGCTTTCAGTTTAAGAGTTTCCAGATAATCCAGAAAAACAGCAGCAGCTCATATCTAATCAGGCATCTTGAGAATTTGGCTTGGATGGTGGGGTCTGCGGGTGTTTCTGAAGGAAACAGGTGCCTTTGTGATACCATATGCAATGTTATGCTGAGGTTAGCAGAAAGCCTGAGGGATGAAGGAGAACTCAATGCTGTTGAGATAGTCATTGAGGACTGTGATGACTTAGCTGCTCCAAGCTTTGTTAGCATCAACCATGTTGGAGAAACATAGTTCAAGATATCACTTTTGGCCCTTGTGTTAGTTCCAAAAAGTTGTGCTTTCCTGGACCCAAACCTTGTCTTTGATGACTCAATAATAAATAATAATAGGTCTCAGGGGGAGATCTCCATCTTGGCATACAACAGTAAGATGGTTGCCTCTACACAATTTCTGCATTTTGCTGCTAAGGAAAAGAGGCAGAAAATCAGACACAGCTAAGCTCCATGCAAGGGGGACACTTTTCTAATTCCACGCTATGCCCCTGTCCACTGGAACTCAAACTTGAGGCAGAGATAATTATCACTTAACTTATTTGTGTGTTTTCACTTACTCCCTTGATAATGTGTGTGGACTGTCTCTGAGTACTACAAAAATCACAATAAACCCCTCAGTTTTAATGTATTGACTGTATATTGGTCAGGAGTTCTTATGTGATAGCTACAAGCTCTTCTTTGAAGTGGAAAATATTGTTTACTTTTTAACTATTAAAGCTCTCAGATTCTTTCAAGAAAAAAACTCTAAGCAGCAGTTACAAATTATTACCTTTTTAATATATATATCTGTTTTTCATACCTTCTCTATTCACTATCAATGGAAACATTTTGATATTCCTCCAACAATGCATATTACTGGCTCGCTCAGTTGAAGTACAACGTGTCTAACAGGCTCTTTTTAAATTCTGATAAGTAAAAAAAAATAAAAAAAATAAAAAAAAAATAACAAATAGGCTGCTTCTCTGTGTCTCTTGTTTCTTTAAATATTTTGCTAGGAGGCAAACAAAATCGAGCCTTACTTAACCAGACCTCTGCCCTATTGTGTCTCTTTAAATTAGATTTGCTGCAATGCAGTATTTTGTTTACTCTCCTAGAAATGAAGGACAGTGCTAAGTTGCTACAGACCCAGAGACTGCAGCATACAATCCAAACGGTTGTGATAGCTCATGTTTTTTTAAGGCCCCTTGTACTTTGAAAAGAAGATTTAGAAAGGTTTTGTGAAAAAATAGCACAGCTGGAGAAGTAAAATAGAGTTTAATCCTCACAAGGGATAATAGAAAAATTAGTCATTCTAATTCCTTCGTAAAGGAAAGGGACAGTAAAGGTAGGTGGCAATGCCAATGTTAATACAGGGATTACATAAAGAGTAAAAGTTACACCTCAGTTATTTACGTTATTATTTTGGAGATTTTATATTAATAATAGCAGCCAGGAAGGTTTTTGTGGTGCTTTTTCACTATACAGAATTACTTGATTTTTTTAATGGTTTGGTATATGGATGCTCTATAGAAAATAAACTAATTCTGCAGTTACTGACTAGGCACACATTATCACATGCACATTTTGTCTATAATGTATACATATGCATAGGTAAATATTAAGAAACAGTAGTTTTGCATGTTATACCAGGTCCAACAAAGACATCAACACAAGAAGACAGTTGCTGATAATGTTTTGTTGCTATTTGTGTGCTTTGTTATTGAATCCAGCCATACAGTGAAGATACGATCAGCTGATGTCCTGAAATTACTAGCAGACCTGTTTTTCAATGAACAAATTAGCCTCTTTATTTATGGAAGATATATTTTACTAAAAATTTATAGGCAAATGTGCTGACATATGTCTCAAAGAGTTAACTGCAAAAATAGTCTATAGAGGGTCAATAGCCAAACATAGAGAAAAGGAAGAGGAAGGTGACAAGGGAGTGCTCAAAGTGATGGAAAGCTGGGTATGTGCAAGCCCCAAAGCGGAGCTGTAATAGAAGCTCTCTGCCTCCCCCTGTAGGAGAAAAAAACAGCTTGGATCTGATTTGCATATATTATTTTTATTATTATTATTATTCATACATCAGTGCACTCCATGAGATTCTGTTCTCTGCTGTGCTCTATTTCACAAATTAGGAGAGATGATGTATGTAAATACATTTTCAAAAACAAATGATGAAGAAACTATGAGAGATTATATCTAAAGAAAAGAGGTCATCCTTAATTACAGTTGTCTCCAGTTGTTTAGGGAGCCTAAACCCAAGTTTTCTAGAGTCTTTGTACCTCTTTCTTAAATTTATTATACGAGTATCAAGTGTTATGGTTCTGCTTCTGGCTTTTAATGGGATACTATGAATTCAGCAACGTTTTGAGTGAAATCTCTTCCTTGTTTCCTTTTTTCTTCCTTGCTATTCTTTTTTCCTGTGGTTAACATGTAAACTGTTTCAGTGTTTTTTCTTGTGTAAGATTCTTTCTGAGAAGTTGTCTTTTTTATTTTTTTGTCAAGATTCATCTTTCTTTGTTCATTTACAGTGGAGATATCAATGAAGACTACTGTGAACATTTTTAGTAGTGCATTTATGCAATAAAATCTCTAGCTATCATGACTTTTATTAAAAAAAAAATAAATTATGGACACTAGTGTAGGATAGCACTTCATCTCGTTTACTCCGTTCATGTGAAAAGGTAGACCGGAAAATATAACAGAATTAAAAAAAACGTTTCTGTCAAAACCTAAAGATAGTCACTGATAGTCTAAAGACTACCCTCTGATTCCTTTAACCTGTCTCTGTCACTCACAGTGCAGATGCAAGCATCTAGGATGAAGAAATTTTCTAATCTAACCAAAAAGTTGGCAAGTTCCACCAGAGAATGACTCAGAGTACTGGGAGGTGCATGACTAATGTAATGTGTACATGAATGTTCTTTGAAATGCACAAAATGAGTACTTCTATATAAAAGTACAAATTTATTATGACGCTTTCAAAAATTTAAGGTCACCGTCTGCTTTGGATGGGATTAATTTTACCAAAGACTTTCATACCTGAGCTAGTTGTCCTTAGTCCCCCTAAATGGAGAGGAAACTTGAAGGAGTTGTCTGAAATGGAGAATTATAATGAAATATGTCATAAATAGGAGAACTTATTACCAACCCTGGAGTACAGTTGTCCTGAGGACAATCTGTCTTCTCACTAAAGATTGAGGCAAAGAAGGCATTAAGCACTTCTGCCTTCTCCTCATCTTTAGCTACTAAGTTTCCTGCTTCATCCTATATGGAACAAAGGCCGGTCTTACCCTTCCTTTTACCATTAATATATTTGTAAAAACTTTTTTTATTACCCTTTACAGTAGTTGCCAATTTAAGTTCGAACTGAGCTTCAGCCTCCCTATTTTTTTTATTGTGCGCCCTAGCAGGCTCCTTAAACACTTTCTGGGAAACCCTACCCTCCTTCAAAAGATGATACATCCTCCTTTTATTTCTGAGTTCCTTCAAAACCTCACTGCCCATCCAGGCTGGACGTTTGCCTCATCGAGTCCTCTTTCAGCACACAGGAACAGACTGTTCTGTGCCCTCAAGATCTCTGTTTTGAAGCATGCCCATCTTTCCCGAACACCTTTGTTTTCAAGAGCTGTTTCCCAAGGAACTCTCTGTATAAGTCTCCTAAACAGGCCAAAGTCTGCCCTCTGGAAGCCCAATGTAAGGGTCTTATTATTGATGTTCCTCCTGATTTCACCAATTATCGAGAATTCTATAATTTCATGATCACTATGCCCCAGGCCGCCTCCAACCTCCACATTACCCACCAGTCCATCTCTATTTGCAAACAATAGGTCTAACGTAGACCCTCCCCTAGTAGGCTCACTCACCAAGTGGGACAGAAAGTTATCCTCTACACACTCTAAAAACTTTCTGGACTGCCTTTTTTCCGCTGTATGAAGTTCCCAGCATATATCTGGTAGGTTGAAGTCACCTACAAGAACAAGGGCTGATGATCCTGAAACACTTTCCAGTTGCTTATAGAATAAGTTATCCACTTCTTCATCCTGGTTGAGTGGACGATAACAGACCCCCAGTAGGATGCCAGCCTTGTTGGCCTTCCCCTTGATTCTTACCCATAGGCATTCAACTTCATCATCATTAGTTTCAATACCTATGGCATCTAAAACCTCCCTAATATAAAGGGCCACCCCTCTACCTCTTCTCCCTTTTCTGTCTCTTCTGAAAAGCTTGTAGCCATCCAGTGCAATGCCCCAGCTATTTGACTTGTCCCACCACGTTTCAGTGATGGCGACTATGTCATAGTTATGATGTTGCACCATGGTTTCCAGCTCTTCTTGTTTGTTACCCATGCTGCATGCATTAGTATACATGCGCCTCAGCTGGGCTACTGATTTCACCTGCGACTCAGGCTGACCACTCTTAGGCCTGCTTTCAGTCAGCTACATCCCTTTCCCCCTTCAAGCTTAGTTTAAAGCCCTCTCAATGAGTTCTGCCAGCTCATGAGTGAAAATTCTTCTGCCCTTAACAGAGAGATGCAACCCATCCGTGTCCAGCAGGCCAGGTGCGGTAAAGGTTGCCCCATGGTCAAAGAATCCGAAGTTCTGCTGAAGACACCAACCCCTGAGCCACTTGTTGATAATGTGGGCTTTCCTATTCCTGTCATTGTATTTGTATTTTTCTGCTACCAAAGGGACCGAGGAAAAGACCACTTGTGCTCCTGCCCTATCAACCACTTGTCCCAGTGTCCTGAAGTCCCTTTCAATTGCCCTAACAATCCTCTTTGCAATCTCGTCACTGCCAGCCTGGAGTATCAGCAAAACTGTTCATGTTTTCTATGAGCAGTTATAACAACATTCTAAAAATACTGAAAACCAAATGTTTTAAAAACTTCAGCCTCTCCAAACACACTGCAACTGTACTTTGAAAATAAAACCTAAAAATATGAGGTTTTTCTCTTAAATTGCTTTTTAATTTATAATAGCAGAAAGTAATTTTAAAAACTAAACAAACAAAAAAAAACCAAAACAAAAAAAACGGTAAAAATCAAAATGGGATTGTTCAAAACACTCAAAATGAAATGTTTTGACTGAAGAACTCAAATTGTCCTGTTTTCTCTATTGAACACTTCTGAGAATTTTATCTTTCATCTCATTTCAGCATAGGACCTTTATTCTATAACTTTGAAATTCTTACTATTCTTACAAAACCATGAGACATAAAAATTCAAAAGACAAAATAGCCACAGAATTTTACAAGTATTGAAAACAGTTAACTAATTTAAGAAAGTATCAGTACATTTTCAGGTAAATGAGGCTAATAGGAGTGCAAAAGTCATTTATTTGCATGTTACCACCAAGTCACTCTGTAGTCAAAAGAAACAAAATCTGTACAGCTCCATGAATTGTAACTTTGTCAGTTACATTGAACAAGCTTTTACTTGACTAGAAGTCAGGTGTCCATTCTGAATTCTGTCTTTGAGGAGAGGAGAATCTCCCATATAGCAAGGCCTATTCCAGCTTGCATTAGGTTGAACTGCCTTCTTAGGAAATCTACTTTTTTTCCTTCAGCTGTTCAGAAAAATCTTGGCAAGCAGCTTTATAACTAGATACCTAGCTTCTCTAAAGAGGAGAAAATGTCACCATCATCTGAGTGGGCCTTCAGCTGTTCTTAGGCAGAGGTGCTTCTGGATTTTACACTCTAGCACTTCACTGCCAGTGAACAGTATCCTGCTGATGACTAATGGAGTTATGTTTTCTATGGTGGATATTGCTCTTTTTCTGGATTATTGAAACTCTTCTATGCAAAACTGGTGCTTTGGTTTGGGATCAGGCGGGGTCAAGACTCATTTAGGTATGGCAGTGAAAGAACCAGGCATTTGATATTATAATGAAAGAAACATCACAACAGACTGATAAATCAAATTGTCTTCAAAGGAGATTTAGCTTAATGGAGGTTACAGGAGTGGGCCAGCAGTTCTGCAAAACTTATAATTTAGTTTGTCTTCAGCCGTTATTTCTTGCTCTTATTATTGCAGAAAGCAGGTGATCTCAGCTGTGACAACTACTTAGTTCAAATAGCTAAGGTATGTGTGAAAATTCATAGACACTTTCAGCACAAACTTCTATCTAGAAGTCCAGGGAGTTTTGACAAGGCAACAATTTTCCTCCATCAAAGCTGTGACTTTGACTACTACCCACAAATTATTTCACAATGCATGATGGAATAATATTTAACAGGTCTGTCTACTCACAGACTGTTCATATGAACCAGAAGATCCCAATTATTTTTCAACATATATCCTATATATATTTATTTTACTCACTGTGAAATGATATATAATGGTTCACCATATGATGAGGAGGGGTGTTCACATCATGTTGTATGGCAGAGCATCCATTCATATTATAGACACCATCTCTCTGTGGCATGGGGTGTAAGCCAAGGAATGTGTGTCATAGAATCATAGAGTCACAGAGGTTGGAAAAGACCTTCAAGATCATCAAGTCCAATCTTTGACCAAATACGACTAAAGCATGTCACAAAGTGCCATGTCTACTCATTTCTTGAAGACTTCCAGAAATGGCGATTCCACCACTTCTAGTAGGATTTTATCGAGACTGAACCCCAGAGTGTCAGTTCTTGACTCTTGAGAAGCTACACAGTTCCTGCTCCTCTTCAGAAATCTTGTGGCACATTCAACTTCTTGGTGTGCTGGGCTGCTGTAATTGCAACTTGTGACTCCTAGGGCACATGGAGATGACATTTGGGACATATACATGTGAATAGGAGGGTTGTCCTGGGATCTGCATCGAAAGAAAATGTTTTCCCACTGACTGTTACAAGACAGCTCTGTGGTGCAGTAAACACCTCAGCAGCACCCTTTCATCATCTCCCATATTTTCATTGTGTTTATTTATAATAGCAAAAGCACTCTAGAAATTAGAGCAGGAATATGTACAAAGTGTTGAGAGAACTGTTGTAAGGAGTGCTGCAAAGCTTCTTTTTATTTCCAGGTACTATTGACAAAATTCCCTATCTTGTTTTGATGTGCTGGTCACAGATGTTGCAAAGGGAAAAGCAGGACAGGGGCTTCTAGAAAGCATTTAATTTAACATAAAGTTGTTAGTGAGAAATAGAGAAACACAGTCCTCTGACAGAGTTCAGTGCTAATGTGTCTTCCCTTGTGGGAAACACTATCTGCTGTATTCTAAAAACCTTTTTCTACATCCATAAACAAGATATACAATTACTTTCTCTGTCATGAGACTCTCTGTGAAGGAGACTTCATCTGAAATACCTTAATACTATTAAACTACCATCTGCAGCTTCAGTAAAGAGCCACATGAGAACTCCCTTTTGAGGCAAAATGTATCTATAACATATTTCTGTGAAATCATCAGTGAAAGGGATTAAACAGTCCTTTCTGCCTAGGTAAGTCTTTCTCTCTTTTTACTTCAGATTTGCCACTATTTCCATGCTTGCATAGAAAGTTGTCAGCTTCTCAAAATATTTCTTGTAGGATTTCTGACTAGAAAGAAAACTCTCAGAATCTGTCCTTCCTTCTGTTTATCCATAGATGGTAGCAGGGACTCCCTTGCTTTTCATAGCTTCAGGCCAGGAGGTTTACAACCACACTGGCTGAAGAGTGTCTGCACTATAATTCCTACATTGTACCAGAATGTTTCTAGTTTTCACTCTTTGAACAGAAAATCACTGGAAAATGCTGAAGGAGCAGATTAGCATTTATCTGGCATGCTTTCTGAAAATGACATTTATAATACCAGCTTTAACCCCTTGGTAGTTTTAAACAGAAGTGACATTTAGCTATAAATCCTCTCTGCAACAGCCTGCATAAACAACATAACAGGGCTTGGAGAACTTCCACATGGACTTTATCCCTGCCTTATTCTAACAGGGACACAAGTAGTATATAGGATCTGAGGATGGAAAGATTGGGATGTGTCCAGAGACCTTGAAAATACATTATCAGAAGCCAGGAGGAGTGAAATGGCCAGGAGGTTTTGGATCCTTTCCCAGCTGATTGTAAAAAGATTTTATTACAAACTACACAGAGAATGACAGTATTTCTTCATTTCATAGATGATGAGAAGAGCAGCTACAGTGGGATGGTTTCCTTTCTGCTAGAAAGCAGCAGAGCTAGTGGCTTTCCACAGGCTAATGGAAGTCTGTGCCCTCACAGAGGGTTTGAGAAATCTAAGTGTGACAGCAAAAATATTTATAAAACCATTTATGCAAGTTGTATTTACTGAAAAGGGTTCATTTATACATAAATGCTTCAGCAAAAGACTTTTGGCAGAACAGAACCTGTGTTTTTGTTCCATCTGTATCAAAAGGATGATGGAAATCCTGGTTCCAGCTTGGCCAATTATCAGATACCCTTATCAATTTTTTACTCAGCAGTACATCAGGATTTACCTCTGGAATTTTATAGTCAAATAAGGAAATCCGTGGCAACGCTAGGACAATAAAATCAATGTGCTCTCCAATTCCCACAGCACATACCAAGAGACAGAACCAACATACACTCTTTGTACTCATCACTCAGTTCCTTGATACTAAGTATATCAAATCAGACAATCCATGTCCAAACATGCCATGCTGGAGCCTTTTGTAAGACGATGTAGAATGTGGGGGTCAGCCTCTTCTCCAAAGCAACTAGAGACAGGATGATAGGACATAGCTTTAGAGGAGGTTCAGATAAAACAAAAAGAAGAATTTCTTCATTGAAAGGATTGTCAAGCATTGGAAGGGAGTGTCCAGGGAAGAGGTGGAGTCGCTGTCCCTGGAAGTGCTCAAGAAATGACTGGACATGACACTAAGTGGTTATGGTTTGGTTGGCATGGTGGAATTTGGTCAAAAGTTGGACTCAGTGGTCTTTCCAATCTGAATGACTCTATGATTTTGTGATTCTATGTGTTAGAAAGAGCTGTTTTTACACATTTTTACACATTTCATTTTACATATTTCTCCATCAGTCTGACTTCTACTGTACTTGTGATACTTGTCATAGGTGCTGGGGGCTTCTGCAATCTCTTTCTGACTTGATCACATCCCTGCAGAAAAGCATCCTAATCCCTGTATTATTGTTTTCAACAGTCAAAACTTAATCATAATTTTAGGGTAGTTAGTATTTTCTTTCCAATTCACAATTTTACAGTTCTTGAGTCAAGTCTGCACAAAAAACTATAAACAAACAAACAGAAGCTAAACAAACAACCACATCCAAACAAACAAACCCCCAAACAAATAAGCCACAAGCGGGAGATCATGACCATACAGAAAATGTAAATATTCACTTCCCATGGGTTCAAGAACCAAAAGGAGTTATGATTACAACATGAGAGCCTGATAACTGATTTTTATCACTATTTTTTAGCAATCCTGTGCTGAATCTGTCCATGAGCCAAGCTGCACTCTGTAAGATTTCCAACTTGCCCTGACTGTTAACTGATCTTCTTGGGAAAGAGTAGTTATGAGAAGTATTTGTACTTAAGATGAGGGTAATTGAGCTCAGTGAAGGTCATGCATGTTTATAGACATATATTGCTCTGCAGTGAATATTAAATCTAGCATTATGCCTCCATTTCAGGATGGAGTTTTTTGAACATGTATGGCACATATCTGTAAGCACAAAAATTTCCTACTCAGACAAGGAACTATTCATTCTTATCTCCTTTTAAAATGGAAATAAAATACCCATACATACATATAGAAGATATAAATGCTGTGAGATCTTTGTAAGCTTTTGATTTGGTCTTGCGAGCTCTATAGAAACCAATCAATGAGATAAAAGATAAGGACAACAACTTCACCTTGAATAAGGCCCTTGAAAGGACAACGAAAAATTAAATAAAAAAGTAAACGGACCATGTATTAAAATCAATAGACTAGTGGATGGCTGTGTATAAAAAGTAATATTCCCCTATTACATTATAGAATTATAGAAATACTTCACCATTTTGTTTTCCAAGACAGTTCTTTGATCACATAGTAATTAAAGTGGTAATTTAAAAGAAACACATCATCTGTTCTGGAAAAGTTCTTCCAGATGATCAATTCGAAAGTGAAAGTGACAAGGTCTCCCTACTTCCATTTATATCTATATTGATACCTAGAGTGACTTAAAGAATCATATAAATCTACATGAATAGAAAAGTAGGAAATATGCCAAGAATTGAAATTATATACAGCCCTTACAGTATGTTCATCCTGCTGAAGTCAGTTCTTTTAAATTAGGACTGAAATATAGCAAACTCAAGTATTGCTGATGTTGTTCAATATGTTCTATAGGTGAACCAAGGATATCATACTGGAAAAAACCTTCAATATATATGCATAGGTGGAAGGAAGGAAAAGTCTGACAGAAATGCTAAAAGGAAGGGTAAGACTGATCTCTGTTCCGTATTGGATGAAGCAGGGAACTTAGTAACTAAAGATGAGGAGAAGGCAGAAGTGCTTAATGCCTTCTTTGCCTCAGTCTTTAGTGAGAAGATAGATTGTCCTTCAGATGAATCTGCTACAGGGTTGGTAGGTGGTGACAGTGAACAGAATGGTCCTCCTGTTATCCAAGATGAGGCTGTCAAGGAACTGCTGGGACACTTGGATACTCATAAATCAATGGGACCAGATGGAATCCATCCCAGGGTGATGAAGGAGCTGGCGGATGAGATTGCAAAGCCGCTCTCTATCATTTATCACCAGTCATGGCTCACTGGTGAGGTTCCGGAAGACTGGAAGCTGGCCAATGTGACGCCTATTTACAAGAAAGGTAGGAAGGAGGATCCTGGTAACTACAGGCCAGTTAGCCTGACTTCAGTACCGGGTAAGGTAATGGAAAGGTTCATATTGAGTGTCATCACACAGCACTTACAGGATGGCCAGGGTATCAGACCCAGCCAGCATGGGTTTACTAGGGGTAGGTCGTGTTTGACCAACCTGATCTCCTTTTACGACCGGGTGACCCGCCTGGTGGATGTGGGTAAGGCTGTGGATGTTGTCTATTTGGACTTCAGCAAGGCCTTTGATACTGTCTCCCACAACATACTCCTGAAAAAGCTGGCAGCTTGTGGCTTGGATAGGAGGACTCTTTGCTGGGTTAGGAACTGGCTGGACGGTCGGGCCCAGAGAGTGATGGTGAACGGTGCTGCATCCAGCTGGCGGTCAGTCACTAGTGGTGTTCCTCAGGGGTCTGTGCTAGGACCAGTGTTATTCAATATTTTTATTGATGACATGGATGTGGGTATTGAGTCTTTCATCAGTAAATTTGCGGATGACACTAAGCTGGGAGCTTGTGTCGATCTATTGGAAGGAAGGAGGGCTCTCCAGAGGGACCTGGATCGGTTGGAGAGCTGGGCAGTATCCAATAGGATGAAATTCAATAAGTCTAAGTGCCGAGTCCTGCATTTTGGCCGCAAAAACCCCCTGCAACGTTATAAGCTGGGGGCAGAGTGGCTGGACAGTGCCCAGGTAGAAAGGGACCTGGGGGTGCTGATAGATAGCCAGCTTAACATGAGTCAGCAGTGTGCCCTGGTGGCCAAGAAGGCCAATGGCATCCTGGCCTGCATTAGGAACGGTGTGGCCAGCAGGAGCAGGGAGGTTATTCTGCCTCTGTACTCGGCACTGGTGAGACCGCACCTGGAGTACTGTGTCCAGTTCTGGGCCCCTCAGTTTAGTAAGGACGTGGAGATTATTGAGCATGTCCAGAGGAGAGCAACGAGGTTGGTGGAGGGTATGGAGCACAAGCCCTACGAGGAACGATTGAGGGAGTTGGAACTGTTTAGCCTGGAGAAAAGGAGGCTCAGAGGTGACCTTATCGCTCTCTACAACTTCCTAAAAGGAAGTTGTGGTCAGGTGGCGGTTGGTCTCTTTCACCAGGCAGCAACTGATAGAACGAGAGGACACAGTCTCAAGCTGCGTCAAGGGAGGTATAGGTTAGATATTAGGAAGAAGTTTTTCACAGAAAGAGTAATAAAGTTGTGGAATGGACTGCCCAGGCAAGTGGTGGAGTCACCATCCCTGGATGTGTTTAAAAAAAGGCTGGACGTGGCACTTGGTGACATAGTCTAGTCTAGTTGAGGTTCTAGGGTAAGGGTTGGACTTGATGATCTTGGAGGTCTCTTCCAACCTAGTGATTCTGTGATTCTGTGAAATCAAGTGACCTCAGCTGCCTCTCATAAGTGCTCAAGGACTTTCACCATCTTGGTTGTCCTGCCCTGGACACACTCTAAACGTATGATGATCTTAAACTATGTTCAGTACTCAAGGCAGGTCTGCACCAGCACACTGCAGAGTCCCTTCACCAGTTGGAGATACTGTGTTTGACGCATCTCAGGACATGGTTGGTCCTCCTGGCTGCCAGGGCACTCTGCTGACTCATTCAATTTGCCAGACACTCAGATCCCCAGATCTTTTGCCACAGAGCTGCTCTCCAGCCTCTCCTTCCCTAATTTTTTTTATGTATGATTGAAATAATCCTATCCAAAGTCAGAAGTCTGGCACTTGCTCTTGTTAAATTTCATATAGTTGATAATTGCACTGATCTTTATTTATCCATCTCTCTGTAAGGTATCTCGACCCTTGAGTGAGTTTACAGCTCCTCCTAGTTTAGTGTCATTGACAAACTTAATATACATTCAATTCTTATTTCTCTTTTCAACTATTTTGTAGCAAGCCTAGAAATTTCTCTTGCTACTCTTTCATGGCCATAGATGCCACTGAGATTTATCAAGATCTTTTTAATCTGGAATTATGTATATATTGAAATATACCATTGCTCAGTAGCAGTAAGTCTTCAGAGTGAAATAGTTGTGAGGATGCAGCATCTGCAGTGCATGAGTTTTGGAAGATTTACATCAGACTACAGACACTTTGGTCACATGAACTAAATGCCTATTAGAAGTTCAAGCGCAGCAGGGCACTTCTGAAGTGCCTTTCCTGGTTTCATATCACTTGAAATAATTCCTGATCATGTCCTCTCATGACCCCTATGATGCCAGCCTGATAATACATTCACTTTACAATCACATTTATGACCCCAGATCTGCTTACAGACTTATTTACCATGATTAAGGGTAACTATCATTCCTATGCTGATTCTCTCAGTTATCTTTATTTATACAATGAACTATGTCAAGACAGAGAAATTCTCCTGCATCCAGTGACGATTTGCTGAGGAAGACAAAAACCTTCTCTCTGTGGTGATAACTTGTATTACTGCTATAACTAACACCCATGATTGCACAGCAGACCTGCACTCTGATAGAAATTCTGCAAACTCAGAGCAAAAAGCTGTCTATTTCCTCAGGAGTAATTGAGACAAGATAAGAACAATCAGTTCAGGCAGAAGAAGGAGACGACAATATTGATCAGCAGGACAGAACTTAGTCTCAACACAATGGCAGGTTAACCAATTTCGTAGAATAGTGTACATGTAGCATAAAAGCATAGAATAGTGTGGTTTGGAAGGGCTCTTTAAGGGTCACCTAGTCCGACCAATGTTTCACCACTGTCATCCTATATCTAGTCTGAATCTACACTTCATTTAAAACCATTACTCCTTGTCTGGTAGGAATATGCTCTGCTAAAAGATTGTCCACATCTTTCTTATAGAACACTTTATATATTGAAAGGCCACAAGGTCTCGCAGGATCCCTCCAGGCTGAACAACCCCAACTTCCTCAGCATTTCTGCACATCTTTTAAAATAATTACGAAAGCATGGAAAGGAGAGAAATTAAATCATATTGTGCATTCTTATCACGACGACACTTTAATGGAGCCGCTGCAGATTCTCATTTTGAGTAAAACAAGGCAAAATTCATAACCTTTCTGCCCTTAAATGCCACGCTTTGCAGGCTCTAACCACCATTTGAATTCACTCACCTTTTACTAGGTGTCATACTATGGCTAATAAGCTCTGGGAAAGGGGGAGGAGAGCTGAAGTGCAAGAAATTAAGGTGATGAGGCAAGTTAGAGAAGCTCTATAAATCTTACTTTAAATGCTTATGGTACTTTATAGAGCAAAAATGACGAGTAGTTACAGGTTTGGATCATCTGTTCTAATCAGCGAATTATAAACAATTCAGGTTAATTTAAACTATTTAAAGTTAAATTAGATGGATTATTCAGTATAGTCATGTTTTAAAACACATCATTGTATAAGGCTTTAATGCAAGTGAAGTAGAATTTTTTATTCTTTAGGGTTTACAGCCTTGTTAGCAGTGAGAGGGAAGAAGGAAGCAACAGACTTCACAAGCTTTTAGCTCATAAACAGTAATGGTTGGTATATCTGGTATTTCCTAATAGAGATAAATTTTGATGAATCAAAATTATTAAGAACTCAAATCACAAAAAATAAGACTCAGAAATATGGGGTTATGAGGATCTTTTTGTTGAAGTTAACTAGCCCTCTAGTTAACTGGCTTTACAAATTACAACACTTAACTGAGTTTGAGGTTTCAAAGTGGTGCCCAGAAATTCCTTCCACTGGGTAAAAATTCATACATGATTTTTTTATATTTTATATACATCTTATATGTTTTATAGCATCTTACACAATGTGTAAGAAGAATTATATTTTCTTCATTTAAACACAAGAAATTTGGAAGAGGCCCAATTCTTGGAGTCTGTGACAAGGCCCTAGAGGAAGTATCAGTATGAAAGTTTTCTGTCAGTCATCCTATGCATCTTGTGTAGTGTATCAAATCTTCTCTGTAACAAATGGACAAACAAAAAAAGGCAAGGGAAAAAAAAAGACAATGGTGTCATTTTGATGGTAATTTCTACTTTTCACTTATGTTGTTTAAAATTGCAATCAAATACTGAACAGAAGGAAACATTGCTAAGCATCCTTATGTGACTCTCAAATGTGTTGTTCAAAAAGGTGGTATTTGCCTGGCTTTGCCTAGCATTTACACTGACAGAACACATCAGGGATCTACATTTTTTGGGAAAACATACTTAAGTAAAACTTCAGAGATTAACTTCATCATCTAAAGTAAATAACTTCTGTAAAACTTCAAGTTCTCTCTTTTAAATTTTATTCCAGAAAACAAATTGCATCACTGAAATACTAATAGTTTGCAATTAATTGATCCAAACCGTGGACCTTATTTCTCCATAACAGTCTCAAGGTATTTGTACAGGAAAGATTTTGACCAGCACTGTTTGTGCTGCAGAATGATTAGGGGCATATATAGAAATATGCCCAGATGTACATATAAGTAGTCAGTGCAATAACACGCTCGTAGTGTGATTTCAGTAGATTATCTGTAATCCCAGCTATTTATGTCTTGAGCAGTCATTCTCATAGTTTGGCGTTTGCAGGGGTGGTGTGTTCTCTGGGCTGACTAATGCACTTGTGTTCTCAGAACACCCTTTCATTTAAATGCCCTCATCTGCACCAGTGGCAGGATATTATGAATGCCCCCAGAAATGCTCCTGCACCCATGTGTCATTTTAGTTACATGCAAAGAACCCTTTGGGGAAGGACATCAGAGATTTTTGCTGGGGATTTACACTGTTCATGATCCTGCCAAACATCATGACGTTTTAGCATAGCCAGACTGTTTACACTGAACAGTGTGTTTAAGGAACCAATAAATGAGTTTTTTCAAATCTATACAGATATTTGACACTGCTAATTAACTAGATACTTGTTATATCTAATCTGACAGTATTTTCCTCTCAATTCCTTTTTCCAGGCTAAAGAAAATAAATATCTCATAACTATTCTTTATGATTCCTCAAAGCATTGGAAGTCTAACTACAAGAGAAATAGGTGGGTTTGAATTGTACATCATTTACAGTGATTTTTTTTAGCTTTTGGAGTTTTTTGTTCATTTTCTTGCTTGTTTTGCTTAGTAATACTTCTCTCTTCTAAACAAAGGGTGTTTTTTTCCCAAGGTCTTTTATTATCTTTTCATATTCTGCACTTCCTAGTAAACTCTTTAAGTCCCAAGAAGACTATAAAACCTTTACACTGTAGATTGCACCTCTGATGGAAACACTGTAAAAATTTTGAAACTCAATAGCCTAAAAATGCTGATTTTCCACATGTGTTGAAAAGTGCTGCCTGTTTGCTTATATTCAGAACCTTATGTCTGCGTTTTAAGACTACTTTGCACAAGGGCAGCATTAAAAAAGACTTTTTTTAAAGTTGAATGAATCTTCTATTTTTGGGCTAGCTGGAATGATGATGATCATTTAACATGACTATCAAAAAAAACCTAGACTACATTTGGGCAATCTCTGAATTTGACCTACTGCTTCTAATTAGACTAGAGCATTTCTTTACAGACAGGCTTTGAACAATAAAGATTTTAGATTAAATATATGCCTTATGGTAATATGTACAAATGTTTACTTATTTTCATAGTAAAATTACTGTCATTGTTATAATGCACATTGCATTTTCAGGTAAAATTTTACTGACTTCATACTAACGCCTCTGAAGAGATCAATTTTAGCCAAGTGAGAAGAAAACTGGACCAGCTGGAGAATGACAAGAAATACTCACTGCTACATTTTTTGGTGATAGGTTCAGATCACTGTTTACATGTCATAGGCTAACTAGATTTAGTGGGTGCTGTGCTATCTGCCACTACCAGCTGAGTTCCCTTCAAATAACTGCTCACTGATAATAGTTCTCTCCCGAGAGAGACATAAGCAACTGAACCAGCAAGGTCGGTCATGTTTCAGTACACTTCCTCTCCTAGGTGAACCTTACATTCTGGACTCTTCCCATAATGGTCCAAGTCAGTCCTGAACTGTGGTGACCAGTAAGTAGACATAGATTTCCAGCTGTGATTTCACCATCACTTTATGGCAAACAGTATCTTCTTCTGTCTTACTTGTTACGGTCTTTCTAAGAAATCACAAGTATTTTGACTTGTTTGTGGTTAAAGCACACTTTTGGTTCATGCTTAATTTCATAGTAAGTTCATTATAACCTCCAGCTGCTTTTCAATTTTTTATTCCTCCACAGGTGAAAAACATTTTCCTCTTGAAACCACTCCTGACGTTTCTCAAGAAACCTCTGTATTGAAACTCTACTGAGTGATGTAAAATTCACCTTCTGAACCCACTGAGGGATAGTCTGTCTCATTATACAGACTATTTATGAATCAACTGCAGTACAAACCACTGGGATATTCCTCCTCTTGTCTTCAACTTCCAGAGAGATGTCAAGTCAGGGATTAAAATTGTTTTGAGTCTAGCTGTTGAGACAATTTTTAACTTATGTATCTATCCCTCTGGCAAGTTCCTCAGCTTCCAAATGGGAATACAGTGGGGAAGAAGGGCGTCAGGTATAAAAGCACAACTAAAGTATAGTCTTCTCTTGTTCATTTCACAGTTCTCAAGGGAATTCCATCAATCTCAAAGACTTTGCATAGGTCATAATCAATGGCTGCACAATCATGGCTGACACTTCTCTCAGCACCCTTGGGAAATACACTACAGCCCCATGGATTTCAATAAAAACACTTTCTCTAGGTGGGCCCTAAACTGTTGTTCTTCAGTTGTGGGCTCCGTCCCTCTTTTCCACCCTCTCCTAGTAGTATAGGGGTCTGAGAAAACTGTATTTGTCTCCTGAAATACATTTGATTGTAAAAATTGTAATCAGCAATAGCAAGCACTATAATTTTTTTCTCCTGGTTAAAGCATTTTATCTTTGTCAACCCAAGAGGTGTAGAAAACAAACAGTGATTGCACTTGCAGCTTGATAGTCTTGTAACCAATATAACTCAAATAGATGATGCAAGTTTCCATCACTCGGTAGATTCAAATAAAATAATTATACAATATGTCATTTGCAGAATGATCTTAGGGGTTGATATACTGAGTTAGGTACTATAGTGTACCGTACTTAAGGACTACAGGTTTCCTTTTTTCCCCCAGCTTATTATTAAATAAAAATGGTACCTCTTAGCCTACAGATGTGACGTGAGGTGTTCACAAACAGCTTCAATAGGTGAAGAGTTTTCTAGAAGGGCCCAGGACACAATTTTGTATATAAATTTTTGTGTTTCCTGGCAATAATCCTGCATTTAAAAACAACAAAAATAAAATTTTAAAATACTTAAGTATTGCTTACCTAGCTTCATGAGATGAAGAAAATCTGCCACATTTTGAACATAAAAATAGATATTTAATATATGTTTGTATGATAACCGTGTGTAAAGGAAGAAATGAGCTACTCAGCACCTGAGTACCATTGTACATATCAAGCATGGAGTTCACAGAAAATAAAAAAGATTGTCTTTGAGTTGAAGACTGTGCAGTCTGCAGGAAAAATTCAGATTCCTGAACGTGGTCCTCTAGTGCCATCCCCCAGATGACACCCTATCATACCTGCAAGGCCTCCAGCTATCAGTCCCAGTGAGCACACATCTCCCACAACCTGTCTTAGCCAGAGGTGTGTTCTGCTGCATCCTTGATGGTGGCAACCCCTAGGTTTACAATTCTGCTTCTTGCAGTACCTACAGAACAGGATAGAAGACACATAGCAGAATTCACCTCAAGTGTAAATATAAAATTTATGTTACACGCCAGGGCAGTAACAATCCCAGTTCCCATTACAGTCTGCAGAGATCTAGATAATGCATTTAACAGTGTTAAGCAGCTGTTCAGCTCATCCTGTGGGATAAAAGGGCCTCAATCCAGCTGCCCACAGGTAAGATCCCTTGTTGTAACCACTACAGGGCTTGCAGAGGCACCAAAGCCTGCGATAGATCTTTGCCTGTCTAAAGGAAGCTGAAAGCCGTATCCAAGCATCCACAGAACCTGGAAAAAGACTGAAAATCAATGTTTAGATAACTGTGTCCTTTCTATCACAAGTACAGCTTGTGAAATACTTCCTTAGATTAATGTTTTCTGAGTAGATAGGGATATCTGTCTTTTATTATCCTCATTCTCATTCATTTGATTAGTACACCAAGCTTCCATTATATGATTTCATTCTACAGTTTATTTTAGCTCTCCAACAAATTGGTAATTCATAAACTCCTACACACAGAAGGAACTAATATTAGTAAATCATTCAGAATTCATAATTGAATTTGCCAGATTTTTCTAAAATATCCAGGCCACTACAAAAAGATGAGCAGTTGTTCTGGGATATATAAACTAGCTAACAAAGTATGCCTAAAGCCATCACAGGCTGCACATGACACAAGGACAGAGGAAAAGAAAATATCAGATATGAAAATCCCATGACCATGGCGTGTGGCTGTAAGACATTGGGAAAAGACAGATCTGGACCCCACGTGGACATCAAACTCTCAATTAATTGGCTGTAGAAATGTAAACTATGGTAACGTATACGTAGTGCTGAGTTTGAAATAAAAGGTTGTGACTTTTGGATTCCCCTGACGCTGTGTGACCCTGGACCCCTTCTTCTTTGTGGCAGTCTGGGCCACAGAGGGGGGGTCTATGAAACAACTACCTGCTACAAATTGTTACTTTTGTAAGGGAGGTACTAGGCTAAGTACTGATTGAAAAATAATTGTTGATTTTTTTTTTAAAGTAAGAAATATTAAAACTTACCTGGTTCCAATTATCACTGAGTGAAGCAGATCTAAATTAGGCACGATATGCTTTTCATTTTTTAATTAATATATCTTTAGTTACATATTTAATTGAAAGCAAAATTCTTGCTTTTGGAGCTGATTTTTTTTAAATAAAAGTCATTTCCTCTAAACTCACTGAATGTAAAGCTTACATTACTGTCTAACTGATCCGATATCTTGTGAGTAGTTGACAGAATCATTGCTGAAGCCGTTCAGAAAGTCTATTGTGAAAGGCAGCTTTCTTGTTTTCACCTTTATACCCCACTCTATGATAATTTCAGCCTTGCATTTGCTAACATACTGCACAATATAATAAAAATTATCAGCTCAAGACACAAGATGACTGCAGGCCATTCCACAAAATTTTAGTGACATGATTTTTCAGGTTGGCTTAAGATAATGATCACAATAAAAATTCACCATTTCTATTGGAAATGTCAGGATAATTATAACAACATTTATTACAGGTTTTTAGACTGCTTTTCACTTACAGAGATTTTTGATTTAATAGGTGCTGTGCATTAGTTATTTATATATCTGCAAAGATGTTGCTTAAGCCCCAATTCAGCAGTATTTTATTAGCAATTAAATTGATTTTCAGCCTAACCTGCGAAATTTAGTCAACTGAAAATTTTCCTCATCAACTCTGCTCTGAATAAAAGTCTCCTAATTAGTAACTTTGTTTGCATGTTTCAAAATATGAATTTCAAGACTAAATAATATTATGAGTTAAACTACACTTTGCTGTGACAGTGGTGTTTCGTTTTTCCTGAGAGGTAACAATAAAGGGTGATTTTAAATAATGTTGTGTAAATACAGAATCACAGAATCACTAGGTTGGAAGAGACCTCCAAGATCATCAAGTCCAACCCTTACCCTAGAACCTCAACTAGACTAGACTAGACTATGTCACCAAGTGCCACGTCCAGCCTTTTTTTAAACACATCCAGGGATGGTGACTCCACCACCTCCCTGGGCAGTCCATTCCAAAACTTTATTACTCTTTCTGTGAAAAACTTCTTCCTAATATCTAACCTATACCTCTCTTGACGCAGCTTTTAGTGTCTCTTTTAACTCATATGAAAAAACAGTTCTTAAATTTTCAACTTGACCCATGATAACACATGCTACTTGCCTTGTATACTTCCTATCCAATTTCCTAAAATTGCTGTTTTAATTTGTGTTCCCACAAGCAGATTTCCTGCTGAAGTGGTGAGTTCTATCTATATGTAAATTGATGAAATCTTTCAAAGACAGAGAAAAGAAATTAAATGTGAAACTTTATTTCTGTAAGAAATTAAGCACTATGACTTTCTACAATAATAAATTATGACATAGAAATTCATTAAGAAAGACCGAGATGCTGTTAAACTGTCAGTAGTGAATAGATTGTTTTATATTTAATGGAGTCATAAACATGAGAGTCATCTTCTTCATGTTCTTTCTTTAGGGCAAGTTTTTTCAGAAAATACAGTGTAAAAATACTATACCCACTTTAATTTTCCCAGTTTAATCTCTTGTATCAATAACTGATTCACTTTATTGCAAATAATTTGAAATAGGAGGTAGGTAATATCAATGGCTGTTAAGAAGCAGCCTCACTGAATCAGATATACCTATTATGTATAAATACTGGTTATTTGTCTCTGGTAAAAAGAAACTGAGACCCCCCAAAATGTGTAGATACATCATATCACAGAGCCCCAAGATGTTACAAGGTACACTTATATTGCAGCAATATCAAGCCTTCCAATATTGAAGTTTTCTGAAAAATATGGCCATAACCTGTCATTCTAGTGCCTGATTGTGCTCCAAAAATGTTAGTATGCAGGTTCTTATCTGTGAAGTAATCTAATTTTGGATATAGATTTGCTGTTATTTCCCCTTGTCAATGAATATAGATGTCTAAAGGAAAAACAGAGGCAACATGACAGGCAACGTCATGAGACCATATGGTCTGCACAAACTATGAAAGTCAAACTGAGATCTGTTCCAGTATTTTAGGCTAAAAACAAGCTATGTGCTAAGATTTCCAGCTATTTTCAAAATTATATCAGATTTCAGCAAATGGAATTATTTTGTGAATAGGGTGATCAATCTGACTACACCGTGAAAATCTGCGTAAGCATTCAGGGACTGCTGCTGTACTGTGCCCTAGGATATTTGGGGGCAACTTCCTTTTTCAGTTCTGGAATCAATACAACTCCATTGTTCTTTCTCTGGCACACTTCATTGGGCCTTTTATGAAGCTCAAATTTTTTGAAAACCAGTAAAATTGTACATTTTTTCCAGGGATGAATTGGGTGGGATTCGCTGGGATCTAATGCAGATGTTGCTAACGTAAACCTCTGTGTCTGAGCTGCACAGGAGGTAAACGGGCTTCTAGAGAATGGCTTATATCAAGGTAGATATTTAAAAAGGCCACAAGAATTGCAGAAAAGCTAGGAGGGCAGAGAAATGCCTTCCTCTCTTGGTAAATTATAAAGACAACCCAGATCATGGCTTTTGACATTATACATGTTTATTATACAAGACAGATGAGATTAATTGCATGCATAATGCCTGGCACCTTAATATAATCATGAATTGAGTTTTTAAATTGAGTTATTTCAAGATGTTTATCGTGTATGTAGCCTATATATAAACAGGTGGAATTGCAAATGAAATTGGACTGCAATTTAAGGCCAGAGAGTAAAGTTCCTCTTCTGTCTGGTAAGATCTTCACAACTGCTGCTGCATAGTCAGTCTTCTGTACAATATTTATGCACACTTAAACCAGATGCATAGCTACACTCAGATAAGTTCTACCCTGTGTAGGTCTTGAAACAACTGAAAAAATACAACTATTTCTCTCCGTTATTTTACAAGGAATTAAGTGCTTACCTTTGGCAAACCTATTCATTAGAAATGGGACTCCACTGTGGTCAGTACAGGAATTAAATGCTTCAAGTAAATGATTCGTATCCTCTGTTCTTAATGTATGAGTTAGGATGAGATGGACTCTTTTTCAGAACTATCTGTTTCTCTCCATTGCCATTAAAGGAGTATGGAATGACTAGGCCAGATGGGGACAAAATCTGCCTTTTAAACATTTAGTATTAAGATACTAAAATTAGGTAAAAATCTCCAATTAGACAAATTAAATCACAGTCTTAATATCCAAATGAGCACCCAAAAATTGCTGGAGTATGAAATTGTACCTAAAATGTAAGCCTCTATGTAAGGACGTTATCTTAGGTACATGTCCAGCTACTGTAACTTCTTACTCCAAGTATGATATTATCAATATTTTCTTGCCCAAACCAGGAAGAATTAAAGTTTGCTCACTACTGTCCCTAGAAAAGCACTTTGTAGAAGTAATTTATTGTGTGTTATAGTCCAGAGAGCAGATATTTCATATTCACATGCAAATAATAGGATCATTTGAAATAATATCAACAATAAATATCACTAAGAATTCTTCTTATGAGAGTGCAGTTTCTGATTTTACTCATCAAAACTAAGGTGCATCCTTGATGTGAATCCATTGGCTTTATTCAACCTTTTTGAGCACTTGTTAATGGAATTTAGCAGTGGGAAAAAAATGGTATAATGGCTTCTATAACTAATAAACTTCGCACAAGTCTCTAGTGGATCAAAACATGTTGCTAAATTTCCTAGATGAAAGATGTTTTTTAAAAAGTTCATATATGTTTACATACACAAAAAATTAATTACACTATTTTAAAAAGTACACAACTCAATATTAATAGCTACATTGCAAAATATCAGAAAACAAAACACGTATTTAAAAGTACATCTCTAAGATCTGGGAGATGACGTCTAGTGGAATCTACTGAAAATGGTGTTGAGACCTTGCAAGTGGGATCACTTACAGTGATAGAAATGCTAAGTAATGCTAATTTTGGGGTTATTTGCTTTGGCTCAATAGAAAGACAGAGCTAGCAGAAAAATTGTAATTGCTCAGATTAGCAAGAAACTATCACAATATCTGAGAATAATTAGATGTCAACTAAAAGAAGATGCAGTTAAAAGTGATGTGACATACAAAATTAATCAATTTACCTGCAAATTAGTTGAGTGTGCAATTGATCTCACCAAATATAGACATCTACACTATAGTATCTATTTCAGATCTCAGCTACTAAGGTCCCTTAGGAAGCTGGAGAAGCAGAGAGAAATAAGTATTTGTAGTCCAAATCTGTCTTGTCTTAAAGTAGACATACAAAATAGGTCAAAGGAATTTCCCTCAACAGGTGATTAACCCAGATACAGGCATCCACATTGTTGATATCTAATGTTAAATAAGATGTATTAAACCTTTCAGTATGGTTTCAAACCTTACTTAAGATCAAAAGGTTGATTGAAGAATAATATCTTCTTTCTAATTTTTGAGCATGTTTTATGCTATGACTTATTCCCTTGGATCTTAGTGTGCTTTCTCTGGCAGTGAAGAGAATATTTGAACTTATGAACCTGCTTTTTTTTTTTTGAAAAGTGGTCAATTTTTGCTTTTGTTTGGGTTTGAGCTTTTGTTTTGTTTGGAATTGGGGGGTTTGCTTTCATGAAAGGCTTTAAAAAAATAACAGTTTCATAATGTGGCACTATCAGTGTCACAATTAATCTGGAGTGAACAGATGGGCATTCAAATTCACATAACGGATGTTATGTGGATCGGTGCTCATATAATTATTTGTGTATCAGTGACAGGACATTAGGTCACTGGATAATTTTGCCCTCTGTCAGATGATTTGTCAGCATTCAGAATGAGCATCAAGTGAAAAAAAATGCATCTTATCTTGCTAAAAGGTATAGACATACTCCAACAGTCATGAACTAATCTTTGAATTGCATCAACAATACTATTTTTTTGATCTCAAACAGTAGTAGCAAAGAAATTAGATGTTTAGCTCTGCAAGGTTTTAGATGTTGATACATGTCTGGAACAGAAGACTCCCTTTATCAGGGACATCAGAGTGATCTTTTCACACACACTAATTATAGGAACTGTGCTCTTCTCACCTCAGATGTCTGTCATCATCTTTTTTCACATATGTGGTAACTGTAAGAAACAAATCAGAGAGAGTAGTGATTTCCCCTAGTACCTAACACAGACTCCTAAGAGACTAGATAAAAACACTCCTGTGAACTTTCTGTCCTTTCATCAGGTTCTTCTTCTTGAGCCACTCATTTCTTTGTGGTGAAAAGAAATAATCTGCAAATATATCCCCCACAATCCCTTCTGTTTTCCCTTTCTCCATTATAAAAGCTTCAATTTGACTTAATATTAGTAGTGCAGTTGTTGGGTAAACTCTTGCTTAGAGGAAGGACATTAGGTGCCCTTAACTTACTCTGGTAATAGCCCTTGGGAATGTCAGAATCCTGGTCAGTAATATCCAGATGAGTCCACAAGCATTAGCAGCTCTTTCTAAATAGAGATGAATCAGACCTCCAGCTTTGTTACAGAAGAAAGGAGTCAGACAGGAGGCAGGAGAGGAATGACATGAGCTTTAAGCAAGGAAAGGTGACCTGTTACATGTCCTGTCATGCCAAAACCCTGTCCTGTGGATTGGCAGGTACTCTGCTTCTCCATAATGCTTAACAAGAGACAAATATAGTCCTGTGGAAAACCAGCAGCTGATTATGTATCCAAATTCCAGTGTTCATCCTAAATGACTTTTCTTCCTCTGATCAGTCTTCTTTGCTGCATCAGTGGATAAATCCCCACCTCCCATGTTCAGGCCAAATGTTGCCTGAAAACTGGGGTTTGCCCAGATAAATTTAAGAATGGTCAAATTGCAAGAAATGCATTGATTTTTAGTAGGCTTGAGGATTTTCTGAACTATGGCTACCAAATCACTTAAAGACTCAGCAGAATTAGGATTCAAGCCCTTAAAACTTAGTTTGAATGTAGATATTTGCAAATACGACATTAACACTGCAGATTCAATATTGTGGATTGAAAAAGCCAAATATCTTCACAAAAATTGAAGCATAAGGCTTAGTAAACAGACCCCTGCTCTCCTCTCAGAGATTCTTGAGAAAGTTTATCCAATATATTAGTGTTTCCTCTGTGTGTTTCCTGTCACTTAACAGGCTGTAGCTGTCTCATGCTGTCCTTTTCTTCAATCAGCTGCATTTCTTCCAAGGACTCTCAGAGTTTGCAGCACCATATTTAAAGGGGAATGACTTATTAGCAAAACTTCATCTGTCTGCAGCTCTGGGATTTCAGTGCCTCTTTATGGCCTTAAAAGTTTGAAAGCACTTAGGCTTTAACATTAGTACGCAGCAGCAGCTCAGATAACATTCAGCCATTTCAGATTTTTCTACTGGAAACTCTTAGTTGTTACTTGATCTATATGCAAAATGCTCCTCTTCATACAAATTAGAATATATGCTGTCAATACAGGGCATTTTACAAAGTCCACGTTTTCTCACATTATGCACTGTCATAACTGCATATCTGCTCTTACAGAGACACTCCTCTGGAGATAAATCATTTATATTTTGTTCTTCTGCCATCATACTGCATAGTGTCCATCTTATTGATGGCAAAATTAAATAGCATATAACTTGACTTTTTTCTCTTAGTGTTAAGTTTCCGGTGGTACCAAATTTAATGAGGTGCTGCACCTTCTCCCTAGGGGGTTATGCAGCCATTTTGGGGATCCAGTGACTCCTGGATTATCAAACCACATGTCTGACAGAACATTAATCTTTGGTATTGTTTTCCTATCTTATTGAATTTTGTTTAAAACTAGTCAACATTTGGTACACAGAAACATGAAAGAGTCAGAAAAAACTTAAATTCTTCTCAAATCAAAAACCGGGACTAAAGGACCAAGCTGTTCCCTTTGTCAAAAAAACGCTGCTCATTTTCACTTCTAAAGCAGCCCTGACTCTGCAGGACCCAAGTCTCATAGCTGCAGAAACACACATTTATTTGTTAGCACTGAATGGGAATCTCTGCAGCAGTTCCTGGTCTAGACATACAGAATTTTAATGCACAGATGTCTAGTGAATTCAGGGGGAGATTGATGCTTTAAATATTTACAATATTTGGCCTTCTTTCTTTGTATCCTTACTAGCAAAGGTTTCAACTGCATTCCCATGAAAACAACCTACTAATCCACACACAAGATTTAGAGATAAGAACTCTGAAAAAATATCTTCTCACACTTTGGTCTGTCATCTTATTCATTTTCCACAAGCCTGGACCTGATAACTGTGTGTTCTGACCAGGAAATAACAAATTAACACACTGCAAATAATGCATACAAGGTCAGCTGGCCATGAAAAAAAGCTTCCTGAACTAGAATGTCAATAAATCTGAAGAAACAGAGGTTTGAATACAACAGATAACTTTCTTGCTATCATATTTTGAATAAGATTTCTATTTTAAATTAATAAGTAAAGCTTAAGGAGAGATAAGTGGAGATGGAAAGGAAAAAGAAGAACAGTAGGTATGAAGCAAGACCTGTTTTTTTCCTAACACAATGAAAATGGAAAAACAAGAATATTTTTTGGTATTTTTCTTTATTCCAAGTGTAACTTTCATCTCAAAGTAAGCTTGATTCAGAGAGAGAGAAAAAGAAGTGGAAATATTTTGTGGATTTTGCATCCGATATTTGGCTACTTTCTATTCCTGAGAAAGCCTTAGCCTGTCAGAGTGAGATCTACTAATCCCTGTGAAGTCTGCTGCTTTGCCTGCAAAGGGAAGCAACCATGCTGCTTACATATCCAACTGTATTACCCAGATCTTTGTTCAGATTCCTGTTACAATTTGCCGGGAACCGACTCATAAAGCAAAAAACAAGGATAATCTGGACAAGTGCAATTTAGTACATTTGATTGGAATTACTGTATAGCAATTTTTCTGCTACTACAAGTGTAACATTAGCCCTTGAAAGCAAGAAGAAACTCACAGAAAACTACTCTTAGATATAATGTCACCTATTGTGCGAGTTATGCTTCCCAGGAGCATTCTTGAGATTGTGTGATTTATGCTGATGACTGTACTTAAAACTGTTCTGCAGAGGTACTTGTAGTGCAAAGCTCTCCTTATACTTGCCAGCTTATGCAGCTTTGTAAGTAATAACACCATGGTCCCCAAAGACAGTGACAGTCTCCAGCCTATTACTGTTCAGGAACTCCACCTCAGGCAGGGGTCTGAAGAGTATCACAAACAGCTGCCTGAGAGAAGGCATTGGTGACAGTTTATAAACTGATAAGGGCGAAGAGGAAATCTTCTGGCCTTTTCAGATATCTAGTCTGAATGACTTATGTTGGCCAATAAATCTTTGTCCTTTTAATCAAATTCCATACATCTTCCCATGTACTAATGTGGATGCCTCCCACACCCGGCATGATGAGGGTGAATTTTTCAACAGGTTGCAGAAGCATAGGGGAAACTGCAAACAAGGCAGAAAAGGGTACTGAGCTGTGAAGGCAATTTGCTTCAAAGGCGGCTATTTGATAATTTTCATCTCTAAGTAGAGCAGGATAGAGCGTAAATATTTATTCCCATTCCCTAGGTGACTATTCAATGTAAAGTGTTAAAATAAAATCCCTAGCTGGTGTTAGACCATCATCTGTAAACAAGTACTTCTGGGTTGATCCTCTGCTTTTCAGGAAGCATTACTGCTCGTAGTTCACTCCATGGCCCCTCATCCAAGGGAATGTTCCCCTGGCATCTCCTGACACAACTGCTCATACTGCTGCTGCCTGATGGAGTGCTAGTAAGAAGATGCTAAGAGCTTTATGTTTCTAGCCCAAATCTTTTTCACAGACTACATCTACTAGAAGATCTGAAAAGACAACAAACTGGAAAAAAGATAAAAGAAAGCAGAAAACTCTCCTGCCCTTCTCTTACAACCAGAGGGGCTTGTCAGTTCAGGAAAAAACCTCCAACGTGTCCCATGAACATTACATAAATAAATAAAAATTGTCAATTTGTTTAACTTTGTCAGGGCTTTTTCTACAAATTTTTATTACTGACTTTATGTTTCAGCTATATGACAAAATTTATTGTAAATGTTGGCACAAGCTTTCCAGCGAGACTCCTGAGACTTTTCCTGGCGAGACTTAAACCAGTTCTAAAAATAACTTTGTGATTGTGCTGGTGACCAGAGAATACCTGAACAAATGTGTTCCTGGAGCTGTGCGTACCACATGTGTTACGTCCCCCAAGATAACCTGGCCAAGCTAGGGCGTTACGTACTCCCTTTCCTTAGGCTATGTCACACCTGAACAAGCTCCAGCATCACTCAGGTGAAATGCTGCCAACTTGAAATGCCATGCAATGCTAAGATTATCAGAATGGTATTTAAAAACATAAAGAAACGTTTAAAGTGGAGCCAAAGCTCTAAGCTACTCCAAATTGATAGTTTTCTTAGATTTTGGAGAACAAATGAACATGGTTTTTACTTCTATGTCACACTCCCTCAGTTTGCTCAGACACTTCATGATCATTTGTCCTGTAATTTTGTCACTGTATTTGCTCTGTTAAAATAATGTTTTTGGAAGCGAGTATTGACCAGAACACATATGTCAAGTGTGTGTTCTCATCTTGGTGGCTAACATGGCATGCAAAATGGTCATGATACTGGATGACTCCAGGAATAAAGGTGCATAGTGTGAGTTGTTGACAGGTGACATTTCTGCAACCTTTCTTGCACTGGCATATTGTTACATGCCCTGTGTCATAATGTCCTCTGTGCTGCAATTCATCATTCAAACAAGTCAGAGCAGCTCCTGACATTTGGAGCTACCTTCCTTTATCCTACAGGTTCATTGATTTGTTAGCTCTCTTCTCAAAAAAACATGCTTCCCTCTTCTCTACATCTTCATTTCCCTCCCTTACATTGTGTCTTTCTTCCATATTTTAATTCCTTAATATAGTTAGCAATAATTTTTGCATAAAAGACAATAAAAGCAAGAATAAATAAATGCTGTTTTGTATTGATTCCACTTTCAATTTTTCATTAAGCCATCAGTTTTATTCCACCAATAGACAAAAATACCTTTCTGTGTACAACCTCCACTATCTAGTGTTTTAAAGCACTAAGAATGGAATATTAGTCTTTACCTGGTTCATGTAATCAGGTCAGCATATAGTCAGCATCTAAGACAAGGCAGGATTAGTCAGAGGTTGTCAAGGATTTTTGAGGAAAAGTATGTGGTCTGTGAAAGACTAGAAAGGGTTGGGCTATGAGATGGAGTTTTGCAGTAAAGTTTTATTATCCTTACTTACATAATTCACACAGATGTTGAATCACTGGTAACCTGCTATTATGCACCTAAAAATACAGCCATTTAATAAATCTGGTTACTCAGAAGGTACTACAAAGATAGCACTGGAAATAATTTAGGCCTGATGTCATGAGAGTTTGTGCAGAAACTGTTGAAAATTCTTCATTGAATTACTGATCTTTTCCAAACAACCTTTTAGAGAAAAGAAAAAAAACCAAAAAAACAAAAAAACCCAGTATTTTCTATTATACAAATTAAAAATGAGATGAAAATTGAATTAGGTTAGAAGTGTGATGGTACTTCAGCACACCTTAGCTCAGGCAGGAGTCATGAACCTGCCACTTTATGCCCTTTCTCCACAGCACTAGGGCTGGTCAGGGCACAAGTCACTGCACCTTAAATTAACTCCTGAAGACATCATCAGCAACAGCTTCAACCTCTCTGAAGCATCATGACAACACTTCAAGAGTAAATATTTCATTTTTGAGGGCAGGAAAAGCAGATTCCATCCTCTCAAAAACCTTAAAGGGAAACTAGAGCATAGGAAAAAAATTAAGCATTTTCTTAAACAGTTCTCACACAGATTGTCCTCAGCTTTCCCTAAAGATGGCACAAGTTCACTATTTAGCTCTCCTTGCAGAAGCTGCCCCAAACATTTTTAGATATGAAGTCTTTGGCATTAGGATGAATTTCCAGCCTCTGCCCATACAGAGTTGTGCATCAGTCTGGACATTATCTAGGCACATGGAGTGAAAACTGCAACAAGTTGTGATTGTTTATTATTTGGCATTTTTTTTCTGCATGATTAACCATATATTGAAACACATGCTACCCACCACATTCAAAGATTTTATAACATACAGAAAAACACTCCTCTCAGTATCAGGAGAACTCATCTTCCCATTAAGACTATAAACCTGTAACGTGACTTTGTTCTGTGTGTGATCATAGTATGAAGAGTTAAAATTTTAATTGTGTCAAATTTTTTCCAACACAACCAATAAAACTTTTACCTTCAGATTCAGTAACAATGGAAGGAGAACTACATCTCACAAGTGCATTTTGATATATGTGAGTAGAGAGTGAGAATTAATGGACCATAATATAGTGCTCATTCAAAAAAAAACAACTGCCAAATGAGTAATCTTCCATCCTTTTAATAACAACCTGCTTAAAAGCTGTCCCAATATGAGGCACCAAGCAGTGAGGTTCAAGATGCCAACATAAAAAACCTGCCAAGGAACAAACATTTCAATGGGACAAGTGCCTTGTTCCAGTCCTGGCCCCAAACTGGGAGCAGCAATTCTTCCTTGGTACAGCCATAAATGGCAGCCAAAAGGAAGCAGATGAAGGAATCAATCAAAGTCATATTATATTTCTTCCTTGCTGTAAAAAATAACGTTGCTTTCATCCAGTTTTGGAAAACAAAATAAACAAAACTTTTCTACAGACTGAGTTCAGAGTGAGGTGGGGAAACCTCTCAAGAATTGGATAGAAAGTGCTGAATTAATATGTTTGTTGGCACAGTTTAATCTCAAAGTTCGGCACAGTCTTGGCCATTGCTGGTGCATCTGGCTTGGTGCTGCCTCAGTTTCTGCTTATTTTTGGAAAGATTATATGGACAGTAGCACTGTCCTGTCATTGTTCTCTTTCCCTGTATTTCCTTGTTTTATAATAAACTATGGCAGGATGGATTAAGAATCCAAATCTTAGCCATCTGAGGTAATAATAACTAATTACGCTATAATGATATTTTATTATGTGCTATTTGTATAGCAGCCATCATCTCCAAGGGCATTTTCTAAACAAGCGACAGCAGGAATAACCTTTTCAGTGCTGAGAGTCACAGACAAGCTTTGGGCTGCCACCCGCCTTCAAGCTGCCACAGGCTGTTCTTGAGGGCCCCCAGGACCTTCTCCCTCACAGACAGGGTGGCACCTTGCTGCAGCTGAGCTCTCCAGTCAGGATCACCTTTTTAAGAAATCCTGAACCACTGTGGGACTCATGGCTGCTACCTGATACTCTTCTTTCCCTCCTGTTCCCATGCAAAGCCAAACAAGAGGATGCCATAGGTCCGAGAGAAGCCTCCCCTGAAGCAGAGGTGGCAGAGAGGCCACCAGCTGGAGCACAGTGAACCAGGGTAAAAGAGGTGGCTGTGACAGTCAGCTCTTCAAAGGATGCTTCTATTGACTCTTGCAGACAACACTGTGCACCCTATGTCAGGTTAGCCACTGGAGAAAGGACCAACAGATGCCTGATACATAAAGACCAAACCAAAATACAATGTTCCTCTCCCAGCATTGGGGAAATCAGCATCACAGAGACAAAAGGCAAGATTCCAGTCTGAGATTTGGAGCTGAATATAAATATCTGTGAGCACACCATGTAGTGGTTTCACTTGGCTTTCATGAAACTATTTCTTGTGGCTGCCTCAAATTCAAAAGATCCTTTCATGTTCTTGGTGGCTAGAAAATTTATTGCTCTATGCATCAAAGGTGTCACATCCAGATCCACTCAGAACTGTACTTGGAAACAAGCAGATTTGGCAAGACCTTGCAAGAGAAAGGCCAAACATTCATATCTCCAAGAAGCTCTGTGCAAATTGTCTCTTTTACGTAAATATCTGTCAGAGCCTGCAAGTGTTTTTTCTGTTGCATTACATTGTATATTAGCCATGTACAATGAATTGAGAATGACTGTTCTTACTCAATTATTTTATGTTCCATCAGTTATCTAGAGATAGCAGGAACCTGGAGGTTTCTCAGATGGTTTTTTAGAATTATGAAAGAACAACTAACAGCAAAGCAAAACAAGTTTATGGTCTTAGTTATTTGAAGTATTATTAGGACTTATTTCTCCATTTTATCTGGGGCTATTTCTCATGCTGGTAAATGTAAATTTCCTTTTCTCCAAGTACAAGCTGCTGTAGCTCAAAGCAAAGGTCAAGATATAGGCATCATGAATAATGAATTTTCCTAGGAAATAATATAGCCACCTTTTTGTTACTATTACATTTGACCTAAAGGAAAACAGATCTTTCATGTTATGAAAAAACCCCATAAATGCAGTGGCATGAAATTTATGGAATCACAGAAGAGATGAGGTTGGAAGGGACCTTTGAAGGTCATCTTCTCCAACCTCCCAGTTCAAGCAGGGCCACCTACAGCCAGATGCTCAGGACTGTGCTTAGATGGCTTTTTAGTATCTCTAAGGATGAGACCTAATCATAGGGCAAAGACATTACATCAACACTATTTGAGTGTTAGTGTTCAAGATTCAGCAAAAATGCCTTAAGGTTCACAGGTTTATTTTTTTTTATGGTTCCCTCCTGCTGACATGCCAAACACTGTGTCTGAGCAAAACTCTTCAGACAAAATCAATCCTGCTGAGAAGTGGGGTTTGTTAGCTCGAGTTCAGTGTAATGCTTCTGATGTTTCACAGACTCTGGTTGACTCAAAGGATGAGTGAAGCATGCTAGCTTTGACCTGGAAAATATTCATGGAGCCAAAGAAAATAAGCTGGGAAGAGCTGCCCTAAAGCCACAAATCTAACGAAATCTAGGGGAATGAGACTTAGATTCATCCATTTCCATGAAATGTTGTGTACATAAAGAAAAGTGTAACACAGGAAGGAATATGTGTAAATTGAAAAAAAAAAAAAAACTATGGAAAAAATCCTGGCAAATCCACATTCATACACAGTCAATAAATAAATTTCCTATTCAGTGATAGAAGAGAAATTACTGTTCCTCTGCTTCTTCACCACAGTCATATTAATGACATGTATGTATTATAGAAAGCTTTAGTAGCTGTAACATTAAATAAAAAGTGTCAAGCCAATTTTTTCAATGTCATTAATTTCTTTTTATTTCTTTTTTAATTTTGCACACTTTTCGTCTGTACACGTTTTCTAAAACTACTTATGAAAAGGGTTAAACCTTCCAAAAAAACTTGCAGAAAGAGAAGCTATACTAATTTCTAGTATCAAAATAGAAACCTAATAATTAATTTCAAAGATGAATGTTGCATGTTAAATGTTGCATATGAGAAGCCCAAGTTTGTGTGCTATGCAAATTCTATTTCCAAAGTAAACTGAGGGGAAAAGGTACAAGAAAGATCTTACTGCTGCATATTTTAGAATAACGCAGGAGATGAACACACACCATATGTTTTAATTGCTATTCCTGTATGGAATACTTGCAGACAATGAAGAAAACGGACACCTCCCCTGCAAGCACCTGCCTTTGGTGCCCAGGTTCCCTCTAGAGTCAGCAGAGAGGTGTGCTTCCACACAGCAATTAGAGCACCAAAATTAGAGACATAGCTTCCATCAAATCTAGAAACCCTGATTTGCCTTCCAGAGACCTCCCTGGATTGTTCAGGCAGCTTCAGCTTCCACCTTAATATTTTCAAGTTTAGAGACTTCGTATTACATGTTTCATTAATGTAATGGTTAGATGTGTAAAACAACAACAACAACAAAAAAGTTCTGCAGTTAAAAAAGAAGATAAAATTTGGTTACTTCTGCCCATAGTCATGGTCCAGAAAATACCTGCTCAGTTCTTGAATAATTTAGAGGGGATCTAAATTCAACCCAGTACAACCCAGTCTAGCTTGAAATGTGCTTCATCATCTTTTCAGTCCTTCTCATGTCTAGGACTACTAAACGCAAACATGACAAAAAAAGCAGCAATCTGAAGAATGCAATGTGATATATGGAATAAACACTGCTCATGACACGTGAGGATTTCTAAGAATGCTGTTGCAGATAAATTATTATTTTTCAACAAGTCCATGGAAGATGCCTATTCTTCACATATAATATTTGAGTGATGCAATAGACAACTGAGATATAAAGGGAGATTTGTGCTCAATCCTTCCTTAAAGAAATGAGATTCACATTCAGTCTCCAAGCAACTGCCCTCATCACTAGGTTGCCACATTGTTAAGTGCTATCCCTCCCTTTTTTTTTCTTTCTCTCAAGTTCCTTCAGAAATGTATTTTACACAGAAAAGCAGGCAGTTAGTGATGAAAAAAGTAGAAGACATATTCACTGTGTTTTTCAAAGGTATCCTACATATAGTTAATGTATATGAGATAAAAAGCTTCTCATAGACATGATGCAAATGAATCTCATTGGGAATAATGGTGTGGAAATAATGTATTAAATTTATATCTAATAAATTTATGATAATTATATTTCATAGAGGGAATTGATATTCTAAGCAAACCATCTTGCATTGATTTTTGGAGCTTGACTTGCATACTGTCTTCCTTAAGGAAATGTTATTCTTCAGGAAGTGGCTCTGGACTAATGCATTTGCTTTTCAGTTGGGAAGTAATTTTCTCTAGAAAAATCTGAATTAAGCAGTTGACTATTAAATAGCTGTTTCTTTTTTTCCTGAAGTAAGTGTAGAGTCTTTCCAGAACTGGTTGAACATGAGATCCTCAGGAAGAATGAGGGTCATAGAAGCAGACATATAGGAACACCACGACGGCTGAGTTCTGTTACGATCATATTTGATGTGGCTAGAAGTGAAATACTTGGTGCGTACATTTTCCACTTCCATGTATTTGTTTTCTGTAAGGGATCCAGTAAAAAATGTTGCTATAAATATACATTAACAAATCATCTTTGGTTATTATTAAAGTGACTAGAAATGTGCTTTGGCAAACTAAATAAATACTCAGAATTTCATGTAATACTGTTGCCATTTGAAGAATGAGTTATAAAAATTATTAAATTATATTCATAGGTGTCACATAAGGCAGTTTCCTGAATATTTAAACGTTTATTTGAGAGCAAAATAATCTTTCTTTTGTCTTGACACATTTTGTTTCTTTGACTTTCTAGTCAAATTTAAAATAGAATTTCAGTTTGTACTTCTCTCTTCAAGGACTAAGAAGAAACCAGAAAAAAGGGTTGCATAAAAAGAAGTTGAAACTAACCTTAAAGATAGAAATGGAAGGTTTCCTATCACAAGGGCAAAAGCAATTACAACCGTGCTCTATATGCATTAGCAAATTGAATATTCTGGCCACGAATATACAAAAGAACATCCCAGAGTGTTTCTTCAATTGCAGTTGACAGCAGCCAGTATTTCAAACCAAACCGCTGAAAGAGATGTGTCCCTGTAGTCAGTGTGACCACAGAGAGCCATATGCAGCTCTTCCCTCAAAAAACTAGGAGCAGCAGCAACCAGCCTGCTCTGACTGTGCTCCTATCACCTCTGCTAATAAAAATCCAATACTGTCACAAAACTAGGTAACAGAGCAACGCAACAGTGGGAACAAGTTGCAGAACTGGAACCACAGAAGGGGTATCACAGGTCAGTACTCCCTCTGTAGCATTCCATCAAGACTTCTTTGACCTTGCTAAATGGATTTTGCAAAAGCACCACTAGCAGTCCAGATTCTCTTTTCTCTTTTTTTTTTAGAGTTACTGAAATGCTAGTGACATTTTAAATATCAACAGCTTTCCTTGTTAGCAACAGATTGGGTGGTTTCTATATTCCTGGAAAGAGGAGATAGATTAATCATGATAAATAGAAAGTGTAATGGTGTTTGATTTGATTTGAAGTTATGATTGTTAATTTTTACCATTTTGTCTGTATCAAGGCCTCTTTTGAAAATGTATTTATGTTATAGGCAAAAAAGAATCTTCAGTTTTGAAATGTCTAAGCTCAGCAGTTATTCTCGTTTTATAGGTATTGAAGGTACTCATAACAAAAATAACAGTTTTCTATTAATTCATAACAAATTTTTATCTAAGTATCTCATTTTTGCATGGTTTTCATTTATAATGTCCTGAGGTAGAATTCTTCATCTCATTTGGGAAATAATTTGCTTTCTCTTTTGTTCTGCTTCCCTACCGATCAGTATGGCTGATCCATTCCCAGTGAGAACTTTTTTGAAAGTTCCCCAGAGAAACACGGGAGATGAGATTCCTCCTTCCCATATCAGGGTAAGATATCTTCCTAACATCCCACTTAAAGCCAGTGCACCTGGTAGAAAAGCTGTCCTTTGGCAAAAGGGAGATTCTCCTGCCTCAGTTCAGCTGCCCCTGAAGAGACTTTCTGTGCTTACATAAGAATGTGAGATACTTCAGAAGGATTATTTTACCAAGCACATAAGAATTAGAAAAAAATTAGATGCTTCAGTGAAGTAGTGTAAAAACAGTGTGACTGGTTTAACTTTTCCTTTCCTTAATCCTTGATCTCTGTACCAAATGCAGCTCTAACAGAAATGTCTTTCATTCCCCTTGTATAAAAAATGAAAGAGAAACTTTAAAATAGCTGAAATTAAGCAGCGCTGGAGGGACCAAGGTACATTTATCTCTAATATCATCTGAGGATTTTCCCAATAAACTCCATCAAAGGTGTGATTTCCCCTATTTCTGGAAAGGAAATGTGTATAAGGGGAAACTAATACGTTCTGGGAAGAAGATCCATAGCAAAGCAGAGAAAGAATGTTTTCCTGTAGCTCTTTTTTCTGTTATTAGAAGGAAATTACTTTCTGTGTTTCTTTTTCATCTACTAGAAAGCTGGAGAACTATCAGCTCATTTATCTGCCCTGTAGTACTGTGTGTAATGTATATTGTGCTGCAGAAAAGATATTACTAGTAAAGAGAAGTACAAGAAGTGAGCATTCAACTAGACCAATACATGGCTTGGATTTTTTGCCAAGAAATTTCAATATTTTTAAATGCTTGCAATGTGCTCATGCTGCACTCATGTTCAATCTCTACTCACTGCTAGAACAGCCTCCACGATGCATGGGGCTACACCAGAAGAAATCAGCCTGACCTTACCACATCAGGTAAGGATGGTCCTGTGGGAGTGGAACTGTGGCAGGTCAAACAATTTTTGAAGCTTTTCAGGAATTCTACAAATTATATTGGAGATGTAGATTTGAATCTAGGGTTGTTGCAGTGTCAGGATGAAGACAGAGAAATGTCAGTTGTTTCTCAATGTAAAAAGAGTTCTCAGATAAATATGAAAAGGTTTGCAGCAATACAGACATGGCCAGTAACTATAGGGAGAAAGAAATAGGTATCTACCTACTCCTGGAAATAAGATCTAGTTCCTGAGATTTTTATTTCCTAGGAAAATAATGAGTGTAGGTCTAATGGTTTGAGTTTATTCTGTGAGATTTGCACTCTCCCCTTACACATGCATTCATATAAATTCCCCTCTAGCCAAACACCTTATTTCAGAAGATTCAGCTGAAGTCCCAAGTTTATAACCACAGGGTAATCTACATACCCTTTCTCCACAAAAATGCATTTCTTCTGTGAGGAGTAAAAGACATTTTTAAAAATATCAAACAAAAAACCCCAAGCCTCAAGCAAGAATTTTCCTCTGAAGAGACATAAAGTATTGCCAGATGCTCTTTAAAGTCTGCCACTACCAGATTAAAAAAAAAAAATACTCAAGATGCTTAAATGGATGGTGATAAAAATTCTCAAAGAAGAATAGTCCTGAACTCTTTCCTCCTGGCTCTATCATGTTCCTTTTTCTGACTGGAAGAACAACAGACTTCCGTCACCTGGGAAGACAGGGAATGATTTTCCTCTGTAAAGGCTCTGTTATGCATCTGCACAAATTACACATACAGCATATTTTTCATTCTTTAGTGGGTATGGATGCTGTAACTACACTTTTCTCTAAGACATCCTGGGAACAGAGTGGGTACAGAGCAGGTGAACAAAGGGGTCAAACGAAAAAGAACCAGTGGTGGCAAAGATAATCAAAGCTGCCTTCGGTTTTGATATTGATAATTTATTTTCCATTCAAAATGCAGAACCTGTGGCTGGCTTTGATATCTTAGTCACTCCAGGCACAGAGCTTAACAGACTCTGAAGTTAAAAGGGAGAAAGATGTAAAATGTAAGTTGTTGCTAACTGGGGAAATTACTTAGGGTGATATATGGACTATAATTAGGATAGAAAGAAAAAAGTAGGCTGTCTATCAGGGAACAAGCTGAGAAGTGTTAGACCAGAATATTCTAACCACAAATCAGATTGTAAAACCCTGGAAAACACACTGCACATTATGTTAACATTCACAAGACTCTTGTGCATGTCACTATATGTGTTGGGTTTTCCCCATTACCAGCCCCTGGATCCCTGTCAGGAGATCTCAGGTGGCATCTAAGTGTTCGTTTACAAAATTGGCTTTAAGCAGCAGAGCACTGAGTGTTGACCAAAAGGACTTACACAGGCAGATCAAGTAAATGACCTGAACTCAAAAACGGGTATTATTTTTATGTGTGATTTTTTAAAAAACAGCTATAGTTGTTGTGAGTCGGCAGTGCACTGTGAACAATTCTGCTGGGAGGGCAGCATCTAACAAGCTGGTAAAGTCCATCCCCATTGTTACAGGAGAAAACTACTCATGTGAGTTGCCTCCCTGTGCATAGAAAACTAGGTGAACAAGATGAAGGCAGAGTGCTCAGCCTACAGCTTTATCCATTTATGCAGAAGTAAAAAAATATATATGAATTGCTGAGGGTTTAAAGAGTTGAATGATTTGAATAATCATGTTTAAATACAGAAAACTCCAATTTGCGCATAGAATTTTCAGTATGACAATAGATGGTAAGAGCTGATTGAATTTTTTCCAAAAGTGATTTTTAATAAAAGTTTTCCTAGACATTTCAATGCTGATGAGGTTGCAGGAAAAAAAAAATGCCAATATAGGCAGGAGTTTTTGTTTATTTTAATTTCATCTCAGCTTTAATAGATCTGTAAAGTTGAGCTTTCATTAATCAGTTGCTGAATCAATTGTATAAAAACATCACTCTCTTTTCTTTCATGATGTTTCTCGGCAGTGAGCCTTTCACCTGTCAGCTTCCTAAAAAAAATTCAGGTCAATGCAGCTGCACTACATTTTATTATATAAATAGGTCTGCACTGCATTTTGTTAGAGACCCAGGCAACTCATTAATCTGCATGGAATAATTTTTTTTTTTCTTACTTATCCAGTACCAAATTTATCCAATAAGACTTCAGTCCTTAAATACAAGTAGATTGTTACATGAACAAATGTTCTTTCCCTTTCTTCAAGAGAAAAGTCTGAATTTCACTTGCAATTTATAATGGTAATAAACATAATTAAGATATAGAATACATTCATGAGTCAGGTTACAGAATACTATCGTGGTTATTTTTTAAGTAGAGTTTTGATAAACATTCAGCCAAAAATAGCCTCAGTATTCCTCCACCCTGGAGGACTGCATTAGAAGACCTCTTGAGGTCCAAAATAGCCCTGAAAGTCTAGAGCAGTCTTAGCTGTAAGTGATTACTTAAAAACAAACAGCAAAAACAAAACAAACAAACAAAAAAGGTTGGACTTGATGATCTCTATGATCTTTTCCNTAATTCATATCACTGAAACAAACTTCTCTTGATATGTGAGGCATTTAACCCAAGAAAAGAGGAAAAATGAAGAAGGACTTTTGTAAAATAACATAATTTTAAAATGGCAAAAAATTGGAAGTTATGTTCAGGGACTAGATTTGTACTTACTTTGTTTTCGCTGTTTGCAAATTATTAGACTTCATTTTGAATTCACTCATTACAAATGTTTCAATGTGTTTACACAGTTTTTATTTGTTTTCTTGACTTTTTTGCAGAGAAAATATTCATATTCAGATATGAAAGGTAACATTTTCTAAAGTCAATGTTGACCCAGATTTCATTCTTAAATGAATGGCTGGAGAAAAAATTCCTTAAATATCTAACTGCATCATTAAAAAATAATAAGAAAAAAGTGCTTTTACACAGTACTAACTGAAAATGTGCAGTGGTTATTGGTTGTAAAAGACCAACATTAGTTAAAAAATCTGTAGAAGAATTTCAGGCTGAAAAATATGTTTAAAAAAATTAAAAGATTTTTTAGACCTATAGTGACTTTAGTGATGTTTTCGATGGATGTATTTCAACATTACTGATTCATCTCACATCAAATGATTTTAAAAAGGACTCAATTGTTCTAACTCTTTAGAAGTTAAACACTTAATCAAAAGTAATTATCTTGGGGTGATATTTGTCAACCTCACTTGCAGATAATGTGGGATTGAAGAAGATTTAGTGTTCTTTTAAATGTCTGAAAAATTAAGCCAAGGTTACCTTTATAGCATCCTGTCTGGACATAAACACTTTCACAATGAGATCATCTCTGTTCATACAGTAATGGCACTGTATGAAACCGTTTATTTTCAAAATCAGAACTTCATAGGATTTCCATTATGGGTTATAAATGTCTAAAAATAAGGTATTCATTCAAAGTCAAGAAGTGTTGTGTTGCCAGCTTTTTTGAAATACCAATTTTACCTGGACGATAGGTGACCCTAACTATCTCTGGTAAATTCTACCAGGTGCTCAATGCATTTTAGCATGGTCACATATTCTTCTTATATTTTTCAGCTTTTTCTTCCTCAGTCTTACACTCAGCTTTCAGTGAGAGAATAGCCACATGCTTGGTTTTATATAAAAAAAAAAGGGGGAGTTTTTATCCTAAACTTAGAAGGACAAAAAGAATAATATAATAATAATATTTAGAAAAAGAGAATTATATGATTAACATAGAAAGATGATACTATAATTAATATCATTGAATCACCTGAAAGCCAAAAGAATTTCTTTTTTTCTTTTAGAGTCATTATGACAGATCTAGTACTGGAGTTAAACTGATGCTGATATTTGCACATGTCCAACATAAAATTAGATCCAAGTTGTATCTCACAGGTAAAATCACAAGATATACAACTTAAAAATCACTTCTCTTTTTAAAATTTTCTGGATTTTAAATAAATGTTCCTCTATGTTATATTTTATCTCTAATTTCCTGAAAAAATACCATGTATTTTCATATCCTCTTGCTTGCCTCTCCACCCCTTCCTCTGCTGTAACCTCATGTTTTCAGATTCCTGGTTCAGAAAATCAGGTCTTCCCACTCTGAATGGGAAGTGAGTAGGGCAATGTCTGTTTGAGGTGCCTTGTTGCATGTGTTAAACACCCACATTGGTCACAGTTACTTAGAAGCTTTGGTGCTTTCAGTAGCAGTCTCATTTCTTTCTTTGTGAGGAACAGTTTCTAGCAATATTCTGTGGGATTGAGGTGTAAAAGAGCTTCTGTGCTACCACTACTAATATTTTTAGTACCCACTAGTTTGGTGATTCTGTGCAATACCTTAAAATTAATATAAAATATTAATGATTAAAATCATTAACTTGTCATGAAGTCATCATTCTCCTTAAATTAATTGCAGCTGACAAACCACTTTTCAAAAAAGATTACAAATGGGAGAAAGTCCAGTATATTCTATATATTTCATATATATTTAAATGTCATTAGAGAATAAATCTGGACTCAAAACCCACCCATCACTCATCATATGCCTTGCTTAATTGTACCTTATATTTGTGTGTTTATTTTAGTACTTGAAACTTTCTGCATTGATATCTGTTGTGCCACCAAAATGGAATCAGTCATGAGGAATTATTCCTAATTTCCCTTTCAGTTTCAGATGCCTTTAATCTTGCTACGTGGCAAGTTGGCCAGATGGCCTGGGACCAGACGACTTCTGAAAAGCAGGTGGCTTCTAACCCGTGATCTTGGCAGAGATTTATAAATATAAATATATCTTAGATGATATTAAATACTCAAAATAACATATTGCAAAGGTATCATGAAGTGTTTAGCAATGCCTTCTATGTGCAAAAACATGTGCTTAAAGCTACTTTTTAAGATGCCTATTAGGAAAAGTGATCTTTATGTAATGATGGATGAACATCCCAGAACTAGTGGTTCTGCATTACTACTGTGGGAAGAGCAAAAGCAGAGTAATGTTTGAAATTCTGCTGTATCATAATTAAGAGCTGCTTAGTAGAGCTTTACAGAGACAGTATTTAAAGTGTGGATGGGGGCTTTGCTCTAATCCCAGCCCCTACCTGTGACAGACATTCCACCAGGATGATGGTGAGAGTCAGGGTTCAGATAGTACAGCTGGGTAGCACTGCGATGCTCACAGATACAGTCTCAGATGCAAATTCTTCCAAAAAACTTTGTACCAAAGTATGAATTGAGAAGGGTTCAATGTGCCTACTTAGGAAATATTTTTAGACAGCAGCAGAAACTTCTGAGGTCAGGAGATGAAGACAACTCAAGTGCAAGGGTTTGATGTTTCTCTCTATTGGCGGTAGAACAGCAAGTACAGCTTAGACCAAGGGACTGCTCTAAAGCCTTGGACTTTCAAGTCGGATAAGGATGGGCAGCAGATTCCCTGTTTATGTGAAAGTCAGGAAAGTGAAACAGTTGAAATCCATCTTTGGAGGAAACCTCTGCAGTCCTGTATATTATCACTAATGTTGAAGGATTTCATTATATGATCAGTAGAGAAGAGTAGCTCAGCAGGCTTCATTCTTAGTTTCCCCTGCATAGTGTGAGAAATACAAAATTAATACATTTTTAAAGCTCTGCTGAAGATTTGTCACCAAAAAGAACTGGGCTGGTTTTCTAGTGTATTTGCTAGAATTTAATTTCTGTCAGGCAGGAATGGTACACTGAGGTGGAGTACTTTTACCACTGATCTCCTGGAGGTGGTTGCCTGAGTTAAATCAAAACCTTCTTGTGAAAAGAAGGAAGACAGGAATTCTAAAGCCAGTGCGGTAGCAGGAGCTTGTGAAATAAAATTCAAGTCCAAGCACAGAGATATAAAAAACAGCTTCCCAAAGCCTCAGCTCTCCAACCCTTTTACTTCCAGCATGACACATATCCAGAAAATCTCCAAAATTCTACTTCAGCCGGTTTGAGTGGATGCATGCCAGCTGGGCCCTGAAGACCTCGATTACACAGAGCCCCAGAGGCAGAATGAGAGCAAATGATCTGGTCTGAGAAACTGCTGAGGTTTAAGGTCAAGTTTCATGTAGTGTTTCGACACTGAAAAGAATAAGGGGTCACTGTAAATGGGTTCTAAAGAACTACAGTAGGTTTTAAATGTTCTGTACAGGTGTTTAAAATAACAGTTTGGGCTGGATAAGCAAAGTAAATTTTGTTCCTTTGGGTATTAATTTCTTATTTATAACAAAGACTCCAAAAGTTTCACATATTAAAGTTCAAAGACCATAGGTTTCCCATTTCCCTTTGAAAAAGATTGTTAATTCAGCTCTACATACTGATATAATTTAGGCAGACTGCATCAAGGAGGATTGGGAATAAATAATGTATTACACTGATCTGTCAATTAATGATTAATTTTCACTCAAAATAAAGAAATAAGCTCTGGTTCATCAATCTCAAACTAATGTTTCCATTCAATTATAAATAATTTAATGCTTATGTAAATTGCAAACTTTTTTAAAAAAGCTCCCAGCAAGAAATAGTCAGAAGACAAATCGATAGCATTTTCTAATTGCAAAAAGCCAAATATAATAACTGTGCTTCAGGTGGACACACCTATAAAGTCTATCTATTTGGCTCCCTTCCTCTTCAGTACAGCGCCTGCATGGAGATTTTTTGGAATCAAGCAAAGGTACAATCCATTGTGATATATACTTCATGTGTATATCAACTGATTATTCCACCCTAAAAGCCAAGGAAATGAACAAGTCAGAAAGGCAAAGGAGATCATGTGATCTTCCCCTTATAGCTGGAAAACTGAGTCATTTCAAAACAAAAATATTATGCAGAAACCTGATGACAGAGTTAGAAACTGAACCCATTTTTCTTGAATCCATTGCTACTACATACAGCCCCCCAAAAAGTCACAACTTTTTCTGCAATTGGGGAAAACATATACAGTTTACTTTGTTTAAAACGAATAGAAATATTAGTTAATTAATTATAAATATGTACATATATAAATAGCAGCTTGTTAATGCATCCTTTTCTATTATTTACATAAAGACTGGAATCAGAGGAAAAGGTAAACTGTAAAAAACAGAAAATGGAGCTATGCAAAGCATATTTAATAATGATGCTCTACTTTGGTTCATGAAAGAGCTTTGGCAAATGTGATCAAATGGTTCTAAAGGTTGTGCCTATAATGTTCAAGCAAATTTTCAATAATAAAATGAAGTCAATTAAAAAGGCATTTGGGAAGTAGAGTAAGGTAGCCAAAACCACACAAGAAAACAATTCTAACAACAGCTGAGTGGCTGCCAAGCCGTATGCCAGTGTGAAGCAAAACAGAAATGTGTGAACAACAGATTTGCAAAGAAAGGTAGGAAAAAAGACACCTGTGATTACCATTCTAGCAAGAAGATAACAGCATAAGATATATGAGAAGACCTTGGCTGGCCTGTTTCGCTGTGTGAAATAGCTTTAATGATAATGAATCACAGCTTTAATGATACCTACACGTCATACAAAACCACGAAAGATTTCATCTTGTTTCAGAAAGAAAATCAGCAAGTTTTGGAACTGAGAAATAAAAAGATATCTTTTTATTGTTTTCTTCTGGCAGCAAATTCTCTCTCTTTCACAGTGAACCAGCATGGATCTCTTTATGTCCCCATTGCAAATGGGACACCAGAGAAAGCATGAGAGAAATAAACTTTATTTAGAAATCAAGGAGAAACTACCATGGAAGGTTTGCTTTTCCAATGCTTGGATCTCCTTCTCCTGTGCTCCAATGTGCACAAATCGTGTGTGTTCAACAGAGTTCCAGCACATTTCCCAGCATTTTGGAAGCTTTTGACATGAAGTGGTTTGTAACCCTCCAGAAGCAACTTAACTGGCAGATCTTCCTCTTTTTCTTACTCTTTACCTGTGACAGACATCTACTTTCAACACTTGACAAATAACATAATTTCTCCCACAAATTGTTGCACCAAGTGACAAATATATTTGAATTATTGCACAAGAGAATAGTCTTGCTGTAGGTAACACTAAGCCACTGACCTCAGGAGAATGCCAAATGGAGCTAAAGTTGATAATGGTAAGTTTTAAGACTCTCTCTTGTGAATGTCAGTGCTGTCTGTCAAGGCATGGGAACAAAACAGCAACCACATTTGCTCCTGGGACTGCAAAACACGTTGACGGTGCAGGAGATGGCTCAGTTACTGGCAGTAGTGTAGCTCAGTACTTAACCTGCCTGCCAGACACCTCCACTGAATAGTATCTGAGTGAGCTAGTTTGAAGCTTCATCTAACATAGTTTTGTGGCAATGCATTAGCAATAGATACAGACAGCTAGACTGGAACCATCTGCAATATGCATTAGTTTACAGCTCAAGGACAAACTAAAACCTCGCTTCTGTGACAAAAACTCCCCCAAGCCCTGGTTCTGCCACTGTCTTGTTTTCCAGAATATGAGAGGAAAATAGACAAAATTATTACCATCCCATGACAATTACTTTGAGACTTAAAGATGAAAAACGTTCTTGAAATAAAGATGGTGTTTATTATTATTTATTATTAATTAACAACTTAATATTTAAATGTTTTCATCCTCAAAAGATATCTATTTTGGAAGTGAGTCAGTAAATTACCCTAAGTGATATCTATTGTGAGTGATAACAACCTCACAAGAATTTGTCCAGCTCAGTCCCAGATGGCTATTCATGTACACCATTTGTGGGTAACAAGTAAAAGTGATTTGGCAATGACCATGAAACAGCTGGCATTCTTTCCTATTGTTTTGATTGTGCTAGCACTGAGAAACATCACAGAACCTGCAACATATACAAAAAATGCCTAATATGTATTTATAGATCTTTATTTATTTATTGAAAGACATTAAAAACAATACCTATGAACTGGAAAGGGAGAAGGTACCACTACAATATAGTTCAATACTTCTAAAAAATTGTATTATCATGTGTAAAGGGTTGAGTTTAATTAAACACTTAGGTGACTTTTTTCATAATTTTGCAGCTTTTTGTTTAATTGGCTTAAATGTAAGAAGTATCTAAGATCCCCAAATTACTATGTTGGGGGGCAGTTATTGGGCTGCCTAGGGCTAAATAACATCTCTGGGAAAGGTTCTTGGCATGTAAATTCCACACATTTTTCTCCACTTACAATCCCCCATTCAAAGCTCTGCAAAATTTATATCATTCTTCTGCAAGCTTCACAGATTGCATTTGTGGAGAAGATCTCATTCTTGAAGGAGATCTGTTTGGAAGACAAGTTTTGCAACTCTACTGAAAGTTTTGTCTTTATTGAATAAGTACACTTTTATACTCAAGAAATTGTTTTCCAGCATTTTGATACTTCTGATCTTGTTTCTGATTTAGTTGTTTAAAACATTCTTAATTTCTACTGAGTTTTGAGTACACATAGTCTTAGTTCTCTTTGACTGTTTGTCCCCACGCACTTCAACTTCCACCTGGATTGCATTAACAAATCCCATTATACTCCCATAGCTAAAACTCTCTACTCTTCCTTCCAACAGGCTGTGAAGACAGAAAACTTTCCACTTTGCCCTCTACACATCCTCCCTACCCTTCAGAGGGAAGGCCCAGATTCAACAGAACTGACAGTGAACATTCTTATTTTGCTCAGCTCAGAAACATATAGTTTTGCTTATGGTCCAATTTTGGGCTGTTTATGGCACTGATTTTTTTTCCTAAATAAAAATATGTGAATTTGATTCCTTTGAAGCTAAGACCTTAAACTCAGTTTCTGTACTTCCTGGACTCATGCTTTAGATTCTGTGAAATGCAAGACGGAAAAGGGTTTTCAGAAACACCACTACATTTTTGATTTACTGTTTGCAGGTTTAAATAACCTGCAGCTCTACAGTTGTGTATCCTCACCCAGGGAACTAGAAATATCTAGTTTCCATAGGTGGAGTTAAGGAATTTAACATGAATATTTGAATTTCCAGTCTGGTGCAGGGAAGAGTTCTGTAACTCTGTGTATTGTCACACTAAACCCTAGATTCATAAATGGTTCTTTGAAACTAGCTCATAATCCACATGGGACCTCTGCAGTAAAGCAGAGGAATAAGATTGGTGCAGAAGGTTAAGCACAGCTACTTCCTTTTCACTCTTTTCTCTATAGACATCCTCGAATTTGACTATGAGGGATCATAACCCATGTACCCAGCTGTCATTGGTATTAGGTAAGAAAAAAAAAAGAAGTAAGAAAAATGGTCACAAATCTTTATATATGACATGACAGTTTTAATAGGTAAAGAACAATCATTTCTCCTTCCATTTTAAACAGCAAATAATAGCACAAAGACAATTATGTTTAATACTACTAGATTGATATATTGGCATGAGTAGTAATGTGAAACTCCTTAGCAGTTTGTCTAGCTTTGCCACAGCATTGCAAATGCATTTTATGCCCATGTAATCATAGAATGGATAAGGGGGAAGGGACCGCAGTGAAAGGTCCCTTACTCTACTCAAGCAGAGTAATCTTAGAGCACATGGCACAGACCTGTGTACAGATGGTTCTTGAATGTCTCCTGTGAGGGAGACTACCACCTCTCTGGGAAATCTGTTCCAGTGCACTGTCATCCACACAGTAAAGAAATTTTTCCTCATATTCAGGTGGAAATTCCTGTGCATTAGTTTTTGCCCAGTGTCTTTTGTCCTATTGCTCAGCATCACCAAGAAGAGCCTTGCTCCACCCTCTTGACACCCTCCCTTCAGATACTTATAGACATCAATGCAGTTCCTTCTCAGATGTCTCTTCTCAAGGCTTAACAAGTCCAGCTTCCTCAGCCTTTGCTCTTAAGAGAGATGATTCAGTCCCTTAATCCTCTTCATAACTTTCTACTGGCCTGACTCCAGAAGCTCCATGTCTTTCTTGTTCTGAGGACCCCAGAACTGAACACAGTATTCCGTATGTGGCCTCACCAGTGCATAAATGTTTTTGATTCTATTTGATTTTTCTATAGCATTTCTTTAATCATGAAGCTCCACTTAGCTGAACTTTTTTCAATAGCTGTGTCTGTACTGTATAATGTCGATGATATATTGTATTCTATTTACTTTTTAACCTGTCTTGAATGTCCTGCTTCAGATCACTGCTCCCAGTATTGGTAAATTAGCCACTCCTATAAGTATTCATCTTTGCTTCAAAGACAAAGGAATGTTATCTAATGTGAAAAGATAAGGGTAATTAATAGCCACAGAACTGTCACTAATATACAGTAGCTCTATAGCAAAGGAAAAATAATCACAAACAGGTAAAAACACCTGCCTTAGTCTTCACATTTCTCTAAAGTCTTCCTACCAGTACAGTATGTATTCACGGTGACCCTGATGAAATGTAGGAACTTCTGCTGCTGTGGCCCCAGTAGCTGTAAGGACATCTCAGGAAGATGCAGATGCAGGTGATGCAAGTGCTGCTTTCACGCATCCCAAAGCTGCACTGTAACTGCTGCTGCAGGAGTGTAGGTGTACTGGGTGTGTGATCCAGCTGCAGCTGTTGGTGAAATCCTCAAGAAACTGAAGAAAAGTTGGCATCTGGAAAAATCTCCCAGTGGTTCAGAACCACTTGCATGAGACTAAAAATGAAGGTTATTGCACAGCACTGAACACCCACATTTATATCAATGAATCATTCTCTTTCCACATTAGGATACATGATTCCTACCCAGAATCATCCATTGCTGATAATTGCACAGATTTTGTAGAAAACAGAAAAAATTACAAGAGTAGTATTATGCTCAAACCTAAGTATAACAATATGTATTTAAATTTCCCTTCAGAGCGAATGGGAATTTTTTCCATCCTTTTTTTTTTT
>VXBA01000179.1:0-141924 GCA_013399895.1 Serilophus lunatus
AAAACCACAAGATAATTTGGAATTTTATTGAATATGGGCCAACCAATTTTAAGAATTGTCTTAAAAACCAATTATCTGTGAAATAAGGGAAAGAGTAAATACTTTTTATGGAGTAGTAGTTTTTTTACATAACCACTGCAGAGAGAGAAATTCCCAGGGATTATTGAAAGTGTATGGATCTACAAAACATGCAACTCTTGGTTCCCAAATGGCAACACAAAAAGGTGTCCATTTCCTGAGCTCATTTCCTCCACGGCACAGCTTGTGGATGTACGGCCCAGAGCAGCACCTGCTCTGGGATAACTAACAGAACCCAAGCTGAGTGCTTGAAGAAGGAACAGCTCGTTTTTAACCTAATTTACAAGAGGTGATTATTTCTCTAGGGTGTATAGCATCTGTGAAACAACNCCTTTGTTTCCCTCTCGGTTGGGCTCAGGGCACTTGGACACGATGTGTTGAGGAGACCGGTGTTTTCCCAGGCATCGCGTCCTGAAGTGATTTCAGTTGTTTGCAAAAATAACCTCAATGTCACCACTAAAGGCGGCAGAGGCCCCGTCCCTGCGGTGCCCTGTGCCCAAGCCTGGAGTGAGCAGCGTTTTCCTCGGCCTTTGCTCCTACCTGCCATTGTCCGGGAGCGCCGGGAAGCTTCTCTCCTGAGCCTCCGGTACGGCCTGAGAACTCAAAAGAGAGATTCGCCTGTGAGAAACATCAGGAACTGGTGCGAGGAGAGTCGCTGTTCCGGCACGGCCGCCTCGGTGCGGCGCCGCGCCCGGGGCATCGCGCCGCTCCCGCTCCCGGTCCCGCGGCGCTCCCGGGAGAGCGGTTTGGGATCGGCGCCGGCCCCCCCGGCCCAGCGCGCTCCGCTGCCCTCACCTGCTCCTCGGGGCCCGGCGCACACCCGCGGCGGGGCTGCGAGCGGCTCTTCCCGGCGGCCTCGCTGCCCGCACGGGACGGGACTTGGGGCAGCGCCAGCGCGGGGCGGGATTGGAATCGGGATCGGAATCGGGATCGGGATCGGGTTTGGGATAGGTTTCGGCGCCGCCCGCAACTCAGGCTCCGACTATTTTTTTTTTCTCTGCGTCTGGGTTCGATTTGCTTAATTTATTAGCCCTTACTTCTAATTCTTGTACAGGGTATAATTAGTGCGTGCTCTTCCCTTCTGTCTCCTCTGTTGATTTTGTGGACTTGGATCCTGTGCAGAAATCACCTCTTTCTTGGACTGTTTTTCAGGAGGGATCTTTGTTCAGAAACTGATCTGTACTTTCAGTCCTTCCTAATGCTCTCCTCTGCCCTTTTCCTGCTGTGTCATTTGGTGAAGTGAGGGAACCAGCTCTACATAACACGCTATGGACATGCCTTTGATTTCCCTAGTGGAATAATGATTTTATGCTCTGTGGTCCTAGTAATTCCTACTGTAAAATTTACCTTTTTTAATTTTTTTTGTTTCCATAGAGTGTTGAGCTGATGTCTGTGTGGAATTACCTGTCAAAATTATACCTGTTATAGTTATATATTTTAGTCCTGTCTGGTGGGAGTCATCTCACAGCCTTTTATTTTAAAAGTGAGGCTAAGTTGGTCTCTTTCCCATAAGCACCTCTTAAAATTCAGAGACTAAAATATGTCCAGCCTTCTGAGTAGCACTGAGAACATTGCGCTGGTCTTGGTTCACATATAGATTAGAAACAACCCTTGTGGTCTATGAATGACTCACTTGTAGAAGGAATCTGGCACAGGCAGGTAGTTTAAATGCTATTATTCTAATATATTCTATGTATGTTTCTCTACTGTTACCTAAAATACCCCTAGTCTTTATTTGTAGCCTCAAAAATTCTAGTGAATATGAATAGGTTGTTTTTTTTTCCTCTGTAAAACTAACCAAGGAACATGATTTTCTCTTGCTTTCATTGGGCCTGAGGAGGGCAGCTTCTTTAATACATTTTTTTTTCATACAGCTTTTTTTATACAGCTGCAATATTTGCCTATTGGTCTACTGATTTAGGAAGTTCATGAGCTGGATTTAGTTCTGTCTTCAGCTTAAGGGAAACCAAACACCAATTCTTAAAGAATGACCCCCCACATCAAACTGCAGGTTATTTATTCTGGTGTAGGTACATCATCAGTTCTTCTTGAAGGTGTTTCAGTGCAGAAAAATATCTTGGGTTTCAGTGAAGGAAAACAGAGTATGCAGGCATGACTTTATTACTGCAGCACTGGGTGACCTTGGAACGTGAAGACTCTAGTCTTTGTGTCAAGCATTGCTGAAACCTTTACTATGCAACACCAGTTGAATGCATCCGCAGCTCCTACTATGCTGCAGAAGAAAAGCTCATGTTTTCATTAACTAAGATTAGGCATCAACCAAGTGAAAGTTTTGAAGGTAGCAGAAGCTCACTTTTGCACGTTATTTATGCGATTTTAAGTCAGTCTTTTTTTGTGTGTGTATGTAAGTTTTTATTATTAATTTTTATTAGATATCTGTCCTAGACAGAAAATTAATTGGTTTATCACAGTTCCCTTTGAGAGTCATTCATTCCTACTGCAGGGAAGCACAGTTAGCATTAACTGAAGGAGGAGAGAAAGTTCTCATAAGCAGGAAATTGTGGCTCATGTCATGGTAAACACTTGTACTGTCAACCAAGAGACTTTACTTGGAATCCACAAGCAAGTGGCCTTCATTTAGAAATTTTCATTGGATATTAACCTTACCTTTTTCCCTTTTCTTTAAAGATGTGCTTTATTTCCCAGGTTGAGTAATTCTGTTGCTATGCTTTCAGTGGTGTTGTATTAGATGTCTTCCATATGCTTTACAGTTGATCAGAGGAATAAACCTTACATGACAAAGCAAGGCTGAGATCCAAAAAATAAAGACAAGAAAATAAAAAGTATAATGCAGCAAAGTAGCCTTAGCATGATGATAATCAATTATAGAGAGATTTATAATGAAATGGGACTCAAAAGCTTGATGTGAGCCTAGGTGGTTTTCAAAGACAAAAACATGCCTAGTACTGATCAAGAAAATGCCTTGTCTTGCCTTCCCTTCAGTAGCTGGCAGGTAGGATGTCGCTTTGGATAGCCTTGGGCTGCCAAATGGAATTCTGGAAGCCAGACATGTTTCTATCTGCAGTTTATTTTATCCTAAGTATTTTATGCATCTCTGAAACCAGCTGTTGTCCTTAGTGAGCCCATTAATACTTTCCATGAACAGTCACTGAATTTAAGCTATTTGGTCATATTGTACACACAAAGCTCAGTTTTGTAACAAGTACTTTTAAAATTGTATCTGTTTTGCCAGGAAGCTTTTGTATTTTAAGTAATAAATTCTTGCCCTTATTACTGCTCTGAAATTATTGAATTTAGTAATAGAAAATGTCTGTGACCATAATGTGTGTATAACTCATCTAGGAAATAGAGAAAACCAGCTCAGTGATCTGAAATACTTGCCCAGTGGTTATGATTTCAGAGAACTAAGCTTCCTGAACCTGTAGCAGTCCCTTTGAACAGTGACAGGACGTTGAAGTAGGAAATCCACTCGAAAGATGCTGCAGTGGTGCCAATGTTACAACATAGGGAATTACAGTCTAGGATGGAGCATATTATTTCAGTTGGAAGGGACTACAGTGATCGCCTAGTTCAACTGCCCGATCACTTCAGGGTCGACCAACTTAAAGAGTGTTCTTAAAGGCGTTGTCCATATGACTCTTAAATACTGACATGCTTCCTACATTAGCACTCCATAAGAAAAAAGAAAGTTTTTTTGTCAATTTGTGGTAAAAAAGTAAAAAAGGGTCATAACTAGAGGATCTGAATACCTAAAACCAACAAAGTGCTTGTTTGTACATTCTTTTCTAATATCTTGCAAGCATTGAAATAAAAATTTTGAGTTTATTATAGGAGAAAGATAAGAGAATCCTACATTTCAAACACAATAGTCAAGTATGTTACTTCAAGTCAACAATGAGTCATAAACACAATCAAAACGACTGTAGATGCCACTGTAAGGTACAAACAGAAGGACTTATGTTAATTGACTTCTTCAGCAACTGAACTAGATGAACATTTGTACCCCTCCCTCCCCGCCCCACTTTATCAGATGATACAGCACACAATTTTGGGACCCATAAGAGTTGTTGTATAAATTCACGAGGAAATGCTGCTATCACATGTGTGTGCGCGTGCGTATTTTCTTCACATAAATTACATACCATGGATTAGAGTGCAAGGTACAGTAGTCTATCTTAGAAAATAAATAAATTATAATGTTCAGGAAATATTTTAACTTTCCTTATGCCTTTTCTAGGATTAATACGAAGTTTATTGTATACATTCTTCTGTCTTAGAGTAGTATATTAAGGTTCTAAGATACCGTGTATCCAAAGGATATTCGTTGTGCCCTCTAGCGCCCAGTGCAAGCCTTTGTTTTTATAGCAAAGAGAAGTCTCAAGGGTGAGCTTTTAATCCTTAATGCAAATTCTGTCCCAGATGAAATATTTTAAGAACTTTTGTCGCCAGTGAGAATAAGCAACAAGTTAAAATGATGCCAGTAAATCGCTAGTGTAAGAGAAATCCTACTTACAATTAGTTTTCTGTGATTTTTGCAGAAAACACAGCCACTGGGAGAACTGTTCTAACCAGTGAGTGCTGCGGTTCTGCATTGAAAAGGAAGAAAAAAAGAGAAACTGAGAAGTAATGTCCCAGGCAAAATATATTTGCATTGGTCTGTACCCCCATATGTGTCACAACAACACTGTAGCTATTTTTAGGCTTGTTTTGTCAGCTAATAAAGATGATAGTCACCCTTGTATTGATCTATCTCCTTAGAGCAGAAAAGTCAACAGGCTTGTGCAACAGGAAGGAAGGAAGCAGGAAGACTGTGAGACTAACAGCTTCTCACTGTGACCTGTTTGCTTCTCAGCCTTTCTGTATGGCAATGAGTAACAGAAATTGAAAATGGTAACCTCTGGGGTTAACAAGTCTATAATACATTCTCTAAATCAAAAACAAATCATGAACAAGGACAGTGTCAAGGGGAACAATTCTTATGAGTTGTTTAGCTTAGTTTTAAACCATGTGATGTTAAATGTTTAAGACAATGAAAATATAAAAATGAAATATCTATTTAAGGCTTTTATCTGTTTGAAACTTAATTAGAGCTTTTGGTAGCAGATTTTTTCCAGGAAGTAAGGGGACTAATTCATTCAAATACAAATTTGTTACTTTCAGACTATTAATCTCTTCTTGTTTACTTTTTGATTGAGGAGCCTGGTCTGAGGTACTCTTTAACAGAGGCTGAAATTTCCGATCTGACTTGGACTCAGTCTTTGTTGGTAAAGCACAGCAGATCAACGATTACATTGCGAAACATGAGTGTCTCCCTTTGCCCCATTGGTGATAGCAAAAGGCAACAGGAAATGTCTGTACTCTTCCTCAACTTCTTGCAAAATTTATTGTGTAAATATAGAGTGGTACTTAAAGAGGTAATAAATAAACAGTTTGATTTCAGGGCAGGAGCATGTGGACTGATAGTGGGAATACAATTGCTGTGACATTAAAAAACTTGAATACATCTGAGCATTTTTTTCTGAGAAGGTACTTTAAAACTGTTGATATTCTAAAGCTCTACCTATTTGTTTTTGAACACTTGTACCAAACAGAATTTTAAAGATTGATGTTTTTTTTCAGGGGAAAGGTAGAGAAGGAAGTAAGTATAATTCTAAACAGCTGATAGTGAGGCAGCAGCAGGTACACAAGGTGCTGCATCTGTTGAGTTCAGTGGTATCTGTAGCATAATGTATTGCAAAAGCAACTAATTTTAGATATTCTTTCCAATGGAATTTTTACAAGTTCCTCTTACATTCCAGAATACTTGTCTGAAACCTCTGCTGACAGATCCTCCTGTGCACCTACAAACCAGAGAAAGCCAGGCAAGGTTTTTTACGGGATACACCCGTAACAGTAACTTGTTGATTGCTTTACAGTTGCTGTCAAGCCTTTACTGCCTTGGAATCAAGCTATAATATGGGATTGAGTCCTGTACAGAAACACGTCATCCCATGATCTGAAAGCTAGCCATCAAGATAAAAGAATCCTCAAAGGATTTTATTTTTTTTTAACCCAGGCTCAAGATTAACAGCCTGGCATTGGAAAGTCTGGGATGATTGCCTGCAAAACAAATCCAACGACTATGTGTTCAAAAGAATAGTTTTATGCAGAGGACATAATTCTGGGGGGAACCTCGTCTGAAGTTCTGCCCGGCCTCGAAAGACATTCTAAGGCTTCAATAGGAGCAAAGCAATGTTTCATTTTCTTTAGTGTTCTGACACCAACTAATTCAGTCAGCGATGAGCAGGAGAAAAGGCAGGAGGGCGCTTGCCCGGCTGAAGCCCAGATGAGGGTGCTGGAGAGCCGAGAACATGAGCCGTGAAATGCCTTAAACTCCTTGAGCCGCGCAGAGAAGTAGATCCAGCCCCATACCAGTGTGTTTTCTCCTATATCGGCAAAGCTGCAAAACAAATAGGGAATTACTCAAAATCTTTCTTGTGTTTGCCAGATACTTATGTATGTGGATGCTCATCCTATGCACGCCGACTTTTCCTTTTTATCACTTTATTTTTGCATGGCTTTGCTGAGCATCTCATTCACCTATACTACCTTATCTTGGCCTATTTTATTTGTCAGATAAAGAATCTTGATATCCCGAATTTCACGTGCATTTGACTGTTTAGTCATAGAACACATTTCATCATAGTTTTAGATACAAATGAAAAATAATAATTTATATTTGATGGATAGGCAAGCTGATGCTTAGACCTCCAGTCTGCCGATGTGCAAAATTTCAGACCTTTAAACTGTGGTGTTGGCCAATCTGATATGCTTAAAATCTACCTGGAGCAAACTTTCCAATATGGAATTTTACCCGGAATTTTTTAGGTAATGGTTTTGTAGTGTGAAACACAGGAATGGCCCTGAGAGCTGGGATCCAAGCTTCTCTCTGCACTAACAGGGCTCGGCCAGCAGGCTACAGATGTGCTATGTGAGAGCTGCTGCTGCCTCAGCTCTCCTCTGCAGATTGGAGTCTCTTCAGCATGGAGGTTCCCTGCCTTTCCCCCATCCTCACCTCCTGCTCTTCTGCAGTAACAGGGGGCTTGGTTGCTGAGTTGCCCTGTTGTGTGAAACCTGTGATAAAATCCTATTCCTGGAGACAGGGTTTCAGTTCCAGTCTTAACCATTGAACTGTAACACAGAAATGGAAAAATTAAAAAACTGGCATGTGTGCATTCAGGAAACGATCATGCCAGCTTCTGAGTATGGGTGTGGAGGGCTGTGGGTAGCTGTTCACTCATGCTGTGCCAAAACGGATGGGAAGCAGATGATTCAAGCTATATTCCTGATATTACTCGCTTTTGCGTTACTGTTGGCTAGCTGCGGGTAGTCTGCCTTTCTGTGGCCCTGTGACTCCTGTGCCCAATGTCTCTTTGCTTAGTTGTCCATGTTGGCTCTTGTCTGTGAACTGCCCCTCTGTGAATGTAGGCTGCAGCCAGCAAAGGGGCTGACCTGAGGAGCAATTAGGGTTCAGTCGTCACCCCTTGGAAAATTATTGCTTGTATCAACCTCTCAGCCCCTGCCAGCTGCCATGGACTGGTCATGACTGCCGCAGGCCTGGTATGTGATCCCCTCAGATACATCCTAGCTTTTATAATATTAATATATATAATGTAAGCCTTTGCAGGACTGGAGAGTTACCATATCTGATAGCTACTCCCCTTCTCTCAGGATTCTAGTCATCAGAGGTGTGAAAAAGTAGTCTTCACAGAACGCAACCATTGCAAAAATATGCCTTCTCTTCATGCACAGCAAGGAGGAAAGCATTCCCACAGGAGGGGTTCTTCCACTATGTGTGCAGAACCTGGCTTGGTAAGGGGCTGTGGAAGGTGAAATATTACAGTTTGACAGAGCAAGCAATACAAGTTTTCAGCAAATGGCAGAGTTGAGGTACCTTAGAGTGATGCAAAATTACGTATTCATACAAGTTGTTAATTCAGTGATTTGCATGTGCAAATGTGAGACTCCTGGTTTGAGAAATACTAAGTTTGTTGCTACAATACGAACTTAAATCACCTCAGTGTGTCCCACTACTTTAGATTGTTTCTAGCTTGTTCTATATGACGTAGTTGGTAAAGACAAGTGTATGGCTGAGAGATCTGTCCCACACACTAAGGAGCACTAAACATACGGCTATATGCATACTTTTTTTTTTTTTCTTTTTCACATTGCTGTGGGGTATCCCCACTTGCTCCCAGACCTCCTACGCAAAAGGCACAAGCACAAACTTATTTCCCTGCAGCACCCTAACTAGTCGTGCAGATCCACCACTGTTGCCACAGCGCTGTTACATTTTAGAATTACTTCCTTACTGTACATCTGTGCTGCTGAGCCTCTTCCCCTCCCCCTTTTTTCTTTGCTACCTGCAGCATTGTAAGCACAAGAGCAATGAGCAAAGCTGAGAAATCCCCCAAATTCAGTTATCCGTGCAGCTACTCAGCACAGCTCTCAGAGCACTCAACATGTGCGTTGCTTCCCCCACTGGGTTTTTTGACCTTTTCTGTGGCCTATTGTCTTTTAGCATCCTGTGTCACATCACCTCACCAGCCCAAGTAGTTCGTTCAGGGATTAATTGCTGTGGTTCAGGGGCTCAACCTGACAAGCAATATAGCAGCTGCTGTGCAGCAGTCAAAGCCAACAACAAAACCCCAAGTAGAAAACTGAAAGAAAGATAAGCTCCTTTTCCCTCTCCTCTCTTTTCAAATTCAAACACTCAATCTAAATAATTCTCCATAAGTTTTTGGATAAAGAAGCATCATGGTTGTCTTTTTTATTCCGTTTAATTGCTCTGTCCTTTAACAGAATCCCTTGCTATTGTATTTTTACCTTGTGGGAAGATAGCATAGCAAGATATGTTTAATTTCTTTCCCTCTCTAATCACTGTAATGGAGGCAGAACTGTACCTGGAAAAATGTGCATTAATGTTTGTGAAAGTAAACATAGTTATAAAAAGTTATTTTGGTTCAGAAGTAGGACAGGCAGGGGGCATACATGCAGGACTGGGAAGCAAGATCTCTGCCACTGACAATTTCCTTAGCCAGTGGAAAGTTGCACAGACTGTCGTAAACATCCATTCATTTAAGTTAATTTATCTTGATTTTTGGATGCCTGTCTTGAAACAGGTAGGATGGATGTGCCAGGCATATTCCTTAGATACCTGTTGGCAGTAGGCAGTTTTTGAGAGTGGGCTGAGATTGAGCACCCAGAAAGATTGCTTTTGAAAAAAGGACTTTAAGGCATTAGTGTTATGTAAATACAGACTATCATGAATGCTTATTTCAAAAGACAGGCTAATATCTAATAAGAGTCTTCCAGAAGAGTGAGGGGAGAAAGGGCACCTCCTCTGCTACTGCTGCTGCTCTGGGGAATCACAGTCCACAAGTGGTACAAAGGCTGACAGCCTTGTGTCCCCCTGCTTGGGAAGGGCCCAAGGGTAACAAAGCTTGGATGCTCCCAGCTCAAGAATACCTTTGCTGTGACTGAATATTGCTCCATAGCAGAGCTGTCAATTATGATGGTGGTTTAGATTTGATCTTAGTTGGTCTTGCTGCCATATAACAGGGTGATCTCTTCAATAGAGGGTTTTTTAACTGTAAGAAAGGATATAAAAAAATAAACATAAATAGAAACATGAGGGAACAGGAACAGGAACATGCACTACATGTTCCTGGGCTATGTAAATGTGTCATAGGAGTTTAAAAAAATAGCAGCGTAATAGAAACCTGTGTGTGTAACTAATCATCAGCTTTACTAGTGATATGACAGGATTTGAGCAGGAACATTTAGCCTGGGACTAACAGAAACCAATTTCTTCCCTTTTTTGTTTACCTATCAAAACCTTTGACCAAGATGCATCTATGCCACTCTCCTTCAAACATCTATATTTTATGGCAGGCTTCAGACTTGTCACTTCCTCTGTAGTAGTACAGGCAGGCTTGCATATAATTGATACCTAACATGATGGCTTATGGATCACACTTGGGTTCTTCTGGCCACTGCTCTAACAAATATCATAGAACAAACACTGAACTGCTTGCATGACCTCATAGGTGTCAGTGGTTATGCTGCAGAGGCATTTAGTCAAACCATTATCCCCAGCAAAACGTTCTGAAGCACAGCAGTGTTTTCAGGCCTGCTGGAAACATGCCAGGTTTTTGTTGAGCCTTGAAGTACACTGGGGCATGACTTGGAGTAAGGCTGTGTGAATATATTGCCTACAGTGTTCGCTAATTGAAATGGTTTCATCCCTTGTGATGTAGTGACTCATTTCTTTGTGTGCATGCACATGGCAGGTAATGGTCCCAAAGCTCTTCTTATGGTTTCTGATGTGGGTTGATACTTGACTTGTTAATGCCCTTGTCCTCCCTTCATGACATTGCTTCTGGAAAGTATTGTTCTCTAAGACAAATTTCAATTTCATTTTGATTACCATATTCAGTCTCCTTGCTTGACTTGCCACCCTGGAGCATTGTAAAACCTAAAATCATTCTTTCACTATGTTGAAAGGTCTCTGGAGAAGAATGACATCTTAATAGTTCTTTGTGTATTCCATAGCATTGATTACTTGCCTTCCCACTTCCACAATACAATTGTATTTTGGAAAACTGCCCGCTTACAATTACATGCTGGGATTCATTTAGAAGGTTATGAAAATACCATTTGTTTGAAGCAGATGTGGGAATGCCTGTTTGTCTGTATCTCAAAGATCTGTATGTGCCAGAACCTTTCTGACAATTTTTATGTGTCTGTATCATCTTCCTTCAGCGTCACCTATTGTTTGCCTTCCCCTAAACCCTGCTGAGATCTCTTCCTGGGGTGGAGAATCTGTGTGACAAGAAGGAAACGGCAGTGGTCTAGCCAGGAGTCAAACATGCATCACTTTTTCCTGGCCCCCCAGCAGAAATCACAGGTGAAGGCTGTGTAGATGAGTAGTTTAGGCTGAAAGTGTATTACACAACAAACCTGACACCTCTGTGCTTGGGGATGGAGGGGCATGTTGTGTTAAAGGGGAAGAAGGCTCAGGGCCAGCAGCATCTAGCAGAAATTATGTTGCCATGTCTAAGAGACACTGCTCATAAAAGTTTCATCTGGCTTTTCCTAGAGTTAGAAAGACGTATGCAGAGGCAAGGGTTGAGCTGCAGCATGTGTGAGTTTGGGCTCTGGGCTTTGAAGACTAACTCTGTTTATCCCCGGAACCCACTACTGTGCAATATCATATGCCAAATCTTACTAGTAATTTTGCTTCTTAAATGAAAATTGTGAGTGTGTGGAGAGAAATGATTGTATGTAAATGATGTCATTCAATGTGAAAGAAGAGAAAGTGAGTCTTTGTTTCCCCGTGTACGTGACATTCCAGAGCAACCTTTGCTGCATTCATAGATAATACAAGACTAAAAGGATAACAGCTGTTGGCATGAAAACCAAGAACAAGTCTGCAGTAAGACCCAGAAACAAAACTGCATGAAACTAAGACTGTGTGTCTCAGATGTAAATCTTCACTATTGATAATAAATGAAATCATTGTTTTGTCAACAAAGGGGTTCATGCTGAATTGGGTACAAATCTTTACTTATTTTTAATCTCTATGGGATACAAGGTTTAAGCACTCAGCTGAGTTACCTCAGTATTTAGTGCTAGCTTTTACTGTTCGATAACCTGTGTTTATAAAGCCAACATATGCAGTCCAAGACACAATTTCTGTTACATACACACATACATCTTGCATTTTATTGGCAGTTTTTTCAATGTCAAAAGTACTCATACAGTTTAAGAGGTCCTAGATTAGTATTAATTTAAATAGCTATGCAACCATATATATAATTATTGCAGACAGTCGAAGTACAGCTGCAATCATAGACTCTTCCTCCATAAAAGAGAAGCCAAAAGATTTTATCCCAGTTTTTAATGAAGTTATAGTTCAGTGTCTCTATTCCAAAACTCTACCTTGGAAATGAATCTGTATTCAGAAAAAGCCTCATATATTTATCTCATCTTTCTAGTCAGAAAGACAGAAGGATGAGCTGAATTTATTTTGATTCAAACCACCACTGTCACTAAATCTAACATGAACCCACTGACAGAACTACAGTGGACATACCTCACCAATAGCTGCCTCTGTAGAATTTGATTCATTGGACATGATAGTTTAATATGCCTGGTAATTGTCTCTATTAGAAACAAACAGACCCAAGACATCCCAGAACCTCCCTCACCACTTTTATGAAGAAACTCTTGCAAAGGAGTTGAGCTCAGTTCTGTTGTATAGTGTCTTTTCCATGTAAAAAAAACCAGCCTACAAAAAAACCCAAAACAGAACAGCCTACAACAACAAGCTTTTCAACATACCCAACTTTATACTGAACTCTGTGAGTCTGAGAATCCAATGTAGTGAATTGGTTACATCAAACAGCAACCTGATTCTGTAGCTTCTCACTTTACAATGCTGGCCTGCAAGAGCTCTTGCAGGAAAAGCTTGTGAAAAAGGAGAAGTTGTTTTAAAGTCTTGTACTTCTTTCCTTCTTCTGTTGGGCTGTTGCGATAGTATCTAAGTCTTGCTGCATACTTTGGGATTTGTTTGCTCTTATATTTGCTTTGCAAAGGGTTATGCTGAAGGACTTTGAAGAGACTTTGACCTCACTCAGAAAATGCAATGAGAATGGTGAAGGCTGCATGAAGAGGTTAAAAAGGGACAGATCCTGAAGAGCCTGGCAGTGATGTGGAGGCTACTCCCAATGTAATAGTAGTGCGGTACCTTAGCATGTGTATTGTACAAGCTTTTGAAAAGGAAATTGTTAGAGAAAGCAAAGAGACCACATACATAATGAAATTACACTATGAGTAATGAAAGCACCACCTAGCCTATGGCCTCCCTTTCTCCAGGTTTGGTTTGAGCCTTCATTTCCTTCTATCTCTAATCTGTGACTGGGTGTTGTTTCATTTCCATGCCTGTTCAGAAAACTTTTCCCTTGGTGGTGGCTCAGAATGAGACCTGAGTACACAATATTCATTATGGTGACTTACCAAGGCAACATGTTGGCCAGGACCAGCCCAGTGCCAATACTCGCACAAGGGTATCAGGGCTGAGTAGAGGTAAATAAAGATGGAAGAACCAGGAAATGAGATACAGTGGAGCTTAGGAAAGCCTCCAGAAGCTCCTGGGGCAGTAGAAGAATGATGGAAGCAGTTGCTGCGTTGCCCTGATGCCTCTCTGAGTACACTCATCCCTTCATCAGTAACCCGCCAGGTTTTCCAGGGCTTTGAACAAGACAAAATTAACTATTTGGATATCCTTCCTGAACTTCATGCATAACAGCTTTTCCTTTAACCCTTCAGAAAATGAGTGAAGCTGTACAATTCTCATTTTACTCTTCTTATATTCCCTATGGGTTCTCCCTGTGCCCAGAATGGTCCCAGTGACAGGATTCTTTGTCAGCTCTTCCAGCAAGCAGTGAACTGACCACACTTGTATTGTGATTTCAAATTTAGTTTTTAAGAAAATGCCAAAATCCATCATGTCAGTTCTTAAAAATCTGAACAGCTATATCACGCTATCTGCACCAATTTTACCACCTTCTTGTTGCCTGATTGCTTTAGAAAAGCTTTGCATGAAGATAGGGGTATTTCAAGTTTACTGATGAGTGTAAAGTCTGCCTGCTTTGAAACATGAGCATTCTGGGTTGGAATGGCTGAGTTCTGATAAGAGAGGGTAGAAACTAAAAAGCTCATCCCTTAAGAAATTAATTTGTAATTTAAAGGAATTCTGGAATTGTATGAGGAGAAAAAACACAGAATGAAGGCTAAAACAAAATTCCACTAGTTTATTTTGAAACCAAATGAAAAACAAATGTACTGAACCCACACTATGTCCCTTTATTAAATGCTAGCACTATCATTTTCTAATTGTCCTTTTAAAAAATTAAACTGGTATGATTTTCTCCCTTCTTGATCTTTGTTGAGTTCAACTTACCTGTTACTAGGACAAAGTCTGCTCAGAATGCTTTTCATGAAGTTATAATGTTGTAATTTATACAAAATTAACTTCTACCAATCACTTCTGTGCTCACTGTAAAAAATTGAGTCTTGCATTCAAAGACAGATCAGAAATTGAATAGTGGTGTACTGATGGGCTGCCTTATGTGAGTGGTTTTTTGTTTTGTTTTTTGTTTATTTACCTAGATTCAGTAATTCAGTCAACTTACATGTCAAGTGTCTGATTAGTAGGGGCTAATGGAAGTAGCTATGACAGAAAAGCTAGGGATTTCCCCATCAAGGGAAGTCCCCACTGGGTGGTGAAGCAAATCTAGACCATTAGAGATACCTTTTGTTTAGAGGCATGTGAAAAAGTTTGCCCTCTGGCATATTTGCTCCAGGAGAATCATTATCTCTCCCATTCTACCTGTGTACTTAGAGGATTGGATATATATGCCTTGTTGCTTCAGTTGTGTGCAAGGCATAGCGTATTTATTCCCAGGTCTCCAAAGAGTTAGTATGTAAGATTAAAACCAGTACATCTCCAGTCACATAAATTTGGCATCATCTTCTGTGATCAATACATGTGCATGTGCCTGTTCTTATATGAAAACAAGTACTCTCATACGTAATAAAAATAAAGGGCAGAATATAAGGCTTGCAAAAAAGCACAGTATCCTCTTTTTTCTTTTTTTTTTTTAATCCAGTGTAGAATTTGTTGCTAAATATTTACACTTAACAAACACAACAAAGATGCCCTCAATTTATATAATACGTATTTCCAAGAGGTCCAAAATCTTGATACATTGATTGAAAATAAAACATAAAAAAAGTTGAACTGAAATCAATTCATTTCTACTGGTTCTGTGACCTTGGATCTGTCTGCTTGGTGGACTCCCAGATGCTTTTTACAGAGAGGGTTTTTCCTCCATCTATAACTATAGTTCTTCGATTTTTTTATTTATAGGGCTTATACATTTCCTTTTCTAAACAATTTGTTTTCCTTCCTCCCATTATTAGAAATCTTAATTTCATGGAGATCACTTGGGAGACTCAATAATCACTAGTTTTCAAAATACTCCAAATATGTAGGAAAGTCAATTTGTTCTGTAAACTTAGGAGTTACCTAAGTAATCATCTCACATTTATGTAGTTCTGTTCATTACCAGGGATCTAAGTGTTTGTCAAACACACATGCAGACAACAAACAATATTTAATGTGCTGAATGGTATCTGGTCAGCTAGAGAAGAAAGTTATGAATGAAATTGCACTTTGATTTGTTTTTCAAGTTGATTTCAATCAGAATTTGATCCAGTTAGAACCTGTGCTAATGGGAATCCATAACCAAAGGTTTCAATAGACCACCACACTGACTTTTACCGCCAATGTTTGACAAAACTGACAGAACATCCCTGACTTGTTTTTTCTCCTTCACAGAGCACTAGAACAGTGTTCTCAGCTCATTGCTCCTGAAGGGAGGTTGACTTAGAGATGAGTGCTTCTGTGCAGGTCCCAACCCCGTGCTTGCATTTTGGACTGCCTGATAACTTGCACCTAGACATGAAAAAGGTCCAAGGTTATGATATGGAATTGTTAATGAACAGTTAGTTTTACTGTGAAATGTGCTCTCAAGCAAGAGGAACATATTCTACCAACATTTTCTGGTAACCCACAGCACCCACATCCTCTGCAAGTGAGAAGCAATAGTTAACTAGGATGATAAAGGTGCTGTGTACATTCTCTGAAACTCACAGGTCAAGATGAGGTTATTGATCAAATACTCCTACATGTTACCACTCAACCTCCAAGGAAGGGGAACCTCTCTTCTCCTCACCCAGCCTTTCTTTTTGAAGAGCACATAAAAGGCTGTGGACAAAATTTTGTTTGTTTTATGGTATCTGATTTACTTCACTAGCACAATGCTTGGTATTACTGTACTTTTGTGAAAAAAAAAAATAAATAAAAAATCTTGCATTAGACTCAGCACAGAGATGAAACAAGTTTCCCAGCACTCTTCAGAGGGAGTCTGTAAAAAAGAACTTTGGCTATCTTGCAAGTGACACAAATTTGGGACCATCTTTTTATAATTTTGTGCTTTCCTTCAGGTTTTGAGTGGGAGGTAATGGAAAGAAATGGAAAGATAGCAAAATATAGTGTTGCAAAGAGAAGTTTCTCAGGGACCACTCAACAGACTGATGGCAACAAAAAAAATAGAAGTGGCCCTGCTGTGGAAGGTTTCCTTTTGACCCTGAGTGCTATGAGGAATCTGCTTGCTGCTTAGTGTGTAGAAATTATGTGCTGCATTTTTAAAATAGCTGTCTTTATCTGGTGCATTTCCCGATCTGAAATGATTTAAAAATCACTGCAGCTCTGCTACAACAAGTAGATGAACTGTGTTTTATATCATTAGCAAACAGTTTGTGTGTGCCCTACAGTGCTAATGGAATTCCATGTTCGGCTCGAACATGAAGGAAAGGCATACAGATATCTCAAAGGTTTTAGAAAATGGTAAGCTGCTTGCTTATCCCCATGTATATCTGGTAGTTGGTTCTTCCCTTCAGTATTTCAGGGCAACAGAGACTGAATGTTCAATGATACCTGAAGTGAGGCCAATTTTGGTTGGAAAAGACTGTGACTTGCTTTTCCCGAAGGCTTTTTTCCTGATGGTAGTTTCTGGGACTTTCCTTCCCTGGAAAGTTTTTCTCTGTGGCTGACAGCTTATGACAGGCTTTCTCTCCAGTGCCCATCTGGCACTCTCAGGAGCTAAGCCAGCTTTCTGCCTTGCCTCACTACTCCCACTCAGAAAAGTTTTCAGAGCAGAGAAGAGTTGCAGATAGAATTGCAAGCGGGTCCCTTTTCTTAACCCAGCACAGCACTGTAGAGACCTTCCATTATACAGGTATGGGTATAAATGCTTGGCACAATCCACTTGACAGGTCCAGTGTGGCCAGTTAGGGAAGTGGAGAATGTGGCTGTTTCCTAGAGTAAGCAACACATCACGGCAAGTGAAAGAAATGTTCACCTGTCTGAAGCCTGAAAATAAATCCTTGTTTGATGCTAACAACTAGAAGGTGCCTTCTAGAGGTCATCATGAATGGGGCAAAAGAGATCTCTGGGTATTTTCCCTTAGAATAGGGTGAGTTGTAGAAAGGGGAACAGAACAGGATGATGGAGAAGAAAAGTAAAATCTGTTGAGGGGTTTTGCTGTAGTAGACTAGAAGCAGCTGCTGGTTTCACCCATAGCTGTGCTACACATGGCAGAAGTTATTTGAAGATATATTATCAGCATATTTGAATAAAATGCAGCATTTACTCTCACTATGGCATTTAGTACTCCGACTTGCTGCCTAGCAGTTTGAAATAAGTTATGTACTAAAGATTGGTGTGGTGACAATAGCCTCAGGCTGTGTGCCAGGCTAAGAAAAAGGTGCATTCTGATGGCTTTTGAAGAACTTGACTTGGATTCTTCACTGAGGTAAAACAAAGCGTGGCCATTTGGCATAATTACAACCTGCATCTGGGATGTTTTTTCACTGAGATTTTTGATGTGTTTGAATCCACAATGGAACGAGACTCTAGGAGAGGGACTACAAAGAGATTATAGCTGAAAAAGCTTGACACGAACACCTGTCCATTCATCTTGCTGCATGACCTAGTCCAGCAAGGACTCTGTTTAGACCATGGGTCTCAATGTTTCATTACATTGTTTATTCACTGCTTATTTCATCAAACTGAAGAGAAGGAGAGCATAATATGCTGTGAAAAATTAAATCTGAACACAAGTTACTCCAGGCAAGACTGGTATGATTAAAGTCACGTTCAGTCTCTAACTGAAATTCATTTTACTGCTTTATAGTCTTTTCTAAAAATAAAAACGTTTCTTAGTGCAAAATAGCAAAATAATTGTTTTACTCTGAGCAGCATTTTTTCCTTTCAGGATTTTTGGTTGCATGACTGATTAAAGTTAGTTTTTAATTTGGTAATGAAGCTACAATGAAACAATTTTTGCATACAAAAAAAAGAGAATATTAGAGATTTTGAGATTCATGGTCTTCATCATTTTTAATTCGTTCAGTTTTCATATTCTTCACATAAAAGTGAGTCCCTGTTTTAGACTGTGAGAAGATATATTGACAGATACCCATAGGAAACTATTAATACAGATTATTTTTTCCCTATGGATTTTTCTTACTCATGCCTTCTTAAAATAGGGGAAGGAAGTAGTAACTTAGCATGGATTTGTATCTGTGGCATAAGGATCTAGCAAAAGATTTTTATCTCAAGATGCAATGTAGAGACAAGGAAGGAAGTGGAATGTCAAGTAAGAAGCTTCAGGATCTGATTCAGTTACAGGATATGTAGGTTATGCATTTCAGTGTTTGTCTGAATCTTCATTTCATCACTAACACAAGAGAAAAGGCAAAACTGAAATCATGTGTGAAAGAATTCATACTATGTGATGTGTGTCCACTGAATTGCAGCTACAAAATTGCAGCTTCAAAGCAATGATCCAAAGTAAAGAATTTGGTTGCAGTACTTCAGTGTAAACAAAAGATGTCGCTATCAGATGCAAAAAGCATTGAGATAATTAAAGTTTGTTCTGAAACTATTCAGATCATACCATTATGCTATAAAAATGATTAATTTTAGTTTCTTTCTTTCTACAGAGGGAAACCACTGAAGACACCCTGTGAAACTACTTCACCTAAAAAAACCAAAACCAAAAACCCACCCTAAGTTTAGATTTAGAAAGCTCCTTTCTTGATAGGAATGTTTACAGAAATGCTTCCAAGTTCCTGTAAATGCCCACACGTTTCACGCATCATATCATGTGAAGCTGTTCTTGACCCTAAAGAAGATGTGAGTGAATCATTAAGCCAAAATGAAAGAATACAGAGAATAGAAAGTTTGAGAATTGTGAAGACAGAACATAGTATAGAGTGGAACAAAAGGGGAAGTTTTGAAGCACTAGATCTTAGAGCACCAAGTGAAGAGATTTTCTTCTGCCCTCATCCATACTTCAGTGGGGTTGAACTAAATGCAGTAGAACAAAATCTTGTGTGGTATGGATCTCAATTTTTGTGATCCCATCAAAGTCAAACTCCTGTCAACCATTCTGGAAGTAGGACTGTATTCATGTGTTGTAATCAAGGCTAAGCAGTAGGGCAGCATTTTTGCTGAAGTACCATCACTAACAACAAAAGCACATCTGCAGACACAGCCAGACTCCTTCCAAGGTCAGTTGGACTGACACTCTTGTTCTGAATTACTTCCTCCAGAAGCATCTCCTGGGCTGGATCTGAAAATTATTACCTGGGCCAACTGTCTCTGTTGCAGCTTTCTTGAGAGTTTCAGCTCTCCTTTCTGCTTCTCAAGTGTGATAGAGCCCAATGTGGTCCTCAGGTTTTCCTTAGTCTTTATCAAGGTCAAGCCTCAGCAGCTCAAGCCATTTTCTCAAAACCAGTATTTGGCAGAAATGTCCTATGTGCACGCATGGTACTCTTTATCCCTTCTTCCACTTCTGACTAGGCATCCTCTGCTAGACTATCATGATTCTTACACATATTTTTCAGTGTTTGCTTTTTGCTTTTTTGTTCTTCTTTCTGAAGTGGGAGCGCAAGATTCAGAGAGGAGGTAGTTTATGGGAAGAAATTAATTGTCCTTCTGTTAGTCCCTTAGGGAATCTTTTCAATGCTCAGTACAACTGGAGACTTGCATTGATTTCTCTGTGAGTCCTCTCTGGGGAACTTCCCCATCTAGGGGGAAATCCACATTTAGCCACAGCTGGGGGAGTCCCAGGCAGCTGGACAAGAGGATAGAGGAGTGTAAAGAGCATAGAAATTGCTTCAGAGAAACTAAGGTGTCTGTATAGGCAATCTGCAGTGTACCTCAATAGATGTAATTGAACTTGGAAGACCTGTAGACTTCAGAGCTAAGCCTACTAGCTGCCCCATGATGAAAAAAGCTGTCTACCTTGGTCTCACTCACTAGAAATAATGAATTTGGAAAGTTAGTGAAACCTAGTTGTGGAAAGTGATGGGAACTTTTGCCTTGTAAAGCAGTAGGGAAAAGCTGAGTAAACATGTTGGGAGTTCACCAGGTGAAAAGAGATGAGGCCTCTGGTGTTTGCAGAATTAAGAAATTAAATCTTAAGTTCACTATTTGGGATGTAGAGATTTCATATACCTTATTGGGTCACAAGCTGGTTGGGATGCTATGCAGGGAAGATATCTATCTGTGTGTAGCTACATGGGCAGGCACAGTATGACAGGAGCAGGATGTGTAGCTCAGCTGCTTGTCAATATATCTAGAAGTCGAACCCATTCTCTTAATATTTATTTCCAGCTCCAATTTTGATTACTGACATTATGCCATTGATATAACAGGTCAAATTAACTATGGTCATCATCCTATGCTGTGTTTAGCATGAGAATTTATATAAACATTTGTCTTCATTTAAACAGACAAAGCAGTTATTTTGAACCCATTCAAAAAAAAAAAGGTAGTTTTCTTATTCCTTTCACAGGATCTTGAGGCCACAATATCATTTTCCAGCTGAATGATAATGGAAGTGTTAGTGGTTTGATCTTATTATAGATGAAGGACTAGAAAAAGTACAGTGCTGGTTTTTTTCCTGTCTTATGAAAACTATAAGGTACATGACAGCAGAAGATGTATTAAGAAATATTCAAATGTTGATAAAAGTGTGGATGAATTTTGGATCGTATGAGAACTTCCCTGAAAGGTGAAAAGCAAAGGTTTCTTTTATTTTCCTTACCATGGCACCTCCTTAAACAAATCAGTTATGTCACTCAGCAGAGTGTAGTGTTACATTAATTATAGCATGTCAAACAGCATTTAATGAGAGCAAACTTATTAATTTAAATTCAGAAAAAAAATCTAAAAGATATTTATAAATGTTCTTTAGTTGCCAATTCACATTTTTATTTTCTAGTAAGTTTAGGATATTCCTCGGTAGCTGTTCTTTCCAATTACACTGTTGTAAAATCTCATATATAGCTCAAGAATCTTCACTGGTTAAATAAATCTCTGTATGCAAAAAGCTTTCTTTTTCTGGTCATACAACAGCATAGTCCTTTCACTTGGCACTCATATTCCAGTAGTGGCATATGTAGACATCTCTCTGCAATGCACTGGATGCTGATTTATAAAAAAGGTATTTTAAAATAAATCTACTCAGATATGTGTTAGGGAGCTCATCAGAACTCTGAATTTGTACTGTTTTTATTAATAACTTATTCCAGGGGTCCAGACTGAAAACACATATTGTATGGTGTTGTGCCTGGAAATTAGAGGGAAACTCATTTGCAGTAGGCTTTTTTTTTTTTTTGCAGTACACTTCACCATTGCATTAGATTCTTTACAGTATCCTCATTTTACTTGACTGTGGTGGAACAAGGGATGCTTTTGCTCTAGTAAGTAGATAGTATTGAACTGTATAATTTGGTACACAATTAATTGAATTATGCAAGCATTTACAAATCTCTTTGTAGATGCAAATTTTATTTTGAAAATGTGACATTCACAGAAGTGTTATGATATTTAGGAATACTGTACAGTACCATAAAATAATACAAATACTAAAAATACTATTAAAACTGGGATTTTTATTTAGGTATTGCAAAACCCTTTGCTGTACAGGTGGTTCTGTCCTCTTAGAGCTTATAGTACAAGAGTAACACAAAATCGTAACATGGGAACACAGTCTTGTAAGAAAGAGGGAACTTTAATTGACCCTTGGAGATTCCTTGGAGCTGTAGAGGAATGAAGTTGCCTGCAAACATCTATGAGCTGTTGTAGAGGATGGAGAAGTAGAAAAGAATGGAGACCCTGAAGCCAACAAGTGTGAAATTTTTAGAAATGACGTTGTAGCTGTGCCAAGAACAACTGGCAGACCACGAATGAGAAGCCTGCAGTGTTAGAACTGCAAGCTTCAGGAAAGAAGAAGTCACTAGAGACTATGGTGAAAATAGTTTAGTTGAACTTAATTGCCAGGAACTGAACTGGGGGAGGCCTGAGATGTAATTAAAAAACCCAACTTTAGACAGTGTGCTTAGAGGTGCCATACCTGGAGTATTCAAAATCATAGTTAGGGGTACTTGCTAAGAAGACACCGTGTTACCTAATGGTTCTAGAAGAGAGAGCTTTTCCGTGTTTCAAGTATAAAGCCTGGAAGAAATAGCAGTATTTAACTAAGGGGGAAGACTGGTAGCATAGGGCAAATTTGTTGAAAGAAATTAAAATGCATGTAAAGAATGAAAACTGAGTAGATGGTTTGGAAAAAAACAAACCCAACCCAGCCCAAAAACCTTACAAAGGTATATAGTGAAAAGAACAAAAAAATAACAGAGATATTGAAAATGAACAACTAGAAATAATTGATAGAGTTAAAAAAAACCCTTTTAAAATCAACAGCAAGAACTATCTCTACATTGCACTGATTTTGAAGAGACAAATATGCTGCTCATATTTCTATCAATTTCTTGTATGTGAATGTTGGCCATAATTTTAGGCATTTTTCCTTATTGATAAAAATTATGTTTACCTGAATGAATCCAATTCCAAGAGAAATGAGAGAGAAAAATCTATAGAAATGGCAAAACTAAGGATAGAATATAATCAAGGTTATTTTTGTTGGGAAGAGAAACAGATAGACAAGAAAAAAGTAAGAAGAAAAGAGAGGGAGTGATTCAAGGAGGTGCAAAATAGACCAGGAGGTGGAATAGAGAAGGATCATGAAGTAAGAGAAGATATTAAATGAGGAAAGCAGATAAAAACTTCTACTTGTGAGATGAGAAGAAGGAGAAAGCTGAAGAAAAGGCATGAGCAACTGAAGGCAAGCTAAAACATGAAGAAAATCACAGTATATTTCAGTTATCACTGGAAAGAAATTTGTGGCCACTAGTATGATTTAGTAAATGTTCTCTAATATCCTGAAAGTTCTCAGCCAGAAAGGAGACCCACTGTAATAAATTCTAAATGGCTGTAAGGACTCATTTTAACACATATTCCCTGCTGGGCTTTTTTTGAGTGAAATCAACCTCTTTCCACAAGTATCTTTTTTCTGATCACAAGTTCTAGCTCTAAGTTTACATTAGCCTTTTTCTTTTATGAGTATTTTTTCACTTGAGAAAGATGGTTAAAAAAATTTACTCTGTTCTGGATTATTTGTTCACTCTCCAACTCTGATTTTATGAATGCACACTTTTATATTAGAAAGGTCTTCTGCTTATCACTACTGGAATGAGTGATCTTTCTACACAGAAACGTAGTGAAGCTGCCTTTCTAAAATGGTATCAAGAAGCTGCTGTCAGTATAGGTTAAGTTTGCTTCAGTCTTGTTAATTCCATCTTCACTGCGTGTGGTAAAAGATTAATCTTTTCTTCCTTATTCAGACTTAAAGTCTTTCAGAAATCACCAGATTTGTTTGAATGTGGTCTGTATCTCAGACAAAGAGGCAACATTTTAGACCTAACTTCAGGACAGAAGACTAAAGGGATTGATCTGAATGGTGAAATGAAACTTGAGAGTACTTGGAATACTGCAAGACAACAAACCAAAATCAAGTATTTAAGTTCTAATTGGAATACACCCCAAACCAGTAGAATGTTTCAGTCAGGGGCAAAGGGTGAGAAATGCTTTGGGAAGTTCCACAAAAGCTGAGATTTGATTAAAACTAATCTTGAAGTTCCCCCACCCACATATGTCACTTGATATTCAAAGATACTCACAGAAAAGAGAAACTGTATGGAAGATTTTAGTTTCAGCTGCATTTCCTAGCCTAACTTACAGGAGGACCAAAGTGAAATGACAGAAATTACTCTCATTGGTTCTCTTAGAAGGTAGGATTCTCTTCTGAAAGGCTTCAGCATAAGGGAAGATGCATTTCTTAGAAGTCTGCCCTTTAAAAGCTGAAGCAGTGCAACCTGTTAGTGGGTTGTTGTTTTGTTTTTTTTTAATTTCTGCTTAAATATCTCCATTTATTCAAAAGAGTGGATGTTCAGTTATGCCTTGAGAACACATAAGATATATTCCTTGCTGGAAAGATATTAAGATCATCATAATTAGATGAAGAATAGTAAGAGGGAGGAAATAGTGTTATCCTCACCTTCCTGAGATCCAATTTTTAGCTTTTGGATATGTTTACCATTTAGACTTCAATAGGTAAATAGATACCAAAAGCATGTTTAAATAAAACTTCTATTTTCAAAATGGAAAATAGATGTCTCAAAGTTTTTATGCATTCCAGCTGAAGTATGTTGTCTAATTCATATGAAACTCTGCACGGTAGACCTCCTGAAATGAGGAAATTACTTCAAGTTTTATGAATCTTAAATCCAGTATCTTTGCTACCACCCTTCTTGTCATCCAATAGTAAATATGAGACATGAAAGCTAAGACTATGTAATTAATATTAATTTTAGCTTACATAAATTATCTTTTTTTTTATTATTATCTGAGGATAATAACAAAAGAGGGGGAAAAAAAGTAAAAAATATCTGTGAAATTGTAGAAAATCTTAAGTGAGTCATCAAAAACTGCAGGGGGAAAAAAACCTCAACACACACAAAATGATATACAGAAGTAGATATAATACTAATATCAAATTCATATCTCTCAATCCCTATCTTAGGTCCTTGATTACTGAAAGGAAAGGATAAATGTAAGAGAGTTGATGTACGAAGAAACTGCAATATTTAGACACAGCTTGAATATGCAGGTTCACAGACCTGGCTAAGTAAAAGATGGTACATAACAGTGCAACTGGGCTGAGAATGTTTGTCTTGTCTTGAAGACTGAGATTGTGGAGAAGGTTCTTGGGAGAAAGTCTTAAAGTTCTGCCTGGGTTGTCTTTAAAACCGATGGCTAGACACAATGAGAAAATACAGAAGTAGCGATTCATCAGGAAGGCAGAGGGAAGATCTAGGGAAAAAAGTTGTGAAAGGCTGAGGCTAGCAGGGGAGAACTACAATAGCTGTGTTTTTATGTTAGATTATTTGAAGTTGGAAGGGATCTCTGGAGGTCATTTAGTCCAAGCTCCTGCTCAGGACAGGGAGCATGTCACAGGCTGATCAGGTTACTCAGGTCTCGCCCAGTTGGGTTTTGGTTGCATACAATCTCTCTGGGCACCTGATTGAGTGCTTAACCACCCTCTATACGACCAGGCATGAAAGCCTAGAGGACTGTGTTGGATGCTGGAGATTGGTACAACCATTTAATTTTAAAAGGATGATTTCAGCGTTAGGATAAAGTGCTAGAAGTTGTCAGTGAATGAGGTTTCAGAACTGGTAGGTCAAAAGCAATTTTGTATAAGCCCTTGAAATATGGCACAGAAGGACTTTTCAAAAAAACTCTTATGAGCTCTAGGGATAGGAGACCTTATAATTTATTTACATTGGTAGATAGATAGTTAATACTTATGTGATTTTGCAGATGCTATCCCTTTTAGTGTTTGACCTATCCATATTTCTAACCCAAGTTTTTCTCCCTGTCTGTCTGAAATGTTCACAGACAGATACCTTTCCCAATGCTTGGGAATCAGAGTGAGAATTAAAAAGAAAGCTTTAATTTGGGCAGAATGCCTTCGGCAGTGGGTTTTCTGTTTGGAGGTTCTTTTTTGGCTTTCAAAATACAAGATGAAATGCTTTACAGAGCACAACCATTACCCAAACCCAAAGTCAATAAAATACTGTTGATTTTGTTGAAAGTAGAGTTAGGCTGACACTTTGTGGTTTTGAAAATTCTACCCATAGGTGGCAATTGAAACTACTCAATATTAACTGCGATGGAAAAAAATGCATAAGTAATAATATTTGAGACTGAGTTACATTACACAACCTACTAATGCCATGTACTTGTGTAGGCGCTCGATCATCTCAGTTTTCTCACCTCTGTGCCACACACAGTGTGACACTCTGCTCAAAGTAAGGCAGAACTGCTTTATTAGCAAAGGGTATCTCAAGGGGCCTGAAAATAATTAAACAAGAGCTTGAATGTCACAAGCACACAACAAACATGCAAAGCACGTAGCAGGCATACAGCTAAACGGCATCCTGGATGTTTATTCAACTGCTAAATAAAACGTATATATAAATAGTAGAGTTCAGGCCCTAGGGAGAGACTTGCACCTTGTGTAATTCTAGGTTACCTGCCTGAGTGTGCATTAGTTCCTCACAAGTTTGTGCAAACTCAAGTCAAGCTGATGTTCAGATACAGATAAGGTGGATACTTGGTCTCAGAAACTGGAGAGTTTTCCTCCATTTCTTAATCTAGAAGTAGCCTGTCTTTCATTGCTGAGAAGTGTAGTGCTTCTGACTTTGCTGCTGCCCACATAATTGTTGCATTTCTCTTGCATTTTTTTGCTGAAATAGTAACCTTCTCTTTGATCAGCCATAAAACTAAGATCATGATACAGTCGCTGAGGCTCACTTAAAAAGAGCTCTATGTCTAAATCCAAGAAGAACCAAAGGCCAGTTTAAATGTGATGATTTTTGAAGTCAACATGGAAGAATTCCGCCTTTTGTAAGACCAACTGACATCATCACTAACACTGAAGAAGGGGTTTTCCCCTGATTTTACCTCTGTGCAGTTAGCAGGTTTGACCAACAAAAAGATATTTGATTCAGTTCCATGTGAAAAAGTTCAGTCTTTTGCAGCAAGAACCTCTACACCTTGATTCAATGTATATAGGAGCACTCCCTTTGTTTCACATCATATTCCAGTCACTCTGAAAGTGGTGAGTTTGCATAGACAATAGTGAGGGACATAATGTGGTATTCTGGAGGGAAAATTCAAGAAGGAAAGAAGCTATCACAATCTCTAGAGGTCAGACTGGATTTATGCTATCCTGTACATGAAAATAAGCATATTTATGATGGTAAACACTGAAGATGACAAATATGAAACCCCATTATAAGAAACATTTTAGAATAGAATTGCCCTTGAGAAGTTCATTAATTCATAAAGCTGAATAATACCTTCAGTGAGCTCACTGCGCAGTAGATACTGCTGTATATAAAAGATCCTTATTTTGAGTCAAAACTGAAGAACAAAGGAATACTTGTGCCTGGTCAGTCTGGTCAGATGGAATGTCCTTTTAGCCCAGTTCCAATGGTGGCTAAGAGCAGACGCCTTCTGGGTGAGAATCAGAAGGTCGAGTAAGAATATAGTGAACTTTTCCAGAATCATCTTCCCACCTTCAGCAATGCTTATGGACTTCTATAGCCAAAGGATTTCCTAATAAGTGATCCTTTACAGATTTTTCCAGTCACTTATTGATCCCATGCAGCACCTTTGTATACACACATTTGTGTAGCAAGGATTTCCAGTTTAGCTCAGTGTATAAACGACCACTTCCTTTGTTTCAGCCTGATCTGTACAAGTTTTATCTGACGCCCCTTAGCTCTGGCATTGGAGGAGAGACTAGGGACAGCCATTTCCTCTTCATTTTCCCTAGTTTAATAGATCTCTAAACACATCCTTTGTCAGCTATCTTTTTTTTTTCACAATGGAGTCTTCTGACTCCACGTCTTACAGAGCAGCGTGTCCCACAATCATGTACGTAATGTGTATCTTTGAATTACTCTCAAGCTCGAAAGCTTTCAGTTGAACAGCTAGTTTGCAAAGAAGACTTGAGATCTGTTCTTCCTCATAGAAGATACCGATTTAAATGATATACGATTTTCATTGAAAATTATTAGTTCAGTGGTAAAAGCATTAAAGATTTAACAGTACTCATTCTCAACTTTCTGGATCCTAGTATTTCCCATAAGATGGTTTAGAAAGTAGATATTTTTGTTTACTTGAAAGCCTGACTTTATTTTTATATTGGACACAATAGTAGGCAGAAAAATACAGTCACTCCTCTGGAAAAAGGATCCAAAATCAAAATCCTCTTCATAGTTCCTTGCATTATCAGTGACTAAAGCCCATAAACTTGGAGGGCAGAAATGAAGGTAAAATGCAGGCTTTCGTAGAAAGGGAAGCAAGCAGTCACTTGTAACTAGTTGCGACTCTTCAAGTTTTATTCTTCTGCCGTTTGATACCCAGAGAGTGGAAGATCCAGAGCTGGATGCGCAAGAGCTGGGATGTGCAAGCAAGAAGAGAACTGGGAGGAATGGTGAGGTAAGTGAGGGACAAGGATTAAGAGGAAGGATAACAGGGGAGTTGGATAAATATGTATGGCAGAAACGGGGTAATCTTGCTTCCACATGTGCAGTAAACCTGTGCTTTGGCTGCTGTATTGAGTAATGATTCATTGCTGTAACAGAATAAAGAGAACAAATTTATACTTTCTTTTTCATTTCACATGGGCAGAGGAAAACAGGTTCTTGATTTTAAGATTTAGCATCGTTTTCAGTAGAGAATCAAGTATGCATTGAAAGTGCCAGACTGCCAAGTATGCCAGAAGGTGCATAGACACCGAAATCTGTGTAACCACAGAAAGGCTCATAGAGGCAGCAGAAATGTAGACTTCCCAAACACAAACATATAGCAATCTTGTTGTAAGGGAATCCTTCCTTCTCTTTCTGCCTCGTGACCTCTTCTATGTCAGCAACTTTTTGAAAACCTTTCAAACGTAGAGTCAAGGGATACAGCTCTCTTGATTTCAGTCAGTGTCGTACTTGATGGACTGCTGGCTGTCTACCTTTTGGTTTGCAATAGAACATAAGCTACAGTGGGGTTTTTTTAACACACAGACATACAGCAGTTTAATTTCATTCAGCAAAATCAATCCTTTTTATGTACATTCTATTTTGAATTCCTTTTATGGGCAGAGATACATTGAATGTGCAGCACAGACAGGATGTCATAGCTCCTGTTCCTCGAGAGTTGGTGCTTTGCCTTGTTCTGTTTTCTGATGAACTGCAGAAGAAATTATTTCCTGTCACTTGTGTTCTAAAATAATCACCACAGTCAGAGTGAATAAATCAAAAGAGGTCTTCTTCTTCAGACAGCATCCTGCTGCTACATAGACTGTCCAGAAAAATATAATTTGGAAACACTTTTCCTCTATAGGATCACTCCCATGGCTATCAGTTATGTGTGAGTGGAGGAGGCTTCAGTAAGGCGAGGAGAGAAGAACCAGTGGAACAGCTGCTACCTGCTTTGTGAAGTTTTTTTCCCCTTGAGCTTCTTGGGATTGGTGTTTCAACCAGTATTGGTACTTCAACCACAGGTGAGCTCTGCTGCCTAGCTGTGAGCTGTAACAACACAAATAACAGAGAGAAAGTCTTGGGAAAGTCAGAGCAGCAACTACCTACACCAGGTAACATGTATCCCAATACCTACAGATTTCCATCAACCCTCCTCCTTCTTACACTCTTTCTGCTGAAAAAGACAACACACAAAGAGACATGGAGAAAAGCTGACTTGCTGATCTCTTTATGTTGCTTTTCCATTTCCTATATTGAAAGGGACAATATATTTGGTTAATAGAGATGCTAGCCTTTTGCAAATGCGTTTGTCATAATCCTGCTGACCTAAGATACGGAATGAATGTTAATTTGGTGAAGATGTTTAGATTCATGCATTTTGTTTGTGAACTTCTTCAGGTTTGGAAGATCTGCAATTGTTCTTTAGTGTTGGCTTTCCAAATGTATTTTCTGGGCACTAAATCTCTGGAAACACTTTCAGGAAAAGGGATCGTGTGGTCCATCTGCCTGATCAAATTTTCAAAGGCAGTTTAGCTCTAGTAGTTTTTTACTTTGATATTTTTTTCCTACTGTGATATTTTAGGTTCAGCCCTGCAGAAAACCTGGTGCGATTAAGCCACAGCCATCCTATTGTTCTGCGGTGCTTCCAATTTGCATGGAAAATTACTCATGTTAATAACTCCCCATTGTTCGTGTCTTATCTTCCTAAGTCCTGTCGGAGAGCTACACAATACGAGCCTTCCCGTCAAAAGGCTTCTGTACACTTAATGGCATTTGACTTCAGTGAATTCAGACGAATGAAAGGTTTCAGGGACTTAATCAGAATAAATCAGACAGAATTCTCAAGATTTTCTTAATTTCTCCTCAATTCACTTTGTCCACCTGTGACTCTGTTAGCAGTCTTTGATCCAAATAATTCTGCCTCTGCTACTGCCGAGCTTGTGTTTCAAAAGGACATGGACTGTTGTTCTGCATGGCTATGGAAGGCATTCAGCTCGCAGTGTAAAGGAAAGGTACTTTCTCAGCTGTGGTTAAGATACTGATTACAGGTATCACTTCAATTCAGCAAACAATATTTGTCCTACTCTTGCATTTGCTGCAAAGAGCTTTGTCCGTTCCTGAAGACTATAAGGATAATTGCTGGTCAAGTGAAATTACTGAGGCTTTTAGATTCACTCCCATTTTCCCTCCATTTGTATACATAAGGTTATGCTCTGGATAAAAAAATAATGGGTTTTAGCAGTTAGGTTCCTAAGAGTGTTTTCTTAATCTTCAAAAACTGCTGACATGTTCATATTAACAAAAAAAAAGTTAATGTTTGATGAGTACAATCCAAACTACAGAAGCAATACTAATATAAGATGCAGTGTCTTTTATGTAGCTGCAGACAACTATAACATGTTTTTGGAGTATAAGGAAGCATTTTAAAAAACAGTAAAGCATCTTTTCAGTTGCTGTTTAAAACCACTCTTGTTTCTCAGTTTTTAAGCACTATCACTCAGCACTGGTTTTGCTTCCTAATGTTGATTTGCTTTGAGCTGAGCTTTTGTTTCACAAACTTTGTGAAACACACCTGTTTAAACACTTTGGCAATATGGAGCAAACCTGAAAATGGCTCAGTATCTATTATTTCATAACTGAAACTCAGTCAGGTTTCTTTTGTATTTTAGTATGATTTTGTAAGCCACACAGGAAACCTACCTTCATTTCTATAGTGACTTATTCTAGAATATTTGTTCAGATATTATCAACTATATAATATATTAAAATTACTCAGTGTTGGCACCACTCCTAAATACAAGCCTATCTACATGCACTACAGCTCTATTCGTATGTTAAAAGAGTATAAAATGAGTTTCATTTTCTGATAGATGACAAATAAAGTAACCATCAAAACAGGTGGAATAACAATGAAATGAAATTAAATGAAAAAAGACACTGTAAAATTTCCTGAAATGTTTTTTTTTCTTTATTTACAAAAAGATGGGTCAAGTGAATCTTGTATGACAAATAGTTTTCTTTTTCCTACTGAAGCAGTGACTAAGCTGCAGTGACTTCATTGACAGCATAAGCTGTTCCTGTTAGGCAGTTTAAAAATGCAAACCCTGACTGTGCTTTCATGAACTTCAGTGGAAATTTGCTTTAGCCCTACCCAAATCTAACTAGAATTTCACTGTTAGATTTCCTCCTGGTGGATTTGACTTTTTTTGAACAAAGTACATTTGTTCACAATGAAAAGACAAAAGTATTTTTGCTCACAGAACCAGGTTCAAAGACATGAGTAAATGAAAAAAAAAATAGTAATTCTACTAAAAAGCCGAACATTCAGCCCATGTTATCAGCGTAGCCAGATGGATTTCAGTGGAAATATGCTACTTTTTCACAAGTAGTGCTCTAGAAGTCTTCTCAGGTTAAGGGGAAGTTTAGACATAAGGAAGACTAAAAGCTTTCTGGTCTGAGAGACCAGACTCCCCACCTTTCTCCACATTCCAATTTCCCCCAGGATTTGTATAATGCCACTTTTCAGAAAACTTTTTACAGGATTCCCCAAACCTAAAAAGGTTCATTAAAAAGCCTTACTTTTAAAAAAGGTCCTTTTGTGAATTAGTAACTGATAAAAAGATGAAAAGCAAAGGTGAGAGCTCCTGATCATTTTTCACAATTAAAGGAAGTTGCAAGAGAAGGCAGGCACAGGAGACCGTGCCAGGTCCTTCATTGTCCAACAAGTTCACAAATAGGCTAATGATACAAAGTTGATTCTGATAGCGAAAAACAAATGCTGTCTGACAAAGCAGCACAGGCATCTCACATTATCAGCTGATTGGGTAGTAAAATGGCAGAGAAAATGCAATGGCGATAAAATACTAAAGAGTGCATACAGGAAAAATACAGCCCTTATAAATGCAAACAGTTCTGAATGAGCAGCTGTCACTAAAGAAAGAGATCTTAGAGTCGCGGTAAATGTTAACATTCAGTCATTCAGTCCAGGGATTGGGTATGTCCTTGCTCATAAACTTGACCTACTGGTTGCCAAAAACTGGATGATATAAAAGGGAAAGGAACCTTGCTCTGTACTCACCTGTTTCTCATGGGTGTCCACTACTCGACACTGTTGAAAGAAGATGTGGAGCTACATGGTTCTTTGTGACAATCTGGAACAGCAGCTCTTACATCCTTACGTAAAATGAATGGTTTGACAGAGTAGATCTAACCTGGAGACACAAAGGAAAATGAAACTATTGAGAAGTATACAACCTGAGAAACAATGTCTCAGGTCCCTGACAAAGGACCAAAGGATCAGAATAAACAAAAAAGCCTCAGAAGAGACCACAACAAGACCCTCAATTAACCTTTAACAGCTTAGAATCTTACATGGTGTTCCGGTGCTTTAGCACAGAGGTTGCAAAATACCACACTAAAACATCACAGAAACACCTGAAGATCTCAGAGACAGATGTGAGATGTGAGTCCTGCAACTGCAAGGTGTCCAGTAGGTTCAGAAAGAGGCAGACATCAGCTTAGAGAACTGAGTGTATACAAAGAAGACAATGCCATCAGTTTCAGGAGTTCTTCCCTTGGAAAGAGACAATGGTTGAAAAGAAGACCAATGAGCTGTCAACCTGAAAACTAACAGTAACCATCCCAGACCAAAATCTTACCTTCTGTGACACAACTTTACTGATGACTGCACCTGTTGAGCTGAACAAGGCATATTTTATATATATATATATGAACAAAGATATTATAATGCCAGAAAATATCTTTAGTTTAATGACCCTGAATTTACACCATGTGCAGTGGAGTACAGCTTTGCATATCAACATCGTGTGTTAATCTGTTCTTAACTGATCCACATCAGTGGAATGGTTTGACAGTAGTGAATACTTTGGTCAGGAGGCACAGTGCTCAGCAGGAGACGATTTTAAAAGAACAGGGATTTGCAAACAGCAAAGTGTGAAGTCCTGGCATTGTTGCTGTTTCCTGAGCTTGACATGATTCACATCCCCAAAGGTACTTAATCATTGTTGAGAGTAGTTGCAATTATACTGATCCAGGGTGTCTCAGGTGGCCATATACTTAGACAGAAAACACATTTTTTATTATAATAAGCAGAAGGCAGGCAGGCAAGGGGCAGTGAGTTTGCTGCTTAACTTGAGAAGAGGGGGTTACACCTACACAGTCTAGGAGGCGTGTTTCTTTGCTGTAAGCATGCTCTGTGCTCTGCTTCCCACTCATCTTCTGTTCTCAGCAGTGCTACAGACCACTCCCAGCCCGCTGAATTGTCCTGGCCACGCAGAATTCCAGATGCATTAGAGACATACTGCCAGACTTTCTACGTAGCCATGTAGCTTGGGAGCAACTTTGGAGGGACTTTGTTGCCACAGATAGATAACTGCAATAAATCAAAATAGTGAAACAAGTGAAAACTCTGCAACAAAGGTAGAATAACTGACTCTGGGTGATAATATTATTTTATGAAGAGTGAGCCACCAGTAAAACTAACAGCGCAAGGGCCTCAAAGAGTAACTGAACCTTCTTGGAGAATGTAGTGAATATGTTGGACATATAAGTATTTGGATTATGTTTTTCGTATGTGGTATTTAAGCCCTAATATCTTATATTTCAGCCAGAAAATGTAATATGGAATTTAGAAATGTAGCTTTTCCCGTTTTCAATTCTCCAAACACAGGAGATCTTAAGACATATCCCATTAAGGAGAAGCTATTGGGAAAATGTCATCAAAAAGAGGACCTCTGCCCAGCACTTTGGCTGGAGGCAGGCCATGATTACTGCGTACCACATTTTACAAAGAGTATCATGGGATGGTGGAGGGATGATTTTGTACAGTCAAGCTCTCAACTGATGGCCTATCATCTCAATTCTGTTCACCAAGTTTCAAGCTTGCTCTTTTGTACGCTGAAGAGTTTTCATGGACGAATGGATATAACGGTCTATGGGCTTCTTCCACAAAGGTGTTGTGTAGGCTGACTGTGCTTCCCTCAGTCTACAAGTATATGCCCTGGAAGCAGAGGTTAGGTTATTATAACACTATTTTTCCATTTGAGGACACTTCTACGTGTGCCTGGAGAGAGGAATACATATTTAGCTTATCAAGGGGATGCATTAGGACATTTTCACTCACACTCAGCAATGTACTATTCTTAGTAACTAATAATATGCATGTGCCTTGCAGCATGCTTTTTGATAGCCTTGTTTCTATTCTTTAGGGATCTAATATTTTACCATATTTTCAAAGAATCCTGCATGAAAAGAAAATGTCTTACTCTTTTTTAACATGGCAGTTTCTTACAATGAAAAATAAATAGAACTGCTGCAAAGACCAATTTCTTTCTTATATACAGATTTGAGGTAAAGGTGTGAGGTTGATCTGGCAAATATGTGCAAGGCATAGTAGTAAAAATTCAGGGTTAAAACTGACTACCATGAATGTAATTTTTAACCACCTAGTGAAATCAGAATTTTCAAGGCCTATTATGTTTTCAATCTCTATTTTCTAAATGTTTAAACCAAGCACCCCATAGCAGTCTCAGTATCTGCAATCCACTGTAACTGTCAAGGTGGGTTAATTTGTTTTAGAGCCTGAAGTACCTGCAAACAAAATTAGCTGCTGGCAGGTTTAGAGACACAGAAGTGCAGTAATTTGGTACATGGTTGCCATGGCAGCTAACCTACATCTAAATTATCCCACGTACTTTTCTCAGCCATTCTCTAGTGTTGTTCCTCCTGTCTGAATAGTTAGTTCTTCTTTTTTTTTTCTTTTTTTTTTTTTTTGAGATCTGCCTTTTGCAAAGCCTTTCTTTGTACCATTTTGACCTCATCTGCTGGCTCAGCCCTTACATCCTGATGTATTCTGTATTCTGTTGATATCCATTAAAGGAAAGGAGAAGCAAGAGGAGCACAAAGCAGATGTATGGTCTTCTAGCTACTCTGCCTGTTCAGAGCAGCTTCCTGAGAGCTGTTTTTTTTCTGAAGTAAACCGCAGTGGTAAATTTCTTCATTTTCAGGACTTAAAGCTTGCTGCAATATCTTTAATTTTGATGAAGTTACTACAAATCCACAGTGACATAATAAAGGCTAAATTTGGACTTAAGACACTGAATTTATCAAAAGATAGATAAATTCTACTCTGAGTCTACATGACAGTAAATCAAGGTGCTCTCTCTTCTATCAAAGAACAGGTTTTGAAATGCTGTGGCAATGTTTATTGCCAAGTAAAAATATTAAGTGGAAGGGCAATGAGTCTTACAATCTCTCAGCACAGCTAGAAAACAAGCCCAGTGCCCAGTTTTAATGTTTCATTATTTACTTTTGGTGAAACCATTCCTTTCTGTCAAATTGCTCTGTTTCAGAGGAAAAACATTCCACTGGCTGTTTCTGAACAAGTACACCTTTTATCTCCCTTCTCGCCACCTCTGAGAACTAAGTTGTGACTCTGCTTCACAGGAACCCAGCCCAGGTCTTATCAGCTCCTGACAGATCATGGATAGCTGACATGCCTTCTGCCTATAGCTGAATGTGAGCTCAGGGTTTAGAGAAAGTGACATCAGCAGATAAGGAGTAGAGAGTATTTATTTACTTATTTCAACATAGTAAGCTCAACTTACTGTCAAAGCAGAATTTTTATCTAATTTTCAAGAAGGTTCAGTTTCATTATCAGTTTGGCTTGGTTGTTAGCATTCAGGCAATTGCCTAGAAGGTGGTCGCTGCTGCTGAAGGCATTGCCAGATACATCTGTGTGTGAAGTCAAAAAGTGGGGATTACTCAATTTATGATCCTCATATCACAAAGAAGTAGGAAAATCCCTGGGTTTGTGGGATTACAGGACATGCTAAAGTGATTTCTTTTCAGGTATACTGTCTGAAGACTATGAAATTCATCAAGAGCTTTTTGCTCTTATTTTCTGTGTTTGTTTATTTAGTGATCTCAGGATAGTTTGTTTTTTAAAATGAACCTTCAAAATACTAAAAATAGTGCAGATACTAAGCACAAATAACAAGATCTTGAGAAGTGACAATGAATAAATGAAGACTTTATGAATATTTAGGCTTGCTAAAGACATGCTCCTATAAACACGTTATGTGGTAGTTTACTAAACAATGGCTGAAGAACTAAAGCAATAAGTTTTTAGAATAACTAGGTAAGAGACACAGGTCTGGTAAGAGTGTCAGGATTCCCCCTCTAGACCTGTGGAGAGGAAAAGGACACACTATACACCACGGTAAACATTTAAGAGAGAAGTGGATGTCCTCTCAGTGCTTTTTAATCTTGGTATGTTACACTCTTCCACTCTTAATTTTTGCTCTTCCAGGTAAAACTTTGCACGCATGCAATAAAAGTCTGATATGGGAAAGCACTGCAGGCTGAAGTAGGCATCTCTAAAAGAGTCACAGAAGTCGAAATTAAAACAGAGGATGACACTTTCCATTCAGAAGAATGAGGATGTGTAACACTTCCTATTCAGCAAAATGTCATATTCTAAGTTATATGTACTTGCATTTCATCTGTATTGCCTAATATAAGAAATTCACATGAATTGCCCACACACAATAATTTTCAGCACTCTTTGAAAAGGTCAGAAATATTGTTATTTGCAGTTTACAAATAGAAGAACTGAGTTATGGAGAAGTGAATTGATGAGCCAAGACTTCCAGTGTATTCACAAAGCCTTCCAGTTTTCATGAACCTCTTAGCACAACACAGGTCCGTGAAGCTATTGGGGATATTATTTGCTTTTTATCCCTCTTTCCACAGTTGCTGACAACTTTCACTTCGGGGATACACTGTATTTAGTAGTCATTATGGCAAGCCGTGATTCATAACTGTTTGGACCTCAGTCATATTTTGTGCGGCACGAGAATAAAGTAAATTACATTCTGGAGAGTTTTCCCAATGAAATGTTAAAGCCAATAGCTGTGACAAAGCTCGCTGCTATGCTTTTCAGCAGTATGGATGGGGAAGGGAGGAGGGAAGTGCAGTACATTAAGTCAGGTGGCTATCCTTCTTGGCCTTTACAGAGAGACTGCTCGGATGTTTTTGAGGCAGATGCTGACTGGATATAGCCCCGTAAACTCTGTGGAGCCTCAGGGGAGGACAGGGTCAGGAATGGTTTAAGTACAAAATCAGTGTTTCCCTAGTGTTCCCCTGAAACTTAAGCACATGTGGTGATGACATGGCTGTTTCAAGGCAAAGAATTTTCTATCATTCCAGGTAGTTACGCCAATGGCTTAACCTATGTCGGCTTTCAAGTGTGGCATTGGGTTCTGTGGGAACAGCATCAATTTTTGAAGACATGGCAATCCAACGACAAGCTGCTGCTGGGGCGGCTGGTCCTGATCCCTCTAGGTGTGCTGGTCTGACCCCACGGAGGGTGAGTTGTCTCTAGCTAGCTTTCTACAGGGTTCATTCTGAATTAATCCAGTTTTGGGTCAGACAGGTGTCAAGAGTCACAGGAAAGGGGAATGGAACAGAGGTGCTGTCAAAGGTGGTATGAGGACATGTGACCGCCTCTTTGGCAGCTCCTGATGTTTCATTGCAACTGGAGGTTATGAAATCTTCCCTCTGAGTTCGCTTGTACTGGCAAACACTACCACTAGGTAAGAATCTCCACAACTAATCTGTCTTTTGGAAAGTTCATACCTGGCTTTGCTGCTTGTTGGCTTTACCTTGTCCTTCATCTTCCACCATTCTACTGCCTACCTTGAGCTGCAGATGCCCCTGCCCTGCCTAGTCTTACCAAAGTGTGCCCCAGAAATTACATCTCGACATCGTTTCTATATGCATCTCACACGGATGCATGTATAAATGCACAGGGCACCTGATGGTGGTCACACAGGAGCGTTTTTCTCTGTTTTGTGCTTGAACCATTAAGGATTTCAGGGGGTTTGGGGCAGTGCTACTGTGCTGGTTAATGGGACAGACTTTATGTAGTAGTATCTTGACCCTGCATATTTGAACTGTGCATCCCTTAAGTCTTTTTTCGAATCCCCTGTCACATTAACTCTTTGGGGCCAATTTCCTTCACTAACCACCAAACCCCTCATCACCACACCACCCCAAAACGCATTCCCACTGCTAGAGGGGATGTAGTTCTATCATGCCACGTTTAACTGTGCACTTGGGAGTGAAGCATAGGAATGAAACTAAGCATGGCTTTGAAGCCACGCCTGCTGAGGCTCAGCAACGAGCCTCTTTCTCTGCTTGAGGCAGGTTGGACCAGGCAAGCTCCAGAGGTGTCAGCCAGTACGATGTTGCTAAGTTTGCTTCAGACTATTTGCTTTGTGCTCTCCGTTTGTCTCAGCTAGGACACAGATGCCCTTTGTGCTTGGGGTGACAAGGACACCCCCGCAGGGTTGTTGGGATGAGAAGGGCAACTCCGCAGGGTGGCTGGGTTGGGATGACAAGGACATCCCTGCAGGATGGGTGGGATGACAAGGACACCCCTTGCAGGGTGCCATGCCAGGGCACAGGCCGCTATACGAGGCTGTGCTCCCGGTGCAGCCCGAGCCTCACACGCCCGCCCTGGGCATCGGCCCTGCGGAGGGGCACGGGCTGGCAAGCGGGAGGCGGTGACAGCAGCCCCGCCGCCCACGGCCCGTTCTGTCCCGAAACAACACGGGCTTCGGGGCAGCACAGGCGGGCGGGCAGCACCTGCCCGCTCCCGCACCGCAGCCCCGCCCTCCCTGGGCGCACAGGCGGAGGGCGGTCCGTGCCGGGGGGGGCCGCTGAAGGCGATGTCGGCGCTCCTGATGCCCAGCCCGCCACCGCCGCCGCCGCCGCCTCCGCTCATCCCCCCTCCCGGAACGCCGGCCGGGCTCCGCCGGCCGCGGCAGGTGGGGCAGGTCGGCGGCCGGCGCGGGGGACGCCGGGACGCGTAGTTCTGCGGGCGGGCGGTAGGGCGGGCGGCGCGGCGGCNCTGTCCGACGGCGGCGAGCAGCGGCCGCCCTTAATTAGCAATTAGCCCGTCCCTAGTCACCCCCCCCCTTCCCCCGGCAAGCACTGTCCCATGCACGCCGACCCGCCGCCGGCAGCAGCAGCCGACGGCTTCTCCCGCGGTGCTGGCGTGCGGGTCGCTTAAGCCATGGGGAATGGGATGAACAAGGTAACGCCGCTCGCGGTGGTGCATGGCCGTGCGGGGGTGCATGTTTGCGGTGCCGGGCGCGGCGGTGCCCGCGGGCGGCCGTGCCTCCCCGCCCCAGGGCGGGCGGGATGCCGCGGCGCCCCCGCCTTTGTCTGGCCCCTGCGCGGCGGGCAGCCGCTCCAGGAACAAAGGCCAGGGCATCCCTTCGGCTTCGGGGGTCCCCCGCCTCGGGGCGAGGGCGGGGGGAAGGAGACCGTGGCCGCGCCGCTCCCTCGGGGCGCCCCTCCTCCTCTTCCTCCTCCTCCTCCTCCTCCCCCTCCCCAGCCGCAGCGTTGGCGGGCGGGCGGGCGAGGGGGGCCCTGGTTTCGGTGGTGCCCGCCCGGGCTTCCCCTCCCCGGGCGAAGGGAGTTCCCAGCGGTGGCTGACCCCGGGCTTCAGTGTCCCCTGTGTGTCCCCCTGCCCTGGGGCAGAGCCGGCACCCCCTGGCCTGCGGCAGCACCCGGGGCTTTGGGCTGTCGGCGAGCGCGATTTGGGCTGAGTCGTGGGATTTGTCCCTGCCTCCCTCCCTCGCTCGCTCCGCTCCCGAGGGCGCGGAGCAGGCGGTGGATACGGGCTGTCGCTGGAGGGCTGGGCCACGGGCCGGTGGGACAGGAAAGCGCTCGGCCCCGGTGGGGATGTCAGTGAGGAAGGAAGGTGGATCTGTTTTGCGAAGGGTGTTGGGCCTTTTGGCAGGGGGGGCTTGCTGTGCGCACCGATTCCCCTGGCATGTCCTGGTGGTTTTGTCAAGGGACAACTGTGATTTTTCTCAGTATCTCCACCTCTGTTTTAAACCCGGGTTTGAAAGCGTGGTGGTAGCTAGCCTTTTATATATAGCTTACTATGAGGAACAGAAGTTGAGTCATCTCTCGTGTCTTACATCCTGCTTTGAGGGCTTCGGGAGCAGCTTTGCTGTATGCGTGGCCTGTAACAAAGCGGAGGAGAACAGCCAGAAATAGCTGCTCACATGTTGTCCCTGTCTGACATCCTTGCCCCTGGAAGTCAGACTGCTGAACGTCCAGAGTACTTAGTGTGCACCTGGAAGCTGAAGCCTTTTCATCCTATGGGTAGAGACATTGAAATAGAAACCAGGCAGGTGAAAGATCTGGCTGGTGAGGAATCAAGTTAGGTAGGAGGTAGAACCTCCCTTGGTCCTTCTCTCCATTTTTGCTTTCAAAGTCTTGGAGGTACTGTTGTGATGTGCAGCTACTCATTGGAGTCACCTTCTAGGAGCAGTCAGTTATGAGGAAATGCAGCTAGAGAGACTCCTTTTAGGCTTCTAGTATGTTCGTAGTATTTTTCTGGGAATGCTTGAAATTATCAAAACATTTAGGAGGACAGGATATGGGATGCTAAAGCTGTGAGGAGGAAAAAAACCAAAATCAAAATGACAATTCTCAGCCCTTTGAAGCCGCATTAGATCTTGCTATGGTACCAAGCGGGCAGGAGTTGGCAATCTCTGCCTGGTCAGTTTGGTAGTTTTAATTCTGTTAAATGTTGCACTCACATATACCAACCGAAGCTTTCAGGACAAGCATAACACTACTTGGATTTTTCTCCCCGTTCTTTTTGCTGTATCCAAGAGGACAAAACATTTAGCATTTGGGAGGAGCTGACTCCTTTAAGGAGGCTGCAACCATGTTGGGTACTGGGCATCGGGGTTTATTTTTGTAGAGGTCCTGCATGTGGGTCTGATACTTGCCACCTTCAGAATGTGCCCCTGGGTCATCTGTTCCTTTTGATCTTTTGAGTCAGCGAACACTGGAGGGTCAGAGGGAGGCACGGAGTCATCAGCACAGATACCGGGGGGTATTTGCTTTACTCAGTGTAGTCAATAAATGCAAATTGCCTTAGTTTCCAACTGAAATGTGTTTTTGTAGTTGAACTAGATACGGATGGTAGGAGAAAATAATCAGCTTATCAGTGGAGGATTATTTCATTTAAGGAATCTCTTTGTACTGATGCCAAGAGAAGAGGATTAACAGTGACCTGTACTGGGTGTGGTAAGGAGGAGCTCCAGAGATTGTTACAGCCTTTGTGGTTGCTTTTGGATCTTGAGCCTTTTTCTCAGTGGTGTGGTCCCCTCCTTATTTTTCTACTTACTGATATTGATGTATTTCATAGCAAATAGCAATCTCTCCTGACTTTATGTGCCCATTAGGGCTGATCAAAGGCTGAAGGTCTGGCATTCTTTTTAGGTGGTATTTGTCTTTTTGTTACTATTTTTTTTTATAAAATTAGCCCTGCCTAAGTTTTGTTTGTTTCTTTGTTTTCCTTAGGCCCACTCAAGCCTCCTGACTTTTCCCAAATTAAACAGAAAGCATTGGTTTATAAATACCTTTCTTATTCTGCTCAGAGAAGGAGAATTGGCTAGTGAATGTGCATTGATTTGGCTGCTATTACTTTTTAGTACTTTACCTTTTTTTTTCCCTTGCATTTTTTAAGTACAAAATGAGTAATGGGGTCTGACTTAGGAAATTGTCTGGGTGGCCTGATTTGTCTTCATGGCTAGTGTCTAACTTGGACTTGTATTCAGTGTTCAAGTCTGTGGTTGAAAATTACAAAGACGTTTTCCAGGAGCTGAGGTCTAGCGGCTGAGATGGTGACAAGATTTGATTATCTGAGAACAGGATATGCGTAGTGAAGAGTTCTTCCTGGTTTTTAGTTGTTGCTCAGTCCTGTTACAGTTAATTGGTGGTTATTCATGTAAACCCTTCAGAATGTTTGAGTGTTATCTCTATGAAAATGTCAGATAAGCCCTGTTTGTTATAGGAGTGGATTCATAAGAAATTTAACCCAGCGTGGCTAGTTAGAGCTGATGTAGCCAGTTTTATGGAAGTCAAAGAAGCCAGTTCATGTCAGCAGCACATCCCCCTTCTTGATGTGTGCCACTCTCCTGTACTACTGGACAAAGGTAGGCTTGTCTGCCCTTCTACAGCACCTGGCCATCTCCAAAAATGCCCCATGAACTTCTCTGGGGCGCCCATCAGTATTAATGCATCTAGAAGCAGTGCTGGGGGCAAGGAGTTAGATGCTTTATTATAAGCATTTGTTTGTATAGGAAATAGCAGTGAGGTAGCCCATTAAGCCATTTTCCTGAGAGGTACATTATCAGAGAGGCCTGGTGAGAAGCATTAGCAACTGGAGCAACTGTTGTCTATTGCAGGGCTCTGCCTTCATGCAAGGTTGGGGGTGTGAGGTACAAGCGAAGACAGGCGTTGGCGTCCGTGTCCCTTGGCTGTGCGTTCTTCTACATCTGTTACTTAGTCTGTGGTCATCTTCTCAATGTTTCGGATAATATAAAGAAGCGACTGTTTTTATTCATAAAGCAGTGGTTGAAAAGTTCACAAAAACAACCACCTTATTTTTCTACTCTTCTGACTCCCACCCGTTCTCTCTCACACGCCCCTAGCAGCCATCGGCCTACATTTTGCACGGCCCAGAGCTGCAGTTACTGAAGGCAGTGTGAGATGACACAGCTGAAAGTTCCCAGCCATAGTCGGATGCTGAAGTATTAGTCAGCATGACACGAAGATTCACTTCTTTCCAGGTAGCTTTCACCCATAGTAATGTTTCTTGCTTTTAGAATGACTAGGAGAACAGAGGTAGCATCTGTCCTTGGTTGCACGGTGTCCTAATTTCCTATCTAGCATACAACGTTGCTTTATGGTGCGTAAATGCAGACTTCTGGATTTTTCCTCCTTTGCCAACAAGAAACCTCATTTCTGGAACCCCCCCAGTGTTTCTCGGTATCTTTAATTTCTAATGTCTAAGTTTAATGACTGTGCCTAGAAATTAAGCTTTTATCCTCCCTTGAGAGCGTACGTTTCATGAAGAAATAATGTCCTGGAGTCTTAAAATGCTATAGTCTGCAATAGTGGTTGTGTGATTAGAGATTTGTGCTGCAGCTAGGAAATACCAGACAGCTATTTAAAAATATCAGAAAGACTTTTTTCATTTTTTACGTTTAAGTTGGGGGAGCTTTCTGGAGTTTTGGTTGGTGAAATTAATTCATACCTCGACTCCCTTTTGCTTTAGAATGTGATTTTGTTTGAAGAATTTGGTCTCATTAGCAATAACTCTTGCGTACTGTTCTGTCTGGAGCAGCTACACGCTTCTGCTTACTAGCCTGGGATGGTGGCCTTGGAGCTGCACTTCTAGCAGAGTCATCAAGTGTCCTTGAATTATTGAACTGTCCCTTGAAACCATGAGTCTTGTACATGTGAAAAGGGACAGCAGGATGTTGTAAAGGTACTTCTCACTACTAAATTGGAAACTGCCTGGCATTGGAAACTGCCCTGAGGATTTTTGCTGTCTCTAAGAATGTCACATTTCTACAAATGAGAGAAGGAGAGGGGAGAAAGCCGTCTGAGCTTATCTTTGCAAAACTTACGGGCGCCTGTTTGTACCAGACCAAAGAACTCTTTTCTTGACCAAGTAGTGTTGTCTAGTGTTGTAGACCTTGTTGCAAGCAAGAGTCTACAGGCTTCAGCAAGGGTCCTCAAGAAGCCATCTTTCAATATTGGGAGGAGAATTAAACCCCGTGTTGAGGGCTGGTGTGGCACAGCAGACAGGGAGAGGTTACCCAGCAAAGTCTAGAGGGAGGAAGGTTTGCACGAACTCAAGCTGCAGGGAAGCTTGAGAAGTGCTGCAGCCTGTTTTCTGCAGAGCGAGATAGACGACAGCGAACACAATGCTGTTATCGGACAAAAGACCTGGAGTTAAGGCAGGTCAGAAGCTATTTTGCAGGCTCTTCTGCTGGCCTGATAAGCTTTGCAGGGTGAGCTGGTTTGCCTTCCAGCAGGAAGGCTGCAGTGAGACGGAGACTGTGGCGATAATCCGGGATGCAAAGTCCTTCATGACTTTCGGAACTTCGCGGCTGGCGGATCGAGCAAAATGGGTGGAGTTTTCCCTTTAAATAGCTGCGCCTGAGAGACTGTTGGTGCTGTTGTGGTGACACTTGGGTGTTGCTAAGGCTTTAGGAAGTCAGCGCTGACATATCTGTACTGGTGGTATGCCTAGCGTGCATTGAAGGAAAATGGATCACATGGTTTCACCACCACAGTTCTGGTCTCTTCAGAGGATGTGGGTGTGGGTCAGAGACTTTAGGTGGCAGAGAATAAAATTCTTGGCCAGAGAATGTGTGTGCAGTGTGCCTGGGCTTTTTCTTGATGTCCTTACTGCTGTTCCCAAGTTGGGGGGGTTATGACAGAATGGGAGGGATAGCACTACAGTGTCACCTGCCTCTGCGTACGTGTGTGCACGTATCCTCAGACTGCACAGGCTGGTCCTTGGGCAGACCTTGAAACTCCCCAGTTAAAGAATGTTCTGTAATTGAGACCTTTGCAGGCTTCTGAGAGTGTTGCGGTGAGTGGGCAGATCTGGAAGAGAAACATGCAACTCATGGACTTTCAGCAGCTCTCTTTCTATGTGAACACACAAGCCGTTGTTTGCAGTGATTTCCTCCAAGAGCCCCACAGTGCTGCAGCCCTGACTTGCATGGCTTTGCACTTGACAACCTTCGAGGCTTTTGATTTTGCAGGGCTTTGTCCAGCTTCCTTAGCAACTTTAGGCAAATCACCTTTGCTGTGTGAAGTTTCATCATTAGTTCCATGAGGGTAACTCTTACCCTGCTGCAGGAGGCAGGGGGAAAGGTGTTTTTCGAGGCCCACTTCATGTTTGCAAACCGCATTTGCTATCCTTGGAGAGCCTCCATTATGTGAGAGTCCCCATGATTAACAGCCTCTGGCTGCCAACAAACGCTGTCAAGGCACAGTGTGCCTAGAGCTATTTAGTTTGAGAAGGTTGCAAAGAGGCACAAAATGTTGTGAGTATGTTTTAGATTGCATTTGACAATAGTCTGCTAAAGTAGTATGTTCCATCCTGTATGCAAATTGAACTTTGTCAAATTGTCTTACCACAAGATATCTATATTTGATACTATATTTCTTTCTCACAGATTCTGCCTGGCTTGTTCATTGGCAACTTTAAAGGTAAGATTAGTTTTATCATTATCTCTAGGATTACTTAGCAGGGGTCTTAAGGTATTGTTTTACAGGCCCTCGGAATTCTTGGGCATCTCTGTAGCTTTTTAACCTCATCTTGCTTCCTTTTTGAATTCACCTGGTAGCGCTTAAAGAAGAACTCATTTGCTCTCTCATCCGTGTGCTGTGCTGCAAGTACTTTAAGAAAAGAAAAATGAACGCCATCTCCTCTGAGCATGCTTCAGCTGGAATCCCTGAACACTGGCCTGCCTTAAATGATTCCCATGCTTGGCAGGCGAGCCTCTGATCCAGGCAGATTCCTTGTAAGGCTTACTTCAAGCCCTCCTTATAAGTAAAAGCTTACTATGCCTCTTGCTTGTTGCTTTCATTATTTTGGTTATTTATAACAACTGCTAAAGAGTTCTGTTATCAGTGCTTGCAGGACTGCTAGGTCTGCTGCTTGCAGTCTGACCACTGATGCTCATGCTGTCCATGTTGCAGATATAAGTTTCTCTGGATTTTTTTTTACCTTTATGCACGAGGTTTTAATTTTTGTGTACAAAAAATCAGATATATTTGGAAAACAGGAAACTTTATCCAAATAAATGGCCTAGTCCCAAAGGATTCTGTTAGCAGCAGTTCCAGCTGACACTCCCTACTCAGAAGTAAACCAGTTGTGCATCTACATTTTTTTTAATACATATAGACCCCATATTTTCTATCCCTGGGTAAAACAACAAAGCAGGGCTTATAGGGGCTACTGTGATAGCCTGTCTTTCCTGGTCTGTCTGATACCACAGACAGTCTGTTAACACTGGCAACATCTGCACTGGATTTAAACGGTGCTGCAGCTTCTCTCTGCCTCATGCCCACCCTTCCTTCATTGCCACCCCATCCCAAAACCTCTTGAGTTCAGCAGTTTTCGCCTGATTCACCTGCCACTGGATCTGATGACCCACACTGTGGGTCCAGCGCTTGCTGTCCCTTGGGAAGTGATCACTGTGAGAGGAAGCCCAGAGGTAAAATGAAGTTAAAAGCTGCCTGTTGCCACACCACAAGCACAAGTACAATGGCTAGCATGTGAGTGAGTTAATCATGCCATGGTAAGGAAAATGAGGGGATGGAGGTGATTCCATACTAGTGGAAGGAGATAATGAAAGGGAAAAAAAAGATACTAGAAGGAAAAAAGGAAAATAAGGCAAAGAAGGTAGCTTTGAAAACACTTAAACACTTAGGGTGGACTACTGCATGGGCTGATGACAAAATTAACTAACTTGGTCATAGCCATGTTGCTACCTCTTTTTTTTTTTTTTTTCCTTTTCCTGAAGTAATTTAGGAGAGAGAATTGAGAGGATAGTGGAGTCCTTTAGATTTCAAGCAGTCTGGCAAGGACTGGGCAGAATGGGGCCTGGTAACATGGCTCTGTCCCTCTCACTGTGGCCATCCCGCTGGTAAGCCCTTGACAGTCCACCCAGGGGACTGAAACTCAGCCAGAGCATCTGTTTGCTGGTGCAATTGTGTTTGCAGCGGAGGAGAGTTGGCCAAGGTTGTGGAGTGAGTCAGCATCTCTTCCAGGGCCCACGACCCTCTCTGCCCTGGCCACTCAGCTTTGTGCCTTGGGAACCGTCCTTAAACGTCATGTCAGGTCACTTCTGCGCAGAGAGCAGAGGCGTGCACGTGAAGGTGGTGAGCGGGCAGCGTTTCTGGGAGCCTAGCTGAAAAAAAGCAGGAGGTGAAATGCTTCAACTACCTCCATAAAAGAGAGCGAAGATGAGTTGGCTCTAATCTCAGTGTTTGTATTATGGAGTTTGTTTCTTAAGTTGATTAAAAAACACAAACAGAATGTTCGTTTATTTATTGCTATGACCTTTGGTCCTATTGCATTTAATCATTACATTCTGACATCACAAATCTCTATTATAATCTCAGATAATCTGCCATACCTGGAGAGGAAGAGAGAAGACAGGTGTTACAGTACTTCACTAATACAAAAGCATACACTTTTGCAATTCTTACCTTTTTCTGCATCCTCTGCCCCTCAACACCCCTCTGCCTTGCTGCTTAGGAGCAGTTGCAACAAGCTCTCTGTGCAGTGAAGTCATCCCATTTAGGAACAGCCTGTTGGTTAATTACTAGTGTATTTTTCTGGAGGAGTTTGATTACTGTGTTCTTGGAGCACGTTCTGATTTGTGGCACATTTTCAAAACGCGTCTAATGACTTGAGACTGCCATAAAGGGGATCATTGACCGAGAAATAGTCAGAAGCATACACAGTTGGGATTGGTCAGAGTATACTGATTTGGGTAGCTGAGATGACTAGATACTTTTAAAGACACAAATTTTTTTCCTGTAAGGCACTTTTGAGCAGTCTTCTATTTCTTCAGTTTCTTAATAGCTTGAATTGAATGAAGTTGCATCTTTTCAGCAAGAGGAAGAAACACTGAATCCCTGGCATTGTGCATCTCGCTGCAACATGGAGCTGAGGCTTCCTAGCAGCATCTGGGTCCCTGAGCAGAAGCTGAGTCAGAGCAATGTCTAAATCACTCTGATCTGCCCTCTGGAGGATAGCCTTTTCCCAGTGGCACCTCAGGGAACCTTGTCAGGCACAGTTTCCAGAGCTGGATCAAAATACCATTCTACACACGCTTTTTCTCCCTGCTGCCTGGGAGACCTCTGGGGATGCTGACAGACTGGGAAAAGGCACAGTTTTTCCAGATGAGTGCCTTCCTGCTGAGAGAAAGCAGGGTGTCAAGGATGCTAAGCACTGTAATTCTGTAGGGCTGTTGTCTGCAGAAGGCATTCAGCAATTGTTCTGATTGGGGAATTATTACTCAATAGTCAGAAATATTTCTGCTTTTAGCTAATTAACTTAAAAACAATCTATGACAGAGCAGTGTGAACTCTTCTGCTTTTGACTGGGAGATAAACTGAGGCCCTGGAATGAACCTGTGGCAGAAATGGGAGCTGAGCTTGCTGATTCTGCTTCCTTTGCTGCTTTGTAAACCTTTAAGCACATAGAAAGAGAAGGGCTTTAATAGCCACTTTAGAGGTCTTTAGGGTAGAAAGTTATGTGTAGTCCAGATTATGGAAATCACTGAAGTATCTCCTGAAATCCCCCTAAGTCCACAGGGCTTGAGTATGTCTCTGAAAAACTTTCCTGAAAGTGCACAGATTTTGGCATGTGTTCAAGTGCTTTATATCTTACGAGTTCATCAGTAGCACATTAAAATTGTGGTATGTGCCTGACAGGGTTTATTTGAGATTGCACAGCTAGAGGGCAGAAAAATTCAAGAAGAACCATAGGTGTCCATACAAAATAACGAGACAGTCTGGTCTGTAAGCCCAGAAGGAAACGGAGTTCTTGGGCTTCTTCTGTGAAAGTGAAGGAGAAGTTATTTCTTTGCAAATGGGAGGTTAGGGTCCAAAGAGAAAAATGAGGAAAGAGAAAGAGGAAGTTAACTCTTCTTTCCATCTCTAGTTTTGGGGAAAATTTGGTTTGTTTCAGTTGTATCTTACAGATGAAATGCCTCAAAAGAGGAAGAATTCGTTGTGGGACCGCATGTCCACGTGTCTTCTGCATTGGTCCCTGATGTCCCTTGGAAGTCACCTGTGCTTACAGTGAAAATGGGTGCTGTGTTCCTTAAGGGATCGATAGGACAGCCTGTTTCTCTGCACAAACATAAAAAAAAATCTGGTTTGTCTGGAAGAGATTCTAAATAGGTTCTCAGTTTGCCTCCAAACCAAAAGGTATAGCAGTAGCAGGAACCAGAGACCCAAGGTTGTTTCTACCTTGAATATTAAAGATCTTGTGTCCTTCCTTGATTGTAATCATTCAAGGTTTTTCCAATGGAATATTTGGGGGCTTTTTGATTTGAAGGGGAAAGTCGCAATATGAGGTTTAATTCCCCCCAAAGAGTCCAGTGTTGTTGTGGATGATCTGGAGAGTCTTGGGAAAGTTTCTGCCCTTCCCATTACTAAGTGTATAAAAAGGCAATGTCCACCAAGGGATTCCTCTGTGTTTCTAGGTTCAATTAATTCCTGTTATCGTCTGCTTAATGTTGTTTTTAAATTTTCATTTTCTAAGGCTTTATTTCAGGTACTGAAAACAGGAGAGGGTGAAGATACCATTCCGTTTTTCAGGTTAATCTTTTGAAGGAAGACAATTTATGGGTACTCTGGTTAAACAGAGTACTGAACTTGTTCCTCAAACTTGTTCATTCCACAAAAAGATCCCTGTGAGAGGATGGGTCAAAGTACGTGCTAGAACATAGTGTGAAGTGGAGACAGGAGACACGGAGCTTTCGTTCATGTACTTAGTTTCTGTGTGTGTCTCTGTAAGTGCAGATAACTGGACTGGGGAACAAAGCTCTGTTCTCAGTAACTGCATTTAGCGTTCTGAACTATTGGTAGAGGAGGTTTTTCTTTAGGTGTCCATCTCTAGTTCTCTCTAAAGCAGAAAATAAAGTGTAGACAAAAAGTTGCTTTATTTTTTTAAAAAAAAATACATATGGTGAAGATGAAACTGTAGTCTATATAATTCTGCAGATTAAGACAATACTTTTTTTACATGCTGGGTTCACTTGCCTTCTCTAAGCACTTTCCTCAGTTTTCTACAGTTAACCTATAATTTTATCCTAAAACTTATTACTAGCTTACTGTGTTATAGGAGTATGTCTGTCTTTTCAGACTAACAAAGACAGAAATGTCAGCTTTGGAGGAGGAGGAAGGGAGGATATCTTTAGTTTGGGATAGCTGGCTAAAGGGAAAGCAGAGTGAGAAAGTGACAATAAACTGAAACTAATCTCAATTTGTGGATACCCTAAACCTTCTAAATTCACAAGTGAGTTGCAGTTAAATGTTGCAGGTCAGGCACATATCACTGTAGTGCTTTTTTCCCCCTCTATTGCTGCCGGCATGCTTTTGTATTTTGTTGTTTGCAGCAGAGGTTGAAAGGACTTCACAGCTGTTTTTTTCCGTCTAACTCTACAAAGGGAGAAATCTTTATCCCTCACCTTGCATCTCTATGAGGCACTAAAGTAATACAGTAAGAGAGAATGGCTGTAGGTGTGTTTGAGACTTCACCACCCTAGTATTGGAGTCCTTCAGTCATTGATGTGTCTTATTTGGAGGGATTGAAGCAGCATTGTCTCCTTTTTCTTATGGGGGATGGAAGGTCACTGCACTAGGTCATTTGCTCCCCAGCCATGCTGTAAAGATTCCTAGAGCTGCAGGGAAACACCTTCTGAGAAGCCTCCATGTCCCATTTTGATGACTTCAGCATTGCTTTTGTAATTAAGTGTTTGCAGTTCCCTGCATATAAGTATAGGTTAAGCTAGGAGTCATAGAATGAAACTGAGGGAAAATAGGCTAAAAGTGGTGGGGAAAGAGGAAGACTTCCCCAGTGTGAATTGCATCCTTTTGTGTGAGATCTTCCTGAAGGCTTTACTCAAAACTCTGCATCAACTGAGAAGCATTTTGATGTATGAAACAATATTGTAACCTCATGTGAAGAGTGATACCACATTTGAGGGACCCTTTAGACAATGCACAAGACAGGCTGTGATGGGTAGGTTTAATCTCAAAATTTGAAAATAGGGTTTTTCATGCTGCGACTTCAAAATGTGAGCCTTCGTGTGCTTGTATAGCACTGTGATAAAGAAGTTAGAATTGCTGTGGTGATGGTGGTTCTTTTGGCTTTTGGTAGTTCTTTACATAACCCCTTTAATTTTTTTTCTTTTGTTATTTATGGTGTGAGACTCTGAGTGACAGGGTATCTTATTTGTACTAATGTTTAAATAGCTTTATCTGTAGTATCTGTAGAGACTTACGGCAGGTGCTGGGGAAACAGGGGAATTTCCCCTTTGTAAAGTGTTTGAAATATAGATCCAGATAATACAGTCATTGTCTGGGGAGCTTTTTCTCCTCTACTTTAGTGATTTGAATGGTTGTTTTCTAAATATATTGAGGACCTGCTGGTTACCCTGGGATGATTAGGTCTAGGATGGCCATTTTCGGCTTGGTTCTAGGAATATGTGAAATGTCTCTATAGTTTTGATTTGCTGAAATTCCTTTAGCCTAAGTCTTATTTAAGATGTAAGGACTAAGATATTTCAGTCCTTTTGAGTTGTACTGTGTCCATTAGGCCTTTCAGACTGGTTCAAAGCAGTCAACATTTAATTTGGATCATATCTTCTTTTAAAGCAGTTTGCCTTGTGTGACAAACTATTTCTTACCATGTAGGTCATACTGATAATTAGAGATTGGGGTCTCATTGTGGTAGGTATTCATTAACACCATGAGTTCTGCCAGCAGGCTCTGAAATCTTCCCTTAGTCTTTGTAAAACAGAAAACAGTGATTTTTAGGGGCACTTAGGCTGGTTTCTGGGCTGCCAAATCCTTGCCTGCTTGGGTATTAGGAATCAAGACTGTCCTGTAAACTTAAAAAAAAGTCTCAGGTCATGTGAATTAGAAGACCTCTCCTGGGAAATATTAGCATTTCTTCTTTGAAATGTTTGCTCTGAGATTTTGAAGAAATTTTAATTGTTCTGTGATTTTATACCTTAATTCTGTTTCAGACAGAATTTATCTTAATTCTCTTCTGAAGGATTAGGCATCTCTGTTGATCATGCAGGTGTGACCAGTAGTGAGCAAAATCAGTGAAGTTTAGAAGTTTAGATTCTTCTCTCCATTTTCTTTAGCTGTAGAAAAGCTTTCATAATTGGATTAAGTTTAAATTTTATTGCCTGTTATTGTTCTCACATGGAGCTTGTCTGTGTGGCAGTATAATTAAATGTCCATTTCCTCTTTGTGATGTAGAAAAGGCATTGAAACTTTATAGTAGGTGGATAAGATGTCACGAGAGATGCTAATTGAACTCTTGCACGTACATAAAGAATATACAGGTGATGCTATTGTTATTTTTGTACCTAGAGAGAGCTGGTTTGAAACCTTTGTGGTCAGTGCTCTTTTTTTTTGTGTGCAGCCAGGCTAGTGTGAACAGATTGTATGGGCAGATTTCGGAGACAGGTGTTCACATCACAAAACCACTGCTGTAATTGCCATGTGCTGTGCCATTCTGAAGCAAAAAGGTGAAAAGTAAATTGTCACAAACTTAACTTTTACCTGTATTGGTGGCTCTTTCAGGTCATTTTCTGGCAGCTGATAGTTTATTATGGGGAAAGTTGACAGATAATCTGTTTTACCTTTTTTTTCTCATAGAAACAAGCTTATGCTTTCTCAGTATCTAGCATCAAATTTTCAGTCGCCCCAGTTTTCTTTCCAGTTTTGAATGTTTGAAACCCCTTGGTTACAGGTCTAGGAACCACCTTTTCAGAACTGCACTTCCTTGCTGTAGCATTTTGTTTTTTCCCATGTTCGCTATCTTCATCATCTTGATCTCCCTTTGACTTAAAATTTTGGCATGTATTGGCTAAATGCACGTTTTTCTCTACTAGTCACCAGGAAATAAGAATCTAATTATCATTTTGGCTTGTCTGTGATAACCCAATTCAAGTGATACAGTTGGCTTCCCTTCTCAGCCCTGGATATCACAAGGTCTGTCTCCCAAGTGAAAAGGCATCTCCTGAAGGGGGATTTGTGGGTAGAGAGGAGGTAAGCTATTTCTTGTACAGCTCTGACTGCGTGTTCAGATGGCCATCACCTGCACAGAGACATACACAGACTTACATTTCAAATGCAAAATACATGAAACTTCTGACTTAAGAACACATTCCTGAGTCACTTAAGCTTGTTCTTTATATAGTATATAATTTGTTTTGGAGTTAGAAGTGTGTCTTCCCGTTACCCACTCTGGTGATAGTGTTCTAGAACAGCTGCATTTGGGGTTTTGCCTTACTTTATGAAGCTTCAAATAGAGATGTACCAATGATAAGTGGCTTTTCAACCTGCATGGTGGAAGGGGGAGTGGGCTATTTCAAGAGATTAAAAAATTTATCTTCTTTTTTTCCCCTCTATCACAGATGCCCGAGATGTAGAGCAATTGAGTAAGAATAACATTACGCACATTCTTTCAATCCATGACAGTGCCCGCCCTATGCTTGAGGTAAGAGGTGTGGGGAACTCCAGAGTAAATCCTTACTTAGCAGTTGATTGTTACAGTCATCTCGGTGTTAATTTCTTGTTCTCTGCAATTGGTGTTTTGAGACTTGATTTTCTTGACAGCTGTAGTTTTGGGATCCAGTCACAGGCTTTGTTGTTGCTGCTGTTCTAACAACAAGAAATCTAACTGACAAAGGAAGAGAATTACAGTGTCAATCAACATAACACAGAAATGAGATTATGTTATTAGTTTAATAGAAAAGGTAAGTTTCTTTCTCTGGGGAATTCAAGCTTCACATAAACAACATTCTTTCTCCACTACCGACCCTATTTTGTATGTGGGCCCCTTTCTTTATAGCAGATACCTGTCTTAAGAGATTTGCAGTCCTTTTCCATGTGAAATAGCCTTATTTAGACTTGAGGTGTCGGAGGAACCGATGGTCCTTCATATCATACATCTAATATAGCAGGGCATCTGTAGTCTCCAACACTTTAACATAAAGTATTATTCCTCATTTTACTAAAGGGAAGCTGATCTGAATCTGTATTTGCTGTATTATCTTGAGCAGGGAAAGAGCTGGGACCAGACTATAGGTCTCCTGGGTTGGACGGTTATGCTTTCTTCTTTATACCAGCTTACCTTGGAAAGGAGGGGAGTCTGGCTGAGCATTGCCACATGTTAAAATCCTGCTATTTGATTTATGTCAGGAACTGTTGTCCCCTAAAATTTGTTTCTTCCTTCCCTCCATTCTACTTCTCATGAAATAAGGCACAGTAGTGGGTAAGGCAGTTACTGGTGTTAGCCCTCGTGTGCTGCTGGGGATCTCTACTTTTTGTTCTCTTCATGTAAAAAGTCTCTGTTGAATTCAGTCCTTTAACTACAGAATTTCCACCTCTCCCAGGAAAGTCAATAGGTAAGCCAAAGAAAAGGTGTCCCCAGTATTACAACAATCAAAACCAATATCAGAGGTTAACCTTCAACTAATAAATGTGCCGGAGCAGAGCTTTAGCTGTTGACTTTGTTATACTTTCCATTTGACTTCTATTGTGCCTGATGCTTGTTAAGTCTGAGACAGACTGAATTTCATGAGTACTCTTAGTTAAAAAGATAAAATTGGTGCTTAGCAAGTGAGATATAAAATTGCTTCTAGAGTGCTGCTCTTTAAAATGAATAGGAGATTGTTTAGTTTTATCACGATTAGAAAACTAGGAAGACTAATTATGGCACAGATCAGCTGCAGCCTCAGGCCAGTGTTTCTGGTGGTGGTGGTAGTTTTGGCAGCCCACACACCACTTCCTTACTTACAGTGGTGCATCTGTTTGTGAGGCTGCATGGTAAATAGATCTGTGAGCTTTTGAGAATTAAATATAGACCAGTCACCATTTCTTCCTCTAGCTACTGCCACAAAAGCCATGTAGGATTATATTTACCCAGATCTGTACCCAATCTGGTACACGACACTGTCTCAAAAATTACAGTGTCACAGGAACAAGCAGTGGTTGATTGAGGATGGACTTACTTTAATCACCTCTTCTTCCAACCTGCCTTTGATTTTCTCAGAATACAGCATACTCCTTTATGTGCCAGTGGTATCAAAAACAACTGTTAAAGCTTCTTCCTAGTTCCTAAAGTAGTGGAAGGATTTAAAATGTTTTAGAATCTGAGTTAATTATTTTATCAGTCATGGTCTTATTGTGGTGGTGGATTGCAACTGAATGCTTTTGTTTAGGGACAAGAGCCTAGAAAACCTCTGTTCTGTTTTGTTACTTCCTTTGTTATTTACATCCTTACAAGGTTATAGATATGTTTGTTTACAGCTTATGTATCCGCATTGTGCTTGGGGATTGTTCTCATGTCCACTGAAATAAAATGGGAAGGCTTTCCCTATATGTATCCCTCATCACCTTTCTCCTCAGATTTCACTCATGGGGTGATTACATTTCTGTTCAGAAATTTATCTGGTGTTATTTGGACCTTTAAACATGCAATTGCAATTACAGTGATAAGAGAATATCTTTTCCCTGAGATTCCCTATTTTATGTGTATGTATTTATGTGAATGCTGATCACCTGTTAAAAGCTCCCTTTTCTTCAGCTGAGGTAGTTGCCTTTGTCTTTAGCTAGCAGTATTTTATCTTAAGTATTCCCTGATCCCTGTAGGAAATGGTGTAAATACTTCATTAGACAAAGCTTTCTGTGCAAGCTAAGGAACGTAAGTGTTTTTAGACATTGAAAAGCCAGTAGTGTTTTAGTAACATATTATCAAAGAGAATTTGGCCTTTTTTGGCTGTCTGTGGAACAAATAAATATGGATGCATGCTTCAACTTGCAGAGATCACAATTACCCACATTTTGCTTGTTACATTTTGAAGTTTCAGTAATGACTGTTCTGGTGCAATAATACTTCTGACACAGCACTTAAAGAGATGTATCAGAAGTACTGATTCCGAACCCACTGCTAGTGGGTAGAAAATGTGACCAGTCTGGCTTTGTTGTTCATAATCAAGAATGCAGTAATCAAAAATAAAAACAAGCATCAGTCTATGTGGTCTATGTAGTCAATTTGCTACAGATTGGAAAACTATATTCAACTGTAAAATCTTAGTGTTGCTCCTCTCTGTGATGTTACAGACTGTTTTGACTTGGTTGTTTGAAATGCTCACAGTACATTTTAAAAAAATGTGCTTTGCTGTGTGATTTATATACTGCAGTTTTTGATTGCAGAGGTTGCTTTAGTACCTCATAAGTTGGTAAACTATTAGAAAATGATTGAAGAGTTTCAGAAGGAAGTATTATTTTGCTTTAGGTAATGTAGTATGTACCTCCTGATAAATACTATAAAAAGAGCTTTTTTTACAGAAATTTGGTTTTGGACATTATCTCAATGATCATTTACAAACCTGAATGGTTGTCTGATTTAAGGGTGGCTCATAATCAAAGTTTGGCCCTAGGAAGTTATTGCATACTTTGGAGCTGGAATAACAGGAAAAAGTAGGTATAAAAATCAGTTGGATTCTAACACTTTTTATACCTTTACATGTGGGCAGCTTGCGTTAAGTGCAAGACACAGAATTGTTTTGTAAGGTTTCAAGTGATTTACACTAGAAGAAATTTGCCAAAATCTGGCCTGAACTACCTTGCAATATTGCCTCTATGTTCTTTTTGTTTACACTGTTTCAAAGAAATTTTTCCTCTAATAAAAAACAATTTTGAAATTAATTTATATTCAGAGTGTATTCTAAGGCTATTGTTCCAATGAAGTGCACCATTATTGTACAGGATGTTAACCACTTTGGTAAGTGTTTTGTAGGTTCCTGTGATACATATATATATCTATCTCACAAAAAACTTACAGGTAACTGGTAGCATGTCCAAGAGAAAGGGCTGCATGCTGTATGGAACAAGGTTTGTTACTACACACGCAATGAATAATAGTGGTGTCCAACAGCACCATATGTACTCCTGCAGTGGCACAGAGGCAGCAGCCTTGGTGAGTCAGGTTGGCTCCTGCAGAGCACTTTGGTTGGCTGCCCATGGAACACTCACAGATGTTTTACAATTCCACTGAAAAGCCATATACAGAGGAGAATAATTAGGTTTCTTGCCACCTGCTTTCTATTCTATTTCTCAGCTAGTTCGGCTTTTAAAATTTCTGTTCAGAATGTGAGACACTGGAAGGTGGATGGGGAAATGTGTCTCTGAGTGTGCTTTAAATAATAATGTGTGTGGCAGTGATCTGTTGGATCCATACAACAGATTGTCATCCGTCTGGGCTTCTGTAAGGCCTTTGACATGGTCCCCCGCAACATCCTTGTCTAAATTGGAGAGATACAGATTAAATGGCTGGGCTGTGATAGATGAGGAATTGGTTGGATGGTCACATCCAGAGGGTAGTATCAAAAGCTCAATGTCCAGATGAAGATGAGTTATGAGTGGTACCCCTGAGGTGTCTGTTTTGGAACCAGCAATATTTAGTACCTTCATCAGTGATGTAGACAGTGGAATTGAGTGCACCATCAGCACATTTGCAGATGACACTAAGCTGAGTTGATGTGGTTGACACATCTGAAGGACAGCATGCCATTCAGAGATACCTAGGCAAGACTGAGAATTGGGCTCACGGGAATCTCATGTGATTTAACAAGACTAAGTGCAAGGTGCTGTACCTGAGTCAGGGCAGCCCCTACTATCAATACCAGCTGGGGAATGAATGGATCAAGAGCAGCTCTGCGGAGGACTTGGGGTTGCTGATGGATGAGAGGCTGGCCATGTCCTGGCAACGTGAGCTCATAGCCCAGAAAGCCAAATGTATCCTGGCCTACATCAAAAGCAGTATGGCCAGCAGCTCAAGGGAGGTGATTTTGCCCCTCCACTCTGCTCTGGTGAGACCCCACCTGAAGTACTGCATCCAGGTTTGGGGCCCCCAGCACATGAAGAACAAGAACCTGTTAGAGTGGGTCCAGAAGAGGGTCACAAAGATGGTCAGAAGACTGAAGCACCTCTCCTGTGAAGACAAACTGAAGAACTTTATGTTGTTTAGTGTGAAAAAGAGAAGGGTCTGGGCAGACCTCCTTGCAACCTTTCAGTACTTAAAGGGTGCTTATAAGATGGAGACAAACTTTTGACAAGGGCATGTAGTGGTAGAACAAGGGATAATGGTTTTAAACTAAAAAAGGTTTAGGCTAAAGGTCTCACTCTTGGGGTATCCATATGTCCTGACCAAGCTGGTGCAGTCAGTCCTAGAGAAAATGTGGAAGCACTCTCAATGAATCCTGACCAATTCTTCCTCCTTTTCCTTCAAAGGATGCCAGCTGAGTGTTCCACTACTGCATTAGATATGGAGCCTAACAAATTTCGTTCTTAGTTGCTCTAAGTGAAACAAGCAAAGGCGAATCTTGTTAATTTTGCCAGAATAATCTGGTTTCAGGTCTACTGAAGATAAGAGAGTTTCTCTCTGTGTTTTCCAGTTGTTTGAACCTGTTCTGGGGATTGTTACACGAAATGAATGTGGGCCCGAACCATATGGACTGTTAACGTGGATTGTGCAGCATCTTGAAAACAGCTGCATCCCATTCTGGAAAGCGCAGGCTGTGGTGAACAGTTGTGTCCAAGCAGCTGAACTTACAAGCATCATTAGTCCTCTCATCATTCTTCCCCACAACCACAGACTCAAATTCTGGGAAAAGGGAGAAAGCTTTGTCTGTTTCATTGGGCAGCGATTGCTGTGTATAATGCAGGAAGGAGTACAGCATGAGTCCTGGGGGAGGGAGGAGTGCTAGGAATTCTTCTGGTCAGCCCCTGTCCCGGTGAGGTATTATCCACAGAGGCAGGGATGAAAAGGTATTCTGTGGGTCCCCATGTGGAAAACCCACCTCAGAACTGTGTGCCATTGTGGCTGGCAAATGACATATATCACAGACTTAGACTGGAAGTAAGTAAGACTTCAACTGTGAGAGTTAGTAATTGCTGAAATATTTTGCTAGAAGTGACAGTGCGTTTCTCACATGCTCTGTTTTTGTGTGGAAGTTGTCTCAGGTAAGGCTGGGTTACAGAAATCTTTAGAGTTTTACATTCTACAGCCAGATCATTTCACAGTCCTTGGTCTGTCCGAGGTGGCAATTGTGATGATTGTTGTGTGCATTGAAGACACCTGTCTGTCAGTCAGGAAACAGACTGAAACTACCATCTTCTTTCACACAGTTTACCATATATTTGTCAGTTACCAGTAATTTTACTTCTACTCTGGACCTGCACCAGAGGTTTGTTCTAGTAAATATATGAATCCCATTACCAGTCGCCTGTGGTTGTGGAGTTCTTTGGCATTAATTTATTTATAGCAATATCATTTTCAGACTGACTACTGCTGCATTGCAGGAAGCTGTTTACACTGCATTCATCTAGTAGACATCATAATGACCATAGTAATGTAGATCTTAAATCAACAAGAGTTTATGGGGCATTCCTCTACTGTCCCTGGCCAGAGAAGCTTTCTGGTTTTCACTCTGTTTATGATGAACTGTATTAAGAGTAGCCTTTTGCATGTGTGCTGCTTCTATATGCATGTCGGTTTTCTTTCTTTGTTTTCCACTGCTACAGAATATTTGTTTTTATTTTCAGTATGTTGATTTTTTTCCACCCATCACTCTACATAGTTAACCAGAGCACCCTCAGAGGATAGTTACCTGTTTTTTCTTTGTTCTCTGATGCCATTAATAATGTCATCTTAATCTGGTACATGCTGTCTCCAGTGCAGTGGTCTTCCCCACTTTTTTCCTGAATTGATCACTACCTAAGTGTTGATATGATAGATGGGTGGAGGGATGGAGGAGGTAGAGAAGAGATAATTGCTGACTGAACTACTCTGTGCAGCTTTGGGCACCACAGTGTAAAAGACATTAAGCTATTAGACAGTGTCCAAAAGAGGGCCATAAGTATGGTGAAGGGCCTTGAGGAGAAGCTGTATGAGGAGTGGCTGAGGTCACTTGGTCTGTTCAGCCTGGAGAAGAGGAGACTGAGGGGAGACCTCATTGTGGTCTTCAGCAACCTTATGAGGGGAAGCAGAGGGGCAGGTATCAATCTCTTCACTCATGATCAGTGACAGCACCCAAGGGAATGGCATGAAGCTGAGTCAGGGGAGGTTTAGGTTGGATATCAGGAAAAAGTTTTTCACCTGGAGAGTGATTGAGTAGTGGAACAGGCTCCCCAAGGCAGTGCTCACAGCACCAAGCTTGTCTGAGTTCAAGAACATTTGGCAGGTGGTGTGATTTTGGGGTGTTCTGTGCAGGGCCGGAAGTTGGACTCAGTGATCCTGATATGTATCTTCCAACTCATCTTATTTTATTATTCTGTGATCTTTCTTGTCCAGTCTGTTAGCTTGTGCAGCCAGCACAACTTAAATGAACTGTGTCTTTGGAAAGAAAGAACTTATTGTCAGGATGTCTTATTAAGAAGTTTAGATATTTTTTCCTTGAAAATTCTAAAATTTTTACCAGAGTAGAAATAGGGTTTCAGATATTCAGTGTCGTAGAAACTGAACTGAAAGGCAAGAGCAGAGTTAAAACATTCTGTGGTGATCTTGTAGAACAATCTTTCATACTCCCTGAGCAAACAGTCAAATGCATTAATAGAATACAGGCAATGAAAAGATGCTGCAACTGTAACATAACCAGCAAGTGTGAGGAATTGAAAAATAAGGATGCTGTGGTAAAGCTGTATAACTTCTCTGCACCAGTTCTATCTCTGCTGAATGCTATGAAGTACCTATTTCATAAGGTGTTAAGAATGAGAAGCCTGCAGCTTGGGAAATCACAAGAGGAAGTGCTGGATCAAGATTATGAATTAAAAAAAATGTATGACTGGCTGGTAAATCCAGACCTTCAGAGGAAAGTGAAGAGCTGAATGACTGAACACCCATAAAAATCTGAGAAATATTTCTAAGATCAAATGGTCATAGCCTGCAGACCTACTACAGATAACGCATTCATATCAGCTTGCATTAAAATCTGGGATCTCATTTCATATTTTTGAAGCTTGGCTGAATATTGTAAATCTTAATGTGGTTTTAGCTGAGCTTAATAGACTTGCATGTTTACAGATGATCTTTAGACTATATATGTGCAGTTTTTTTAGAAAAGGGAAGCAAACAGAGATTATAGGAGAACTGAACTGGTAGTTCTGGCACAGTGTAAGTAACCTGCTTAGCATAGTTTGTGGATAGTATTTTTGCAGCTATTTTGGTTTTGACTGTAACTTATATCTGCTGTTAGCACTTAATGTGATGAGATTTACTATCAGGGAACTTCTGCCTTATCTCCTTCAAGTTTTCTAATTCTTTCTACCACTAGTTTGGGGAAACCGGTGATAGAAAGAAAACTTTCTTTAATGACTGTGCTTTCTGGATTGACTTCATATTTTTTGTGTGTATGTAACAGGAATTACCCTGTGCTAAAACAAAAAATCCCTGTGTTGTGCCTCCCACTCCCCCAGTTGTTAACTTTGGAAGTGCTGAAAGCTGCTGCTTAATGCTTTATTCTGTAGTCACAGAATCATAGGATGGCTTGGGTTAGAAGGGACCTTAAAGTCCATCTAGTTTCAACCCCCCTGCTGTGGACAGGGACACCTTTCACTAGACCACATTGCTCAGAGCTCCATCTCATCTGGCCTTGAACACTTCCAGGGATGGGGCATCCACAGCTTCTCTTGGCAACCTGTTCCACTGTCTCACCACTCTCACAGTAAAGAATTTCTTCCTAACATCTAATCTAAACCTGGTCTCTTTCAGTTTGAACCCATTCCCCCCTGCCTATCACTACATGCTCTTGTAAAAAGTCCCTCTCTTTTTTTGTAGGCTCTCTCCATGTACTGGAAGACCACAATTAGGACATCCCAAAGCTTTCTCTTCTCCAGGCTGAACAATTCCGGTTCTCTTAGCCTTCCCTTCTGTGAGAGATGCTCTGTCTCTGATCATCTTTGTAGCCCTCCTCTGGACTTGTTCCAGTAGGTCCGTGTCCTTAGTCTGTTGACTAAGTGCTGTATCCCAGAGCTGGATACAGCACTGCAGGGAGAGGTCTTACCAGAGCTGAGTAGAGAGGCAAAATCATCTCTGACCTTCTGGCCTCACTGCTTTTGATGCAGTCAGGATGCAGTTGGCTTTCTGGGCTGCAGATACACATTGCTGAGCATCACTACATGTTGAGTTTCTCATCCACCAGCACCCACAAATCCTTTCTGTGCCAGGCTGCTCTCAATGTGTTCATCCCTCACTGTGTGAGGACTATCCTCACACAGAAAGTAGTCCAGAAAGCATATAAGTCTGGACTCGAAAGCATATCGCTGCTCAACGCAGAATAACTAAATAGGGAAATACTGGGAAACCAATTGGCTGTAAGGTTGGTTTGTTTGGGGTTTTTTGGGGGGGAGGGGTGTTGTTTCTTTGTGTGTGTTTGGTTGGTTTTTCATTGTTTTGTTGTTTTTTTTTAAAATGCATCCTGGTGACATGACAAGTGAAGTCCCTGCTGGGTTATGGCTGAGCAACATGTTCTCTGCACAGGCTCTGTTGTCATCAATATCCAATCTAAAGAATTACAGGAATTGTTAAAGAGGGAGATGGCAAGACAGCCTTCAAAATCAATCAAAAAATTGTTAACATCCTATAGCAAAGTCATTGCTGTTATAAAGATCGTCTCTACAAATGAATAATTTAGTTGTCAGACTGTTGTATTTCTATCCATAGCACTAAACTCATATTGCCAGGATTAGAAGCTGTCGAGTTTCAGCCATTGTTCTAATTTCAAGAGAAAGTGTACAAGCAGTTCGTCTAACAAAAAATTTAACTTTCTTCTATGATGTTTCACTGCCTTTTCATGGTAAGGGTTTCCCCTCATGAGATGTTTCAGAAGACCATGCTGAGCAAAAAAGTTACCATTTTTCTTTCAGGTGTAGTGGCACGAGACGATTTTAGTTTGAAGTAATGCCTTGTTTGGCCTTGGTTCTGCCTGTGAAGTTGGGAGCTCTGACTAATTTTTCAAAAATGACACTGGTAGCCCACTAAGAAGCCACCAACAGACTTCTACAAAACAGCTTTTGAAGTGTGTCAGGTCAGGCCCTCATCCTACCCTTGGCAGAGACTGCTGTGGTGATGCACTAAATTAGTTCACAGTTTGAGTTGCTCATCACACACGAGCTATGTTGAGGGAAGCACATTGCTATAATGGCAGAAAGAAGAGGATGAGGACTGTTTGAAGCTTTCAGTGGTGAGCTGTTGGCAGCATGAGAGATGTTTAGACCAGAAAACGCCTGGTGTTTCTTGTTGCTTGGTTATGGTGTTTACCAGGACAAGGACAAGTGCTCTAAACTGGTCATGCAGAGGACTTGACGGGGGGGAGAGTGTTAACCTACCCTTTACTCACAGAATCATAGAAGGGTTTGGTTTGAAAGGGACGTTAAATATCATCTAGTTCCAGCTCCCCTGCCATGGATTGGCAGGAACAACTTCCACAAGACCGTTCAACCTGGCCTTGAACACTTCCAGGGATGGGGCATCCATGGCTTCTCTGGGCAACTTGTTCCAGTGTCACATCATCCTTGCAGTAAAGAATTTGTTTCTGATACTTAATCTAAACTTGCCCTCTTTCAGTTGCCCCTTGGCCTGTCACTACATGCCCTTGTAAAAAGTAATGTGAGCATGTTCCAGAGGTGTAGTGCATTCAGCATTCCTTTAAAGAAAGAGGCAGTTGTAATATATTGTCTTATTTTAGTATTCAGAGATCCCCTTGAGGGTGCAGGGATGAAGTGCGGTAGGTAGCACTCAGATGTTAGATATGCCTTGACATGCCTGGGGTCTTGAATATGCCATGTAGTCAGGGCAGATTAACAAAAATCTTTCCCCTCAGCTGAAGTATGTAGTCCTGTAAATATTCTCAGTGTGTCCTAAAGGAGATAAACCACAATGTAATACAAACTCATTAGTGTTTTCTCACACTCTGCATTCCTTCAGATGAGCCAGGTTAGAACTGGAATTGAGGGTTAGAATTAAAAATAATAAGTGCAGCTCTCCAAACAAGTAAAATAAAAATTCTTCAACCTGTCCTTCTTATAATTTTAGAGTGGAGAGATGGGAAAGGGGGGCTTTAACATGATGCTTTTTATTTGTGATTGACACATTCCAGACTAAATGATAAAGAGCTTTTCAAAAGTGTCACTGAGACTACTTCCTAGGAAAACCATGAACCAATGTTGCAAAAAACTCTGACCTGTTGAAAACTACTGTATTATTCCTTATAACAAAAACCAAATGCATAAATGCTATTGTAGGAGCATCCCATTTGCTGCTGTTCATATTGTTCATTTAATTGCAATTTTAATTTATAGTATTTTGCAAAATCAAACCTCAGCGTGTTGTTCACTTAAGTCAATTAGTGGTTGTTTTTGGCTGAAACACAAATGCATTTTCTATGAGTCATTAATAAAATCAGCAGTAATAGTGATTGCTGCAGAAAATAACTGAAAGGACAAACAAACGGTTGAACGGTTTTCAGTTTAACAGGTTCAGTTTGGTGCATTACTGGACTAAACCCTGATAAACTCATGTTGGTTTGGCCTGAGGAAGCTTTGTGCGGGCTGTTTCCCACTTTAGCTTTTTTGCTGAAATGCCCCTAAACAAAAATAAGTCCTCCTGTCCTCATCTGTTGATGTGACGACTCAAATTAACACATGGTTTTTGACTAACCTGAAAGAACTTGCCAGGTGCTGGAGGTTTTCTATTTGCATCTCGGTTCACAGATTTAAGTTTAGGGGTTTATGCTTAAAAAAAATTTCTTGGAAGTCGTTGAGGGTATCTTTACATAAATTTAAATAGAGAAGTTTAATGCCAAAAATACAATCCTGCTTTTTTTTAAACTTTCTTTTCAGCGGATCCTTCCCCCACTCTCTGCCCTTGGAGAACAGAAATTTTGTAATTTGGGGTTCTTTCCCCCTTTCCTCAACTTTTAACATCTGAGATTCTAGATTCAGGTTTATAGTGCCAACTAGAACCTCAGAAATGTGTATACAGCAGTGGCAGAGACAGTATTTTGAAAAACGTCTGTAAAAACATTACTTGGAAAACACACTAAACATGAAATAATGAGTAGCATTTTTAGTCCTTATTCTGATGCATACTGTTTTGCTAGAGTACTCAGTACTCATTCTTAATGACTTCAGAGTATCTTTGATCGTTACAGAGGGGCAACCATACCATATAGGTGCAGCATTTGTCTCACAGTACTTTTTGTACCTTATCCTGTATGGAGCCGAAATTATTCTTGGTGTTGTACAATTAAATCCGTTTATGCTCTTGAAAGATCCTGTTTTCAGTCACTGACCCATTATCTGACATTTAACACTTAAAGTCATTTTACTACTGCAAAAATTCTGCATGTTCTACTAAAAAACATAAGTCCCAGTTTTTACAAGCTTAGTTAAAGTTGGAGGATTTTTAAATAGATTATAGGTAAGTAGAATAGAGACAGAGGATTCTTAAACTAGACTGTTACATTCCTGGGCACTGAATGAAATACTGGATTTAATAACAAAGATTTAATTATCTTTTTTAGAAGCTAATGATATTGGGAAAGTCTTGTGCTTTAGTCTTACTGAATTTTCCAAATGTGAGGTAACTCTTCAGGTTCCAGTCTTAGTAGACTGACCTCTAAAATAATTATAAATTTGAAAACTACTGCAATACCATGAATACCCTAATTGTAGTGTAAAACCTTTGCAGATCTATGTATGCACCTAAATCTGGTTTTAATACCTTGATATTCACTGCAGCAGAACTGACTTACTCATTCTGGAATCTTTAATGAAATTGTGCAAGTGTTGTTGTTGTTTCTCAAATAACAGTGAATTTTAGAAATTTTACTGAACTCTCGATTGTTTCAACTTTGTCAATCTTGAAATCAGAATACTTGCTCTAGTTTTGTTAGCTCTCACTGTATCGGTTTAACTGTGGCACTTAGTTTCAGGGCCTAAGAGAGACAGAAATCTAGTTTTGGTGGTTACTCTGCTGAAACAGAAAACAAAAAAGTAAATTATATTTTATTTTAATGATTTTTTGGAGACAATGTCAACAGGCTAAATACACCAAAAGGAATGGGAGCGCTGCTTATAATTGATGAGGGCATCAGTTAGGATCATCATGTGAATGATAAGCTAAAAGTTTAGAGAATTGTGTCCGTGTTGGAAGGTAGGGGTGTTTGGTGGTAAGGGTGATTGATGAAGAAAGGAAAGTGAGCAATGATTTAAAAGTAAAAAGTGGAAAGTAGTAGTGAATTGAGATGAGGAGAAAAAAGTGTCTCATTGTTCGGCATCTCATTGACCTAAGAGCTTGGATCTCTACACAATCTGTAACTGAGGAATGTTTTATTACCTGAGGACATGCATAGGTTCTGTGTAATTAGAAATGTTGGATCAATTTTTCTTTATTTGGGTAAACTGGAAAAAGAGTGTTTGGAAAGATAAGACATCGTTGACATAGCTGTCAACTGAAGAAATGTTTGAATAACAATATAGTATCAGCAGCATTCAATAAATAAAGGGATTGTATTGCTACATATAAGATTTAGGGAATGTATTGCTACGTATAGGATTTAGAATAGTATTTCTCTTTTCATCAGTTTTTGCACTTTGCAGGCTTTTCCTTTTGCTTTGAATAAATACCATGTTTTGGGAAGAGCAGCTGTTCTGTAGCACCTAATTTAGTGTGTGTAGGTGAAGTGATAATGGAATACCTGTTTTGAGTTGTTCTGCCCTTCCTTCACTGAGTAATTTTTAGAGAATTGTCCATTCCTAGGGAAGGAGTAATAGTTAATTTAAAAATAGATAGATAGATAAATAAATAGAGACTTCCATCTGGTTGACATAAAATTTATATTTGTTTTTCCATCATTATTATTATTATTATGCAGATTTGGTTCAACTTGGGACATTGCATCTACAAACAGATTCAAGTTTATTTAATGAAACTGCTGACTAGGTACCAGTTTGGACCCTGTTGAAATTTTCACTAGGAGCTATCTGCCTGATTCTTCATCAGTCTTTTGATTCAGCTTACTCTGTTTTGGTCACTGTTTCAGTGATTGTTGCCACCTAACATTGTTATGCTTTGCAGTTTCAGAATGGCAAAGAAACTGCTAGGTAATAAAATAATGATGTCTCTGTCTTTCTTACATGCTAGTACCCCATCTAAAATGTTGTATGTAGCTATTTGCTTGGTGTAAATTGTTCTGCTTTGAAAGGTCCCTTTGGGACAGTTCTTCGAGTTTATCTGTAAGGTATGTGCACAGGAAAGAAAGCAGTGTCTTGGGGCACAAATATACAAATTTTTTGATCCTGGGTAGTTATTTTTTCAAAAGGAGTCACAGACAGCATGGTTCAGTAATTAAGTATCTTCCTACTGCTAATATGTTTGAAAAAGGAAGTCTGTAAAGCATTGTGAGGAAAAGCGAATTCCAGCCATCGACACAGGAATATCTACACATAAAATCCCATCTCATTTATGTATACCTGCCCTGTAAAATGAGTACTATACAATCTTGTGGTAGTGTTGTATTTCAAGTAGCCAATTATGATGAATGATATTTGATCCTATTGTTATAAGTATTATTTTGACCAAGAGAAGCAAAACTAGATGGTAGGGTGGGATCTTCAGGAGTTACCAACTTTGGCCAAACTGTATTTGGTTCGAAGTCACTGAGAGTTTCACTGTTGATTTTTGTGGGAGCTGGGTTAGGTCACTGCACAGTACTTTTGAAATCCCACCTCTAACTATTTCTGAGTTGAGTGTGTGATTATTTCCTCACAGGGAGGAGTCCATCACCACAGCTTTCCAAAAACACAGGTGACATGCATCAGTCAAAACACCAAATTCCAGTAACTTTAACCATCTCATGCTTGAGAAGCTTTATTAGTAAAGCTAATAGGCTGATGCTGAGCATTTGCGAACACAGTAGTGAAAAGTGTGCTGTGGGCTTCACTGGAAATTATAAGTGCTGAAGACGTCCAGGATCAGGCTTTGGATGAGCCATTCAGTACATGTGCGGTCTTTCATAGGCTAGTTTCATGCTTGCTTGCAGTAGTTGGAACTAGCCAGCCATGACAAAAAAAGAACACTGTGGGTCTTAAACTTGTGCTGGTGCTACTTCTGCTTTTAGAGTGAACACGATCCGAAAGCCCCTCTGCACTCAGCCTGCGAAAAGTACTCAGCATGTGCCATAGCTTCTGAAATCTGTGGAACAACTTGCGTCAGTGCATGCCAGACAAGTGAACCTTCTGGCATATACTGCACTCCAGAGTTAACCTATCTCCTACCCTCAATTTTCAATTTTTCTAGGGTTGCTAGAGGTGTTGGGGAAAGAGCAGCATGTAAATTTACTTTCAGGTCACAGGCCCTTGTTTTACTGGAGTGACTCACTTGAAGTGATACTAGTGTCCGAGTTAAACCTCAGATGTGTCATACAAGGTGCTTATTATCACAATTAATCTGTCATGATATAATTCCTATCTTTGGCTCAGCAGCCTATCAATATATATGTATTAGTGCTACATTGTCTTTCTAAATGAATGTGTCTGTGCAAGCTGTTGTGGATCAGGTTGTGGCTGCAGAACCATCCTGGTTCTCCACGACAGGTATCCCTTCTGATACAAGTCACGAGGGACTGTTGTGTGCTGATACCATTGCTTCCAGCCGTGGGCTGCTTTGGCTTCCAAACTGACCTTGTTCTTACTCTCTTCTCTCATCTGCGTTTTGCCGTGCAGCTCTCATGCAAAGTGTCGTGTGTGCTGTCCCTGGCTTGATGCTGTCCTGATAGTGCCTTCTCCCTCCTCAGGCATTGCCACATCTCCATCTCATGCTAAGCACTGTCTGCAGAGCCTTCCACACTCTGACTCTGCCTTCCCCAAACCAGAATGCCATAGACAGAAGCAATTCTTGTCTATCTGTAGCATGCTGAGGATGAATCTGAGGAATACTGGGTAAAGCATGGCAGGGACAGGGCAGGGTCTTAAATCTGTGTGGCTGTGAAGGGGTTCTGCTAGGTTAAGAAAATAACTAGTGCCACGTCTGTGTAGTGGTGAAGAGATGGGAGTGAGACATTGCCACAGCCTTTCTGACGTTGTGGTGAAGTTCATGCATCCTTCAAAGGATAAGCATAATGTGTGTCGTGGTGCTAGGATAAAAGTCTCAAGCTGCACCAGAGGAAGTTAGGAAAAACTGTTGGGAAAAAATTCTTCACAGAAAGAGTGATTGGCCATTGGAATGGGCTGCCCAGTGAGGTGGTGGAGTCGCCGTTCCTGGAAGTGTTCAAAAAAAGACTGGATGTGGCACTTAGTGCCATGGTTTAGTGGATGAGATGGTATTAGGTCATAGGTTGGACTTGATGATCTCAAAGGTCTTTTCCAACCTAGTTAATTCTGTGGATTCTGTGAAAAGGTGTTGCTCTTTGGTATGAGATGAATAGTGAAGAATCAAAGTGTGTGTAGGGGAAATACAGAGGGGATTCTGAGCCAGCAGAGCAAACGTATTGGAGAAGATGCTGCTTCAGGTAGCCATCACACTTGAGCAGTGAAAATTCCTCCCCTCCTCCCAGCTGGCAGATGGAATGCCTGGTAGGTACATGTGTTCCACCTTGTTGGCAAAGGATCTCTTGTAGGTAAATGTGTGACTTTTTGTGTGTGGTGTTGAACATGTGGGATTATTACAGGGATGTGCATTGTTACAAAAAGATAAGGTGCATTTTATGGTGACTCTTTTGCTTCAGTTCTATCTTTGCAAGTGTATCTGAGAATTCATAACTCTGTATTCAAAGGAGTTCCAGTGAATGATTTAGTTTTTGTGTGTCTGAGTTGCAAGCTGTATTCTTGGAAGTCCTATTTGAGGAGTCAGCTAAATATGCTTTCAGAAGCATTCTGTTTCTTAACAGTAATAGAAGAAAAGCAAGCTTTGAAAATAAAACGACAGTTAAAATGAGCGTTGACAATGCAAAGCAGTAGTGTATGATTATAGTGTTGCTTTAAATATACCCAGTCATTTTTTTTTTAATGCATTAGAAATGGTTATCTAACTTCTCTAATTGACCTTATAACTTATGATAGCTGACCAAGAGAGGCTAACATTGTGGAAGAAAAGTATGTTTTATAGTTGTCCTTCTTGAAGATTCCCGAAAATAAAAAGACAAAATCCATACCACAAACATGTTTCTCCTTCGAAATGTGTTTTGTGTGGTTTATCAGCTGGGTAAAGAAAAATGATTGCATAGGATCAAAAGAAGTTGCATATCACAATTTCATATTATAGCATCTCTTCAGAGAAGGGGAAGGGCAGGAGAAGTTGCAATTTAGTTTTACTAGAAATGAAAGAAAAATTATGTTTTCAAAAAGATGTTTAGATCTTTTTAGTAAAGATGATTTTATTTTTAAAAAGCTCGCCATTTGGTCTTGAGAGAAACATGACTAGCTGGTGTCTTAGTAACAAATATGATGTGAAAACAAGTTTTAAAATCTGACTGTATAGAGACAGTCTCTGCGTGTGTGAATGATGGTGTTCCTTCCTCAAAGTCATTAATATTGTACCAGTCTAGAGCAGGGCTTTTCCATTGGTACATAGATGTGAATAACCTGAATCTTTTCTTCTCATTCATTTTTGCTTCTTTATACAGGGAATGAAGTATCTGTGCATTCCTGCTGCTGACTCACCATCACAGAACTTGTAAGTTTTCTTTAAAAATAAATGACAAAACCCCAGAAATTCCCCAGTACCTGATAATGCCTGTTTTACAATTTGCTGAAAGATTTGATTCTGATCTCTTATGAGGATTACACAAATGTGTTTTTTAATCAGTTAAGAAAACACAGTAAGTTTATTTCACTCTGCTTTTTGTGTGTAAGGGTTTGTAGGAGGCTCAGCTTGTAAACACTTTTCATTTGTGGCCTTAAGCTTCAGGAATTCCCTAGAGAGTCTGCTCCTTATTTGGTACCAATTTATTCTAGCCAGTGTTTTTGTAAGTCTTGCTTTGCTCCTCCTTTTTGTTAGTGCTATCTTCAGCCATTAGCAAAAAGAAAATACTTGAAAGAGGTGTCAAGCCTGTTTTTTAAGGGTTGAAACAAATTCCTCTCAGTGCCCTCCAAAACAAAATCCCAGTGTGCAAACTACCTCTGCAACTCTTTGTTCTGCGCTTCTTGAACCTGCCTCAGAAATCCCTGCTGCCCTGCTGGCATGGCAAGGAGTTTCAGCCCTGCAGTGACTCTTTCCCTGAGGATATATATCCTGTAGCTAGGGTGTCCCAGCCTTGCTCTTTCTCATCTGTACTAACATTCATGTAATGCTAATTGTCTTGCCCTTCGTTTTAGTTAAGCATAGCAAGTCTTGATTCCAAGGAGAAATCAAAACATGAGAACTTGGATGGTGACCAGCTCTTTCTTCTAGAGCTCGCTGTTTATTGTTGGGGAGAGGTGAGCGGGGTTTCAGCCACATTCTGCTACCAAGTTTTGTAGAGGAACAAGTAGTTGAAAGAGGCCTGGTAGGTACAGAAGGAAATGCAGCACTGCTTTTCTCTCATATCACAGCAATATTCCAGCTCATGCTTTCAGGGGATATTTTTAGAGCACATGTTTCTCATAATCTACAAAGATTCCAGTGCAGCACTTGATGTGTGATGATTTGCCTTTTCATTCTGCATTTCTGTCGTGATTTTAGGAGAAGGATAAAAAAAAAGCACCACACCCCCACCCCCAGTAGAAAACACCCAAACCCCTGAATTTCAAGACAGGACTGTAATGAGAAGGCAAATACCTAGGTGCCTTCCTCATGGACAACTTCTGTGCACTTAATATTTAAAATAAATAAAAATAAATAAATGTAAAAAAAATCCTTTTAGGATATGAGATTAAAGGGAAACATTCACATGTCATTAATTGTTTGTTAGCATTTTGAGGTCTGTAGCATTTCTGAAAACATTTTGCGAATCTGCTTCCTTTGTTTTGTCAATTGGGAATGGAAAAAGAAAGGATGGCATTTATGATGAACGTTTATCAGTGTACAGTTCAGCCTCTCCCTTGCTGTTAAACATCAAGGAGTTATATTGAAAAACCACCTCCTGTGCTTGAGCTGTCTGGCACAGTACCAAGGCTCTTAAGGCTTCAGTATGAAGATAGAGTATTTGCATGAGTATTGTTTCTGTTATGCTGCAATCATCTAAAAGTACTTGCTTTGGTGTCAGGTGGTTGCAAGCAAACGTCATTACTTCTAATACTGATACATTGTATCACTTAAAATAAAACTTGATGAGTAACTGATTTTTCTTTGCTTTGCTTTATACAGTCCAGGTCTTCAAGTAAAATCAAATCATGATGCTCACAATGAGTAGTGCTGCTTGCTTTGCACATACAGTCTTTTAAAAGCAAGAGGAGCTGTCTTTGTTCAGCGTCTGAGGACTGGGCACAGCCTGTGCCCAGTGTGTGGAGGGAGGGATAGCTGGGGAACAGGAAAGATAATTAGTCCCTCTGCAACATCTTTGCATATCTATCTCTTCTTTTGAAAGAGAGATTCTGCTGGTGTCAGGAAATAAAAGGTTAACCAAAGCAGCATCCTGTATTGCAGGTCCTTGTGTTTTCTTAGCAATGGTTGATAGGCACAACTGACCAAATACACACTGCTGTCTTGTTTGTTTCCCAACAGCAAGTTTGTCAGAAGCTTTGCTAATACTTTGCAACTGCTAGCAAGTTGATGAAGACCACCTGGAAGTCTTTAGCCACTGAATTTTAGGACTGTGAGCTCTTAATGCACTTCAGCTCAGTTTTTGTGAAGAAAACTTCTGGTTTCTTACATTTATAATGCACATTTACTCCTAGTAAGCTTGTTTAGTGGAGTTCTCTTCTTCAGAGGGATGAACTGCCAGGGAAATACAGCAGGGATTCCCCTGTTAGCATGTGGATGTTCACTAAGGTATTTCAAAAGCTTGATTCTACTGCCATGTTCTGCCTCTACTAAGCATAAGCAGTAAGCAGTTGCTTTTGAGCCTGAAAGTGCTTTCTAGATGTTAAATTAATGTTTTCCCTGATCTGTGAGAATTTTACCTCGGCCCAGTAACTGCTCCAGAAATGTCATATCCTATAGAACTTGTCGCTAAAATGTTAATTCTGTAGAAAGCTGATCTTTCCTTCCTGCCCTGTTCCAGTTAATTGTCTTCACATGTTTCTAAGGAATTAACCTCCAACAATCAGGCAGTTAGTGGTGATAATACAGAAGCCAGATGACCTATTAAGAGGAGAAAATTTTGGTGGAGTTTTGTTGTATCTACGTTACCAAAAGAAAGAATGATTGAGATGCTTTGCTCTTATCTGATTTGGATGCTCTCTGTTTAACCTTTATAAATATTTGTAGAAGTCTGACTAGCAACAAATGAAAATATATCTCTGGTATCATAACTCTGCTTTCGGTCTAGTTTTGGATTATGCAGGGTGCTAATGCGTAAGTTTAGGTCACTTCTACAAGATGCTGGGTAGGTTGTACTGGTGGTTCTTCCTGTGGTGTCTTCCCACTGTGAAAATGATGCAGTTCAGGACCCAGCTTTAAGCTGAGAGATGTAAAAGCCAGATACTGTGTAATAATTGTCCTGAAGTCCAACAAATTGGCTGCAAATCAACAGATTTGTCAACTGCTTTCCTGTTAGAGATAATAATCAACTGTTTTATGGTTAATGTAAGACTTGCCATTCTTCTTTGTGTCTGGCACTTGCCACACAGCTAACTGGTCCTAACATAATTTTCATGTAAATATGGTTTTACCACAACTTTGAAAATGAGTTTAGGCAACTGTGTCTGCTGGCTTCAGAAGAGACCCTGATGCCCTAGGGTTGTGGAGAACTACATTTCTCCTTTTCTCTGGCTCAAGGTGGAGAGGAGCCATGATTCTACAGAGCAGCACTAGTTCTAAATGTGACTATTTCTCTTCTTGTTTTCATGAATGCCTGTAAATGCCCTTGACAGTGTTCCATCAGACTGAGCATCAGCAATAAGGAAGGGCAAAAAAACCTGAGTGAATGGAGTTCACCTTGCAAAGGTGTTATGCTCAGTTGCAGATAATTTTCAAACTAAAGCATTGAAGTGTCTAACCAAGTGCTAGATCACTGAAGTGAATTCGCTGTTGCTTGAAGCTGCCCTCTTGGACATATTTTCTAAAGAGAAGGACAAAAGATGGATGTCAGAGCAGACTGCGATATTGTCAATACAGACTTAACCAAGCTGCATCTGATTGAATGCTTTCAATCTCAGCTAAGGGCCCCTTCATTGTGTGATAGCAACACCTCTTGCACACACAGCCAAACATCTCATTTATCCTCTGAGTTCATTTATGTGAAGCCTGTGGGCTCCCTTGGCCCACCTGAGCACCATGATTTGTTAGAACTCAGCCAGTGAAAGTGTTTTGGCCTGGCAGTCTAAGTTCAAATCTATTTGTAAGGCTTTGTCTGTCTTCACTTATCCCACAGACGTTATTGGTTCCTTGAGAAACATAAAATCCTGAGTTGACATGGTGTTCTAAAGCTTGGGATTGCATTGTGCCTTGAGATTCTCCAAATAAGTTGCTCAGATCTTCTCCAGCTGTGCTCTCCATGTTGTATCCAGTGATGCAGGAACTGCTTTGGAAGAGGGAATCCTGGGCTTTGGGATCCTTGTTTTTGGATATTCCAGCTTTAGATATCATTGCCTTTTCAAGTTCCACAGGCAGTGTCACTCTATTGCATCAGTATTGTCCTCTAGGTCTTGAGTTTATAGTATCAGCAGCTGCACTATTAGGCAGGAAGGGGAGCTTCCTTTTATGTGGGTATTCCTGATTTTTGTGTGGCTGCTGGTGCTGGGCTGAGGTTTTTTTCTTTTACCCTTGTGGTATGATATTCACCCAGAGAGGGGAAACATCTTGAATACAGGACGTAGTGTTTCATGGGTGTCGAGCGCAGTGAGCTTTCATGTTCGCCTTTGCCAATAAGCCTGGTAATGACTGCCCCTTAAGGACCCCCTTAAGGTATTGAAGTAACAAACCTTGAGGTTTGTAAACTGTGTCTTCTCTACATTTTCTCCTCTGCTGCTTTAAAAAAGGTAGGCTCTAGGCAAGGGTTGGCAGACAGAAAGAATGCTGCTGTCTCAAAGGAGGAGACTGTAAACAGCTGAAGGAGAGATTTCATGTTGCAAAGAACGAAGTCCTAGCACATGGTTTGGAGAAGGAGGAGGTAGAGTCAAAGTTAAGCATAAGTTTGGATAGCAGGTAGTCTCTCCTTGTGAGAGACAGTACGTCTTAAGAACTGAACTATTCGTGAAGTTGTGCTGAGTTCCATCTGACACCTGAGCATATGAGAGAACATGTGAGGTCAAGTTGCTAGTTTAAAGAGGAATAAAACACAAACTGAAATACAGACTTGACAGTCGCCAGAATAAAGCGTTTGTTAATGTTTATCACACTGGAGGGCCTGAAATACTGGTTTCTTGTTCAGACAGAGTGGAGAATAACTATATCAGTGAATTTTGTGTTTCATTGGTCGACTCTTACTTTTACTTTGTAAGACATGTATTGAGTTCTAAATTCTAGAAACAGTATTAAGTGAGCTTTTGGATATATTTCTCTCTTTCTAAGTAGTGATTTTACTAAATAGGTCACTTTCTTTATTCCCCTTCTGCTTTTATTTTCAGAGCAAGGCATTTCAGAGAGAGCATCAAATTTATCCATGAGTGCCGGCTCACAGGTGAAGGCTGCTTAGTTCATTGGTACGTATACTGCTTGTTACAAAAAACTTCTTAAGAGTTTCTCTACTTTGATTTGGATGTTCATAATTTTAATAAGTTAAGTGTTTATCTCCACTTTGTAGCCAAATCCTCTTGGATTAAAATGCCCCCTTTATTCAGAGAGCCTCAGGAGATTTGCAAATTCTATTAAAACCTCATGGTAGAATTTCTGTCTCTGGGGTGGGCAGCTGCCTGGAGATTAAAAGAACCCAAGAAATATTTCTTGACCTTCTCTTATCGAACATTTTTGTAGGATTGATTTGACTAGAAATGTCATGACTGGAGACATTTCTTTCCCATTATTTTGATCACTGTATTTCTAAATGTGATTTCCATAATCCTAATAATTTGATTAGTTTCTCTAACAGCTATTTCGGTGACCCCAGAGATGTTAAAAAAATTTCCTCTGAAGAGAAATTGACTTTTTCCTCTTTTTTTCTTTTTTTTTTTTTCCTTTTTCTTTAAATTGCTGAAGCATTCAGATGTTACTTTTGTTAATAGCAAGTCTCTGACTGGAGAGATGCTCCTGGGACTGTAGAGAAGGGAAATCTCACCCTGGCTTTTTTTCTTGCTCTCTGCTATTGGTTATAGTCTTTTTGCTGTATGTCCAAGTGACATATCTGAGTCCATATCTGGAATCAGAGTTATCTTGTGATTTGAACACTGGACTTGTACACAGGCCATGAGCATAAATCCTCACATTGCTATTGGCTGATGACAGGGCTGTGCACAAACCATTTGGTCAGTGTCCATGTATGGGAAACAAGAATAAGTAGTCTGAATTCTGATAGAATGTAAAAAATACATATATTTAATTTTGTGAAGTATTTCAGAAACATAAAATATTCTTGAAATGCTGAGTGAAAGAGTGCAGTAACTCTTTTTTTTGATAAGTGTAACTCAAACACATTCTTTATACTTACAATAGTAATAGTTCTGAGTTTGTCCAGTACTGTCCAGCCAGGCATAATGAATGATTCTTACTCTTTCCACTAGACTCTTGAGAGTTGAAGCTGCACAGTACAATGGATAAGCAGAAAGAGGAACTCAAGCATCCAGACATATGTACTTTTTAATGGTTCAGTTAAAGTTCATTTGGGACCCATAAAATTGAAGCCTTTATTCATGATGGAGAGGGAATGGTCTTATTTCACTGCTCTGATCTACATAAGTAGAAGAAAGAAAGTCGATGACTTATTTCTGCCTTCTTAAAAACCAAACCTAACTTAGAATGTATGCACTGTCCCCTGCTTTTGTGAAGACTTCATGTTTATTTCTTCCTTTTCAATCTCATATGAATTACCACTGAGAACTCACTTTCTCAATCATATTGTACATTTGAAAAAGCAACACTAAAACCATTTAATTCAAATATTGTAGTATTTCTTCTTCGTGGCAAGCTACACAGCAGTTTGCTATGATGTTGGGAAGTGATGCTTTTAACTGTGACAAATGAAGTACAGCACTGCTTCATTGTATTGCACCTCATTTTTGATGCAGCCTTGCAGGTGTCTCCAGGAGTGTAACACTGGTGGTTGCCTACATCATGACCATCACAGACTTTGGCTGGGAAGATGCACTGTCTGTTGTCCGTGCAGCAAGATCCTGTGCCAATCCAAACATGGGCTTCCAGAGACAGCTACAGGAGTTTGAAAAACATGATGTTGATCAGGTAAATGAACTACAAACAAAAGCTGTGAAACACAACTCCAAGTCAGATCATGGGCTACTTCTCATTAGCTTATGGTCTGTGTGATTTATCTGACTCCCTGTTTTTGCTTGGAGGGAGTGGCTTCTTAGCCCAGCCTGCTTCACTGAGGAGGTGCAGATAGAACTGAAGGTATCAGGGAATGCTAGATGGGAGATGGGATGAAGCACAGCATCTAAATGCCTCCTGCCTGACTGTGTTCTCAATGACAAAACAAAAGTTAATTTCTTACTCTGAAAAAGAACCATCCCACGCAAAAGACTTGCTCCTTGTGGGTGATTGGTGACTTCCACTTATGTTAACAACCTACTCTGGCCTTCCCCTCCATTTTCCGTTGCTCAGCATGTTGCTGTTCTCTGGGCTTTTGTGTCTATGGTGCTTATTAAGAATCAACAACAACAGAGGCAAACCAAAATCGGAAAGCAAAATGCATGAGGCAAAGGATGTTGGGGTTTTTAATTCTATCCTTGTCATTCTGCTGAAGAAAGGTCAGAGTTTAGAAATTACCATTTGTTTTGCATGATGCAGTTTGCAACTGTAAATATTTGCTTTTTTTTAAATATTTAACTGAATGTTTCCTGGATTGTTTGGAGCTGGTGTAAATGGTAGCATAACTGATTTTTAAGAGACAAAAGTCAGAGAGGGACTTTCCAGACTTGTCTCCTTCCTCCCTTACAGTCATTTCTACTCTAAATTGGTTTGGTCTAACAGCAATGACAATTAAGGCTATATGCAAATAGCCTGATAAAGACAGTAACGTCTCTCTTTTTTTCATCCATCATGGACGGTGCATTCTGTCTTTTTCACTGAGGGGGAGGCAGTAGGTTGCAAAAAGAAGTATCCACCTGTATTCACTGGCTGGGCTGTAGTTTCTTACTGTCTCTTAACAGCAACCACATCCTTAGCAGGTGTCTGTTTACACACCTGATTTCAGTGGAATAATGCCATCTGCCAAGGGTGTGAACTTTTTTCAGATTTCAGTAGCACTGTTGTGCCACTACAGGGTATCCTGTGGCTTTCTGGAAAGGTGTCCTTTAGATCTTGGTCTTGCAAGATGTGGTTTATTCACTAAAGATACAACATGGTTTGTATCTGTTCCAAACTTCCACACGGTAGCCTAAGGCTTGAGACTTGACTCAGGACCTTAAGATCTTTTAGGAATGGGAGGAAGTAACCATGTTGAAGTCTTGTAAATGATCTTCATGGATTATGAGCCCCAAGCAGAACAAAGCTATTAAGGTTAAGGTTTGGAAAATCAATGTTATCCCCACTGGGGCACTACAGCTTCTGCAGAGAAGCGCAAGAAAACTGTCAGAAATTGGACAGTTCCTCAATTGGAATTGTCTTTAGTTGGACTCAAACTGTCCATCTGGCAAAGATGTGACAGAGAAGGATGTGAATGTGATTAAGGTCTTAACATTGAGTAGACAGAGAAAGTGAACATATGAAATTTCCACTCTTTCCTGAGATCTGGGATTATCAGTTGGCAGATCCAAATCAAGGAAAAGAAGAGACAGTGTTATACAATATGTACTTATGTAGCTTGTTGGCATGCCAATATCTTGTGGTAAAAAGTTATGGGGTTAAAATGTGATCTCATGAAAAAAAAAATAAATTTGTTGTTATCAAACACAAAGATACTGACTCAGCCTCTGAAATCACCTAGTCTGAAAATTGCTGCAAGCTGAGGAAATGTCCAAGGAAGAGGTCCCAGCGTTATTTCCCTGCCATTGCGTAATTATTTCCTTGGCATTTACATCTGGCTGCTCTCATACCAGGATACAGAGCTGGATTGACTTTCAGCTGGACCTGGTGTATCTGTTACCATGTACTATATTCAGTCAGTCATGGCTGTAACATGTAGGGTCCTATTCTACAGTTTGTAAAGCTCCTGGACATTTTCTTCCTAGAAGATGCCTTTTGGGATATCTACAGTACATTTTTTACTACTGGTGTTTGTAAGCTCAAGAAGAAAAAACTGTTAGAATAGTTAATTTCCTGATCTTCAACTTTCTTGCAGCCTGTTGTGACTTGGGCAAGTTGGCTGATCATATTAGCTTCCATGCTGTTGTTTATGTATGCAACAGGAACGGGGAGGTTTTAAGTCTAGGATTTCCTTGCCCAGCAGGGGTTCCTTACTCTATTACTCCAGTCAGCCATGCTGTTCCACAAATGTGTCATTTTAGGAGATGTAAGGGATCTCAGTGACTTCAAAGATGTGTTCCCATGCCTATGTATTCTGTGCTGCTGTTGAAGGACATGCAATATTTGGAGTGCTTTTCTGTTTATGATCTTAAAGGCTCTTGAAATTCTGTAAGATAGGAAGAAGTATTACCTCTCCATCAATGTCATGCTATTGTTTCATCATGTTGTATATGTATGTTCAATTTCTGCAGTTCAGGCAGTGGCTGAAAGAAGAATATGGGGAAAACTCTTCTCAGGATCTGCAAGAAGCCAAAAATCTTCTGAGCAAATATAAAGAGCAGGCAGAATTGCATCAGACTACCGGAGGAAGACAGTGGAATAACAACTTCTCATCTGTGCCATCTCTCTCATACAGCAACTACACAACAGAGACCTAATTGTAGGAGGTCAATTTTTTTCTTTCTACCTTTGCAAAACATCTTGCCATGTTTTCCATCCCATCTTCAAGACTTTCAGCAGTAAGCCATGCAAACAGTTGATTTATAGAAAGCTTCTTGATGACATTATGTGTGCATGTGTATGAGTGTGTTTCACACAGTTTTATAACTCGGGCAGGATCAAGCTCTGTTTATGCCCAGAGACAGGATCCAGTTACTGTGGCTGAGGCAGTTTGTCTGCCAGCCACAGCTATTATCCCCCTTATGCCCTCATTGCCTGGCATTTGCTGTGAGGTTAGCTCAACTCCTCTTGTTGTAGGAGAGCAAAGGGCTTGGAGAGATGAAGTCTGGTGATTCAAGCTGTGGCAGTTTGGCATCTCTGCACTATTAGTGTGGCAAAGATGGGAAGAAGGGAACTCCAGTCTGTGTTTCTGTTGCTCCTGTTCACAGTCCATTGGCAACTAATACTGTGAAGGTGGGCTTGAACTTGAATGCTAGGCTGCAAGCTGGAGCAGGTGAGATACGGGTACATGTAGCTTTCTACCAGCAGTAGCATCTAGGAGAGAAGTGGGACAGACAGCTCTGAGTAATAACACCTTCAACCGCCACAGTCACACTTGCTTCAGTGCACATGAGACATTGCTGTTGGTAGAACTGCCACAGACTAAGAGCACTGCAACTGTTACCACAGTTCAGCTGATGTGCAGTGATTTAAGCCGTGGTCTCTTGATTGTCCATCTGGTCTCCCAACTTAAGCTTCTGTGGAGAACAGTTTATCAGGCCTCCAGTGCCGCTGAACTTCATTCCCCATGGAACACGTGCCTCTTCAACACACGCCCCTGCGCACATGATAACGTGTCTCCAAAGAGTGGGCTCAGTGTGAGTGCGAGCACCTATTTCTTTGCTTGTGCTGTGGTTTGCTCTTTGACTTCAGCTACCTCAAAAATGCTGTTTTTGTCATAGTGGTTGTAAATGCAACCTTGAAAATTGCCTTGTGTAATCTTAATCTGACACTGAGTGAAGTAAGTGGGTGCGTGTGTGTGTGTGTGTGTGAGTGTGCGTGTGCATGTATCTTTCACAAATGTCTGTATTTGAGAAATTTAATGTTTTCTTTTAAAATTGCTCATATTTCTCACTGGTTTAAAGATTGAGTTGTTGGAATTCAATATTCTTGCCATTTAAACACCACTATATATTTTGCTGTGATCAGATTTATAGGAATGCATTTGTAAAATATATTTTAAACTAGGATAAAGCTAGGGGCCATACTCTGCTCCTGGTAACATTGTGTGTTTCTGGAATGGAGCCATTGCCTGACTCAAGTGGATTGTAAGAGTGTGACTTCAAACATGTCAGTAGGGATGCTGGGCAGCATATTGATTTCTGATGGTGTAATGAGGGGTGGCACTGATGCCAAGATCGTGGTCTCATGTCTTTGACTTAAGAGAATGGAAGGCGCACTTTTCTTGAAGATTCCAGAAAATAAAAAATAACTTCCAGATAGCCAAGATAGATAACCAGAAACAAACCCCTCATTTGTTCAAATGTGGTGTGTATCATGCTAAAAGCTGAGCACTGAGTGAGAAGCAGTCAGCACACTAGACTGTTGTCTCTTTCAATTTCTTCAGTACTCCGACCTCCTATTGCTTCACAAGATTCCTCTATGTGTGATTTCCTGCTTGCTTTGGGCAGCAGTGAATTCTTTGGATGGGAGCAAGGCTTTTGGGTCAAATAAGCTCTGGCTGTTAAATCTGTTGTTAAGCATCTTAAAAAAATTTGTTACGGCTTGCGAAGTATGGGTTGTGCATATCAATAATTGCCTAAAAGGAAAAAAGGGAGTAGGTGGAACTGGCCTGACTGTTTCATCTAAGTTCAAGCTTGCATCAGGGTTCTCTTTGCACTAAGTGCTTTAAGTGTACTGAGCATGATGAGAGCAGGATAATCATATCTATGTTGCAGTAAGGGATATTGATGGTTTTGGGAAAAGTGCTGGAATTGACCTTGTTTTTAAGCTTGCAGCTAAATAAACCACTGCCTATTTGATATATCTAGAAATTGTTCTGTGCTTGCCTGGTAAGAGAGGCATTTAGCTGCTCTTGAAGATGCTGATCTGCAAATAATTGGCTCTTTAAGAAATCCAGCCCAGCAGTGTCCAAGTTGGCAGTCCCTTCTGTGCTCTGAGGGCAGATGTGGTAATTGGAAAATGTTTTCCTCGGTAACAGGGTCTGACACATGTTCAGGATGCAGGTCCATTTGTTCACCTCTCTGCTTAGGATACGTAGGGCAGCTTCAGCCCATCCTCAAAGGGCAGCTTTGTCAGAAGTATTCTGCCTATGGTCTTGCAGGTATCCAGCCAGTCCATCCTGCAGCTGGCTGCCAACACTGTGTATCCCAGAACACTCCTGGCACTCTTGTCTTTGCAGGAGTAATCCTGTGAGTGCTGGTAAGTTGGCAGTTCTTTTTGCTGTTCTGACAGATAAAAGGCAGAGTGGGAAATATCTGTTAATGTTCATGTGTCCAAGATTAAGCTGTACTCATTTTTTTTTAAATAGTTTGGTTATCCACACATAGGATTTTTTTTAACTGATTTTAGGGCCATATAGCCACGTGAATGTGCATTACGCTGGAGCTTGAAAGCAGATACAGGGTAAACTGGGAAGACAGAGGGAGGGCCATATTGTCAGCAAGTGAAAGTGCTTCTCTCTTTTTAAAAGAAAGAAGAGGTATTTTCTGCATACTGTATGTAAGAGTGGTATAAGAGCAGCAGCAAGGGAAACTTCAATCTGGTTTGTCCATGTAGAGAGCAGAATGGTAGTTTGCTGTCTTAATTACCACAGGTGCAGAAGAGACAGTAACTACAATACTCATTTTTAGCCTTTTAGAGAGGGAGAGGAGCTAATGCAGACTGAGAACGTGACATGATTTGTCTTCCAACCAGCCTTTCAGTGGCAATTTGTAGGACTTTCCTAGAAACGTGACTAGACCCAATCCACCTCTTAGTAGTTGGCCTTTGTAGTGTAGACACACCGTAGTACACACTACATTGTGTAGTGCGTCACATTATAGTGTAACTGATGCATTCAGTTATTTTGTTTCTGCACTTCAAAACACTTGCTTCATTTTGGTGTTCACTGGAAAATGTATAAAGTTTATAACACCTTACTGGATATCCAGATTTGAAATGTATAATCGATTTTTTGGGGGCTAAACTTGATATCCATCTGTGATTATAAGCAAATGTCTAGTGTTATAGAATGTAGGTGATGGGTAAATGCATTATTAGTATTTATTACTCTGTTTTTTAACCTGGAAAAAGTTGCTTCCTTACATTTTGTGGTTGAGTGGGAAGATGTGGCAAATATATCTTTGTTTTTTAAAAAGGACAATAATAACATTGGTTGCTACAATGACCACCACCTATAAAGATGTCAGTGAAAAATTATAGCAATTACTTTGGCTAATTTAAAAACTTTGAATCTGGTAAACTTCTTGATTCTCTGTCTTCCTCTTCCTGGGCATCTTAGCGAAGCCTTGATTGCTTTTTCCAAATGTTTGTATTTAATACGTTCTACAATTTTTTTTATAAATAAAATTAAATGTTAACACCTGATCTGCTTTTGTATTTCTTGAAATCAGTAGTAGTGTCCAGAAGGCTTCTACTCACTGTTTGTGTCCCTGAAGGTACAGTATGATTAAATCATTTTGGTATTTGTTTGCTTTCTTCTCGTGCACACAGACTTCTTGAGGTCTTCCAGGTGAGTTAAAGAATCCCCAGCACAAGCATCTCTTGTTAGTCTCTGAGGAAGATGTTGTATGTTGCTGTCTTACTTTTTGTTTCTGGCCCATCATTGCAACACGGTGAATCCAACAATATTGCAACATGGTGAATCCAATTTTTTTATTATTTTGAAATACCTTCTTTTCCATAGCACACTGATTTAGGGCTTAATCAGCTGTAAAACTTAGCTGTTTTTCAGACTGCCAGTTCTCAAGACTCTCAGTAGTAGTCTGTCAGAGGAAGTTGATGTAAATAGCAGATGATGATTCTCAGGGGAAAAAATTAAAAAGCTTGCAGTGTAAGGGAGGAGATATCCCATTCAAACTCCCACAGATAACACAGTGAATTTCTGGTTTGACACTACTTCTGCTAAGACGGTAATTCTGATGTATGTACAATCAAAAAAAAAGCCAAACACAAACCAAAGAGCCCACCAACCTGAAAGCTGTCATGCCTGAGTAGCCAGATCTCATGGCCACTTTAGTAATTGCTGAAGGCTGAACTGTTTTTGCAGTGGGACTCCCTCATCATGAAGGCAAAGTTAGACACAGCATGTTTTGAGTCTTTAGTTTTTGCCCTCTTGTTACCTCTCCCAGCACTTGTTAGTTTATACACCATTGAGAATGTGTGCATGGTGAGGATTTGACTAATTAGTATTATCCTCCACTAGAGTAAAGTAAATGTGTCTGTAGATAGCTTTGAAAGTGATAGATGCACCTTGTTCACAATACATTTCAATTCATCTTCAGTGTACATGGGATGGCTCTGATTTTTTAATGTGTGTTTCAGTCTTCTTTCTTTCTATGAAAAGTCTTTCAATTCAATGCAACCAGCTATGTGACACTTGAATTAGTAGTATAATTACCTCCTTTCTCCCAGTTGTTATCCATAGCAAAGTCTTAGATATATGTGCTATAGCATTGATAAGACAGAAAACATGCTTAAAGTATAATCCCTTAGGATCTAGAAAACCTGTAAGTTTTAGAGAAGGCTGCCTCCTACCCCTAAAGGAAAACAGTTCCCAAATGAAAAATGCTTTGCTTCTTTGTCTTCCTTTTGACCACTTAGTACTTTTCAAGGGTAAGTTTTATCCAAATCACGTGCAAGAACTGCGCTGCAACCATGGTGCTGTATTACTGTTCCCAGCTGTGTATATCCTTCCCTCCAATGTTATGCATAGCTGTTGTGAGTTCTAAAAAGTAGCAGTTCAGATCTGATTCTTGTAGTCCTGTCCCAACATGCAACTAGAGGGCAAACCTGCATGTCCCTGGATGTGCTCATGATCTGATAAGGAGTTTTGGCTTTGCAAGCACATTATGGAGTCCTTCCATCTCCTCAAGAAGATTGTATTGGTCTTTAGAAAATATTAGACATCATGAGGAAAATGATGTTGCACTGTGAAGTGTTTCTGTAGATACCCCTGGAGACAAAAAGCATGCTACAGAAATGGCTGTTTTCATACTTTGTTCCCAGCAGAGCTTTACATGTGGTTTCTGTGTGCTCCAGCTCCTGTGCTTAACTAGTTCATTGCTACATTGAGCTGCTGTCCAGTATTATTATTCTGCTCTCATCCAGGAAAAAAAAAATCTTCTTTATATATGTTTGAATGTGTGCTTTGCTCTAGAGAATTATGCCAGCTGCAGTTTACCACATGTGAGTAGCTTGTGAGTAGCAAGATGACTTGCTGTAGTTTCCATGTAGTTTCTAGTGTAAATGTTAGGAGTGGGCATCTAATGAAATGTGAGCAGTAAGTGTCTTTTTGCCATTGAGCAGCTGCATAGCTCAGTCCTTGTAGGAGACTCAGTTCTGCTCATGTGAGCCAAATACATCTTCAGTAAACTGGGAGTAAAACTCATTTTCAAGCAGTCTCAAAAAAGGTGATTTTCAGCCAGACCTGCACCCAGTTGCCATTTTAGGTGAGACAATTATGAATGTTCAGGTTTGTAACCCTCCATTATGTACTGAACTATGAATAGAGAGACTTCAAAGCTACTTCAAGTGCAAAGTGGTTTTACATCGTTTGCTCAATTGGTCGTTATTCACACAGGCATTGGCAAAGCAACAGTGTTAGACCTGGGGGGATGTATTTACAAACAGATTCTTTGGAAGTCTGAGTTCTGATTCTCCTTCTTCCCTTCTTTATCTGAAAGCAAGTGAGTTTTTATTTAATTTGTTGGATTCAGAGGGTTGGGATTTTTGTACAATTTATTGAATTTCTTCCTTTCCTCCCCTCTTATCTTTTTTTTTTCTCTGTATGTTTTTGGGTTTGGTTTGTTTTTTGTTTTTTTTTCCAAAGAGCTAACCATTATCCCAGAACTCTTGAGTCAGAGCGAGTGCCAGTGTGTGGCTTGCAAACAGTTTGTTTACTGTAGGTGTGTATTTGTATAAAGTAAAAAATGCTCATGTTATAAGTTTGCTGGTTTAATTAATTGTGTTAACAAGTACACTTCGTCCGTTTGAGTATCTGGCCTGTTACAGTTGTGGTGGTTGTTTGCCAAGCCTGACATGACTTCTGTTGACTGTTGTCATCTTCTGTGGCAGTCTGGCTCCTGTACAGCACTGGATGATTTGGATAAGTAACACTGATCTGTGACAGTGTTGAAGTTGAAATTTAAAAAAATTAAAAAGGGATATTTAACTTTTATTTGCATGCCAAAAAGCAGTATTTCATTGGTGGACCAGCACCTATGCAGGCTACTGATTACAGACATTTTAGTTGACTTTATTTCTTCTGTCTTAAGGCAAGGTGGAAATTTGTTGAAGGTTTCTAAGTAGGGAAAAACTCTGCCCTGTGTTTGGAGGAAGTATATGTTGCAGGTTTCAGAATTGCAGCTATGTGTGTACATGCTCATTGCATATTTTTCCAAGCACCGCTTTGGAAGTCTTTGCAAGTTAAGTCTGCAGCATGTAACTTTCCCAGAAAAAATGGCTTATGAAATCCCTCTGTCTCAAAAGCAGAAAAGAAATTAGAAAAGCACACAAAAAAATTTGCATTTCTGCACATCTTGGTGGCTGTGTGCTGTCATGTCTCAGCTGGGTAAGGCTATATGATGCTTCAGTTAACCATCAGTAACAACTTGGGGGAGGAACAGGCAAAGGTATATGCACCAGTGTATATCAATGTAATACAGTAATTCATTGCAAGCATGCTCTGGACTTTGCTGCCACTGAAAGGATCTTTAATACTTCTTCTCAACCATATTTTATTTTCTTGTAGAGTTGACCTTCGTTACCCTGGGTGGGCCATCTTACATCAATTGCTGCCTTGGTAGATCTCACATATTTCTAGCTGGGCTTTTCTCACATAGAATTATAGAGCTATAGCTCCTGATAATCCACACAGATTTAAAAAATGGCATAGAAAGGTTACAAGAGTACCTGTGATGAAGAAAGAAAGGCTAGGAAGTTCCATAATCCTTTCTGAAGCAAAGGACTTGGGGTTTTGACTTACCAAGAAGGCATACGGAGTCAGTCACCTTTGTCCAATCCATAAAATGCTGGACTGAGAAGCATTTGGGATTCTGTTACCAAATTTCCTACAGCTTGCTGTGTGACTAGGAAGTTGTCTCAGTCTGGTTTGCTTCATTGTCCCAATAAAATGGGGAAGCAGTGTTACGAGTTTCCCTAGTACATCTTTGAGAGGCCACTTGTGAAAAGCACTGCATCAGTGTTGGTTATATATTGTTAAATGAAGTATCTGTCCCCCATCTCTGTAACAGATTTTGAAGCATGGCAAGTAGCTGTGGTGGCTTCTTGCTTTTTGTGAATACCTTCATCCCACCTGCATATGAAGTGCTGTTCTGCACAGGATTGTGGTTGGATTCTGATAGGAGTAGGGAAAATTCAAGGTCTTACTCCCTCAGGTACTGTTTATTGTATTTCAACAAGAATCACATAAAGTGCAGATGTCATAATCTCTATATTGGAAAAAAATTACAAAAAAAAAAAAAAAGTGAGTCTTTGCTGTTTCCTGTACTTTGGATATGTGGTTATAATGATACAAAAAAGTGTTGTCCTGATTTTCCTCTAGGCTTGTTCTGGAAAGAAAGTGCATATGGTGAATATATCTAATAAAAGTTGTTCTGGCAGATGAAAACTGGAGGAAGAACAAAAATTAGTGCCTCCTTCACCAAAGTGCCAATGCTACTTGGACTAATTCATGGAAGACATGAATTTGATTAATTTCCAAAGACAGCTTGGAAACTCCAGGCAGCAGAGGAAGGGACTCCCCCTTGACTTAGCTTTTTTCTCTGAATGCATTGCACTTGTGTGAAATGCAGTCAGTGGCGCTTCTCAAGTCATTTCTGAGGGAAGGTCAGTGCATGGGGGACGGACTCTCCCATCCTCAGTTTGAGTGATCTGGGAGCCTCGGTGCCTTGAAACACATTAAACTTCATGCAGCATTGGGGAACTTGGAGCACTTGCTATGGGCACCTCAGTGAAGAAGGGAAACCTTTAATTTCCAACCAGAGTAGATGCAAACGGAGTATTGGAGAAGCCTCTTGTCTTTCTACTGATGGACGAAGTTTCCTTGATGGTTGCCTTCAGCACCAAGCTGGGTGATTAGGATTCTTTTAGTTCCTCCAGGCCTTCTTCCCTCCCTTCAAGACTACATAGCGACAGTTGCTGGACTCTGTGCTGATCATTTGTCAACAAAGTCTAACAGTTTAATCCATTTTTAATTTGAAGCATGTTTATTAGTGTGGTTATAAACTAATAGATGGTTTACCTAGCTGAAAATAACTCATCTGGGCACAAAGCTGTGGAATAGTAGGGGAAGAAGGGTTTGATGAGTGCTCTGAGAATGATTTCCCAGCTCTGATGGGAAACAATAAAGGGGAGGAAGAGACAGTAACCAGTGAATCAATCCACACAGTTAGTTTAAAAGTACCTCTTTTTTTTTTTTTTTTTTGTGGCTTTGGTTACAAGAATACTTTGTGGGCTGTAGAAGAAAGACTTTAGTAGCTGTTTTAAACAAGCCATATTCTAATTTCATATTTCATGAAGTCACATGAAGCTCTGAGAAGAGAATTTCCACCTGTGCACTTGTTGGGGGAGAGGGAAGGCGAATGGGCAGTGGATATTTTAAACAAGAGGTTGCAGTTAAAGTAAGCAGGAGCCTTCTGTAAGTAGTGCTAGCTTGCAGTTAAGGAGCACTTTTTCTGAGAAGGGATAGAATGAGACACTAGAAACCCCATTTCAACAGAAGACACCAAGATGATGCCTAAAGGAAATATTTGACATTGCATGAAATGGCTATATTCTCCTGGGAAATGGTAATAAATAGGCTCCATCACCTAGAGTAAAACCTGCACAGCAACAGGGATTGCCTGCCTTTGCATCCCAGCTGGCTCTGTGCTAGGAGTTGGACTTGATGATTCTTGTGTCTCTTCCAACTCAACATATTCTGTGATTCTGTGATATGCTTTGATATGTCATGCCCTGGCTTCCTAGAGGGCTGATGAGCTGGGACTCAGCCATGTCTGAATGCACAGAGCCAGACTAGGGCTAAAGTAATGACCCTGCCAAGCTTGGGCTGAGCTGAGAACAGACCATGGCATGGTTTACTGGCAAACTGGATGAGCCATACCTCAGGCAACTGGGAGTTGACTATGCATTGGTAATATTGAATTGCTTCTGTCTGCGAGAGGATTAGCCCAAAGACCTGGAGGGGAAACTTTAAACATTGAGTGCAATCTTAAGATAAGCCTTTAGTGCACATATTCAGAAGTCAACGATGCTTTTGGCAGTTTGGCTTTTTGGCCATCCTTCAAAGGAAGATGATCAATATTCTTGGTTCGTCGTATGTCACAGCAGCTTCACTTTACAGGGATGATTTTCATCAGGCCCTGCAGATGCAAAGTCATTCCTGGTGGAAAGTCATAGCAGTCAGAAAAAGGAAGACCTCTGTTATGACAGACCTTCTCTTCCACCTGTAAATAATAATTAGATGTGGGAAGACTTTATGAAGATCCCTTCTAGAGAGGCGTAATTTATTTATTTAAACAAAGCTACTGATGGAGTGTATTCTGATCTTAAGGTTCCAGCAAGGTGATAAGTTTCAAATCCTAACATCTGATTACAGGAACAATAAACATGGGAGTTGTTTGACTTATGTAGGTATCTGCTGCGATCACCTTTAAAAGTAACACACAACACTTAATGGAAAAGAAAAGCTCATAGTCATTGTATGAATTCGGGTTGTCATCAAATTTCTCTTTTTCCTATGGTCTTCTGGAGCTTTGCATCAGTGATTCTCAGTTTCTGTCACTGTTGGTGTGTTGGACAGCCATGGTGTGTGCTGGTTAAGTCCCTGGAGGTGAAGAGTCATAATAGATAAGCTGATCTTAATGGGGTTTGCAGTGGTCTGGCTCAGTGAAGGTAAGTGAAAAGTGTAGTGATGTTTTCAGAGGAAATCTAAGTAAGGCTTTGATTTTGTTCTGTTAGTTTACTGCCACTTTATCACAAAGGAAAAACTCTATAAGCAAATAGCAGCTGGAAGGGAAAATTGAAGGAATTTACAAGAACTGTGTAAGTTTCCTAAGAAAGACAGTGAGGTAAAGTTTTTGTTCTGGATTTTCTGAGAGGGCAGAAACGATGGCTAATATTGTATGTAATCAGAAAAGTAAAAGGAAAAGGACCTTTCTTCGAAAAGTACATTGACTATTGTATCTCAGCGCACCAAAAAAACCTCCAATCCCAATAATGACTAAACAAACTGATGGTTTTAGCCTAGAGTGTATACAGAAACTGCCTGCCAGTGAACTGCACTTGAAAGTGCAATGGTTGTAGCACTGTTGCAATATTTCTTGTGAGGAGTAAGAATACGAGGAGGGAGAATAAATGCATTGGTAGAGAATATTGGGCCCAACACCGTTCAGTATTATCATAAGTGATCAGAATTATGAGATCAAGGGTACCCTGATGAAATTTGCAGATGATACCAACTTGAGAAAAGTGGACACTTTGAAGGGAGAACCACCTTGCAGGAAGACCTGGATAGATTGGAAGAGCGAGTGAATAAGGATCTTATGAAGTTCAAGAAGGACAAGTGTAAGGTCTTGCACCAGGGAAGACATAATCCAGGGGTGTATCACAGACTGGGACCTACCTGGCTGGGGAGCAGCTCTGTGGAAATGGACCTGGCAGTGGACAAGCAGCTCAATATGAGTGACCAGTGTCCTGCTGTGGCAAAGAAAGCTCTGGGCAGCCTGACAAAAGGAGAGGCTGAGAGAACTGGGTTTGCCCAGCCTTGAGAAAAAGATTAGGGAAGACCTCATCACTATTGACCAACGCTGAGATTAGCTCCATTGGTTGCAGCATGATGCTAATAGTGCTAAGGTTGTGGGTTTGATTCCTGTAAAGGCCATTCACTTAAGAGTTAGATTTGATGATCCTTGTACATCCCTTGTGACTTAGAATATTCTGTGAACAACCAGTATGCCTCTCCAGTAGACAGCCACTCCATGAACAGGAAAATCACAGTGAGAAAAATCGACCATGGGAATAATCTCCCTGGGAAAGTGCCGGATTCCCCAAGATTGGACATTTTTAAGATTCAGCTGAACAAGATTCTGGGCCATCTTGTCTAGACTGTGTTTTTGGCAAGAAAAGTTGGACCAAGTGAGACTTGATGTCCCTTCCAACCTGGTGTTCTGTGATTCCATGATAAGATTTAGGATTTGCAGACTTGACTACACAAGCCCATACTGACTTCTGATGTTCTCCTGAGCAGTGAAAAGCTAGGCCCAGCTTCCACTCTTGGTCCTGATATTTCATATTCCCTGCCTATGTGGAGAGGTGAAAGGAACAAAAAAATGCAGCTAGAAGATGCTGTAGCAGGCATACAACCCCTGCTCCCTTAATATTTGAGAAGCTTCATGAAAGTGCACTGAGCTGAACAGTTTCTCTCAGTTCTTCAGGTATAAGAGATTCTTTGCTTGTGCTTTCTCGTGGCACCAATACTTATACTTATCCCAAGGCACTTGGAGGCACTTAGTTGTCAATCCTCTGTGCTGTAGCTGCTTCATGTATTCGTGAACTGAAGATGGATGTGACTCTGCGTCTTCTGTGCCATTCTGTTCCATTTTTCCATGCTGTAACACCTTGTTATGCCATACGGACCTTCTTTGAATGGCCTCTGTGATCTCAAAATGTAAATTAATATGTGTAGCCGTTTGAAAAGGGCTTTTGAAAGGGGGTGTAAGAGAGCAACCCACTTACCTGGTTATAAAATTCAATTTTCCTCAAAGCCATCTTGGGAAGGGGGCCTGCTTTTGGTGGGGCCGCTCCCCCGCCACCCCTCCCCGTCTTGGGAAGGGAGCGGCGGGCTGGGACAGGGTGGCAGCGGCTCCTCACCCCCCGAGGAGCGCGGGCCAGCGGCACGCACGGCCCCGGGGCGGACGGGGGGTGGGCGGAATGCAGTCATCCCTCAGCCCCAGAGCAGCAGCAGGCCGGCACAATAGGTGCGGTCCCAGCTCAAGTAGCACAGGTGGCAGCGCCGCCGCCGGCCCAGCCAGGACGGCCCCGGTCCTGCTTCTTCACCCTCCCCCTCCACCGTTCCCGGGGGAAGCCCCGGGGCGGGCGGGGCCTGCGTACGGGACACACGGTCATTGCCCAGGCCCCCAGCACAAGCGTGGCAGCTCCGGGCCGGCCCCGGCCAGGAACCTGAGCGCGGCCACCGCTTTTGAACAGTGACGGGGGGGCCAACGCTGGCACCGTACTAGCGATAGAGGCGGCAGTGGCGCCGGGGCATTCCCCGAGGTGCTGCAGCCGTGAAAACAAAGATGGCGGGCGGGACCGAAAACTCGTGATTCTTCGATGGGAAAACACCGGAACCAAGGCGGGGCCTGGCCTTGCTGAACCAATGGAGAGAGAGCTTGGCCAGGAAGAGGGCAACGAGATCCACGCGAGAAGGAGAAGGCTTAAAAGCCGAGGCAACGGCCCTGCCCCGGGCTCTTCTTCGGCTGCTCCGAGAGGAGGCACACAGCTCCGGTCCCCAGCGCCCGCAGGCCCCCCCCCACGGCGTGATTCCACCCATTTCTCTCAGCACGAGAGCCATTTCCAGCTTGTTAGCAAGTAACCCTCGGGGAGGTGGTGGGAGGGAGTAGTTTTTATTTCTGTTTGTGTTTTTCAGAGAGCTTGAAGGGGCCAAAGTGCTTCCAGGAGAGAGGGGAGAGAAAGAGATAGCTTTTCCTACCCTTCCCCACTGCTTTTTTCAGCTAGTCATCTAGCTAAAAGGAACAGTTCCCTTTTCTTTTTTTGTTTTTTCCCTTTTTTGTGTTGTTTTTTTTTTTTTTCCCTGCATGTCGGGTGTTCCTCTGTGTAATTCTGGGGTTATCCCTACTTCCCTAATTTAAACCCCCTGTAATAAACTGTTCACTTGCTGCTAATTTTGTTCAGTTTTCCACCACCTTTATTGAACCTGCCCCCTGAATGCTAAAAAAAGTGGATTAAACCACCACAATATTTTAAAGTGTAAATTTATAGATTGTGAGTTGCCAAAAGGATCCTTTTTGATCTCTGGTGAGCATCAAAATTATGGGAACTTGGCTCAAGGGGAACTTTAAAGGAAGAGGAAAGAACTGATTCCAAGCAGAGCCCTTGTAATATGGATTCCCAAATGAGCCTTGGGCAGCAATAATGATGTTCTTGAGTTCCCTGTCATACATTTCTTTTTTTTTCCTAGTGAGGACAGCCTGTACTGCTGCTTCTCCAACAATATATGATATGCTCCTCATTTGCCATATGAAAAATAAGCACCAGTCCCTGGAGCTTTGTCAGGCTCTAACTGTCTGATGTAGAAGCACACACCCCAAACATAGGGCAACTGGGCTACCTAGGCACTACTCTCTATCATACTGAGATGTATTACACATTAAATGGATATTGGTCTAGGTTTCAGGCTGGAGTTTAGATGGATAGGAGACAACATCTCTGAAGCTGTGTCCTGGGATTGCTGTTAGTAATGAGGTGCTGCCAGCACTGTGGTGACTTGGAAGTAACTGTGCCAGTAAAGTCTTCCCCCCAGAGATCCTTAAGAAGCCTAATACATGTGCTATTTTATGTGGAGCATTTGCTATTACTCAAGAAACACTGTGTCAGCAGGGAATTTTATTTGTATTCCCTTAAATGCTGCTGTCTGTCCTTTTCAAAAATTCTTTTAAAAAGTCATTGCCTTCCAGCTGGGGAGGGAAACTTCATAATTCATGGCTGCTGGAGCAGTGTAGCAGCAGGCAGCCCCTTGCATTGGCAGGATTGGGACTATCTGTCCCTGTGCAACAGGCAGCTCCTGGCTTGGACACTTTGCTCCCAGTGAAGCCAGTGGGGAAACTCCTCCCCAGTTCAGTGACAGCAGAATCTGACTTTGGGTGTTTTGAGTAGCAGTTCAAGGCCACCAAATGGCCATTTCTTTCTTCCCCTCCCCCTTCTCAAGGCAGCCAGCTGCAGCACCAGCGTGGGAGAAAGGCTAACATGGCAACAGGGAGACGTAACAGGATTTGCTTTACATAAAGATGCAATGGGATTTCAGAATGACAAATAAGTGCTCCCATCTTCGCAGACAAAACGTGAAAGAAAAGGGTTACAGAAACTTCATAACAACCTAGCACATTTGACAATATGCTCCTTACAGCAACCAGTGGCAGAGACTTGTGTCCTCAGCAGTAAGAGCTGGGGAGTACTGCAAGGGAATTTGAAGGCCTTTGTAAGTCTGGTGGGTCTGAATATCCAGAGGTGATAATGGGGGATGAACTGTCCCACCTACAGCCTGAGGTGCTGCAGTAAAACCAATGGCAAATTATCCATACCATCTTGCTCAGACCAGTAGGCCATGGTGCCTTCATGCCCAGTCACAGCCAGAATTGCATTTGCTATAAACAAGCACAACAGAGAGTTGTTTTTTTTTTCAAAAGGACCACTGTATTTATTGACACAATTCACAGCAAAAGGAAAAAAAAAAAAGAATTATGTAACAAAATGAGTAACGCTAAGCGGGTGAGGGATTTTCTTGGTGTTTTCTAGCATGCAGCACCTTCAGCAGAAGTGTGTGTGGCTAAGTTTGCATCACTGACAATGTGAAAAAATGTATTTTGCTTCAAAAGGAAAGCATTCTCCCATGCTAGTAAGTCACCTTTCAGAGCATCCTTCCTGTTCATGCTAACCAGGGGTAGCCATGCATGCAAAGATCTCTTCTTTTTTCACCATTAATAAGAGCAACATGGTACAAAAATCAATGAAAGAGAACATGCAGGCTGCATCAGCTGTCAACAGTCACTGCAGCTGTTCACTCCTCAGAAGGCACCATGGGCCAGCATCAACTGTCAGGTGAAATCCAGGAGAGTATTCAGAACTTTCCAGAGGTAAAGTGAAATAAATCTATGTGGTCAATATGTCTAAAAAGGGAGTATTTCCCATGTCAGTAAAAGGAAAACATCACTTCATTGCCTGGGAAAATTTCCCTCTCTATCTTTGTAAATCTGCCCTTGGTGGTCCCAAAAGCTATCCTCCTGATGAGACAGTTGTGGATGCGGTGTTACACATGCCATGGCCCTTCCTCTTCCAAAAATATCAAAAGCTGCTGTGATCTGGAATGGAGAAAGGTGGAAGGAGATGTAATAATGTATTTTTACTAAAATTTCACATATTCATTTTTCAGGGAGACATTTACAAAAGCAGCCAAGTCTCTTTTTCTGAAGTGGCCAAAAGGTCGCAATGTTGTGAAGTTTTCTCCTGTCTTCTGAGAATATTTCAGCCCAAATTTGATATTCTATGATCTATTCTTATGTTCCCTCACATTTGACAGTTTTATCCTCCATCACCCAAGTGTTTGCTTGCTCTTTGCAGACTATGGTATGCTCTCAGCATCTTTGGAAAGAAAGCTTTATAAGCACTGTGCTGATGGGCTCTCCAAGGAGGGAGAAGCATTCCTGAGCCTCCCTTTACTCGCCATGGGCGAGAAGCAGGCTGGGCAGCTAGCAGAGAAGCAATGCAGTCATTGCCCTCAGCCACAGCCTGCTGTTTGGACAGTACCTGTGCCTCTAACTTTCAGCTCTTCCCTGACATTCTTCCATGTAGCCAGCCCTGCATAGGGTGCAATGCAAGGTGATGAGCCCCGAGGAGTCCTGCCACAAATTCCTTTTTCCACCTGACCCCATGCCTGAGGGGATCAAGTATCACTGAGGAAAAGCCTGGTTATGCTGCCCCTTCTACCCCACTCCATGTTACAGAAATACATAACAAAGCTGCTTTAGGCCAAAAGATGCTGACATTCCAGCAGAGAGAGGTTATTTTGGGCTTGTCAAGCACTCTCCACACTCCCATTCCCTCTCATTTATAAAGGTACCTGGCAAGGAGGACTGTAACACAAATATTCCAATGGTCACAGGACTGTAGAAGAATGAATTTCCCCCTGGAAGATCTTGTATCAAAGCCCCTGCCCAGGACAGCTGGCCTGTGTAGTGCTTTGTGGGGCCTCCTGATCCAAGGGCTGGAGCTGAAACTGCTGGGCATCCAGTGGTTCATCTGGTGCTGTGCTGTAAAGTGATCCTCGGTTGCATTTGGTGTTGCAGCTAATGAAGGTGTTACACGTTTTTGAAAACTTTTAGGAAGCATTCGCCAGTTTGTGTAGGTGCTAGACTGATCACTGATAGCAGGAGAAATTCTGACTGGACGTACTTGCTATCTCCCATTCTCAACCTCCCCTGAAATCCTTGTTTACAAAGACTTGTTTCCTTTTAAATCATTCTTCTGCACATCTAATAAGACTGACTTGCTTCTTTTCAGAGTGAAATACCACTGTACATTCATTTAGAGCTCACTTGCTCACTCCCTCTAGATCACAGACAAATGCACACTGTACTCTTGTGAATGACGAGTCGGGTCTCTTCTCAACAGAAAAATGCAGGTAGGTTATTTTTGCTGCTCTCTAATGAAGGGCAATGGATAAGTGGATTTTTCATTTTCTTCACTTCAGATTATAGCCCCACTTGCTCACTAAATATTTTTTCCTTTGGGGCTTTGAGTTCCTCTTTTGTTTATCAAAAAGAAGAACATAACACAAACTGCCAGACCATCACCACCTCCTTCTCACAACTACCTGCATCTCTTCACCATCTGCTCAGTAAGTCTGAGTTGAGGATTTACCCCTCACTAATCAAGACAGGATGAAAATGAATAATGGTTGAAATTGTACAGCTTCTTCCAAAGGGTTGTATGTGCTACAGGTGTGCCATTGGTTGCCTTCCCAATTTCATTAAAGCAAGGAAGTCTTAGTGGCAGCCACATCTATGACTTTTGTGAAACTTCCCAAAGCTCCCTCCCACCCGAGTTCCCTTCTCTACCATTTAAATTCGTGCTTTGCATTGCTTTTCAGAAAGATGCTCCAATTTAAAAGGACAGAAAACTCAGAGAGTATTATATTTAATGGAGAATTGTAGTAAGTAGTAGGAGCAGAATGGATGATACATATGCAGTATATACCTTGTGAATATTTTAATGTTCGCTGTTTAGATTTCAGTGATTTTCCTTATTGTGCCATCCTAATCTCTTCCTTCCTCAAGTCATTTTCTGATTTATTTGGGCTCCTTGTAGCTCAGTTTCTTTCAAGTGGAACCTCATCCCCAAAATGCACAAAGCCAAGTTGATCTTTTGAACCCAGGAAATTATGTGGGTTTGAATTTAGATACAAAGGAACTTGAGCATGCTGCTTACATTTGCTGGTATGAAAGTTGGCAACTATTGGTTAAAGCAAAAAGTATTTAAAGTGGTCACATGAGCAGCCTCCCTTCCCCCAGGCTTGGGGCTCTCAGAATGTCCCAGGGTGTGTATCACTTGGAGTGTCATCCAGCCACAGACCCTCGATGAGCTCAAAATGTGCCCAAGAATCCAAAGAAAAAAAAAAGTTTCAGGGAGTGTGCAGCACTCTCCAAATCCCTGGAAAGTCACTGCTTCCTTGCTGGAGGAATGGACTCAAGAGAGTGACCCTGGTTGTGTCTCAGCCCAGGCACTCAAGTGACAGCTCCCCTGCCACCAGCTGTATCTTTGTCCCACTTCCACAACAATCGACCTGGCCCCCTCCCTGCTTGTCCCATAGTTTAGAAATGGACTCCAAAAAGAGAGTGTTTCCAAGAGCATGAATTTAGCTGTTACCTTTGCTATTCCTTGCTGTAATAAATGATGTTCAGATCAGGTACCAAGTTCTCCACTATGGTGGGAGCTTGGTTTAACTTCTCCTGTGATCAAGATGCAATAATTACTTTTTGTCAGTGCTAGTCACATTTGGGATGTCTTTGAGTGCAGTTTGTAAACTACATTTTTGGGAAATACTCTAAGGACACAACATAGCTGAAGAAATTTGGTCGGGTGGGCTGATAGTCTGAAATCTAATCCCCTGTGCACCCCATCTTTTCACCGTAAATAAAGGAGGCTGGATAAGGAAAAAAAAATAAGAAATGCCTATAATTTGAATTTACCTCCCCCACTGGAGGAAGGGTAAAGTGTCAGGTGGCAGCGAGCTGTACCTCTTATTCCAGGGAATAGGGGACACGTGGCTGTGTCGTGCCCCACATCACTGACAGAGGACCATGGTCATTAGAAACTAAATTTTCTTGCACTTAAAAGCAAGCACAAAAATAAAGGTTGATAAAATATTCTGTCGATGATAGGCAAATAAAAACATGTACATTTTAAAGGCTTCAAAAGATAATTCTAATGGATTTTTAAACTTTTTTTCTATTTTGTCAAATATCAAGTACATTAGGTTTTGAGTTTCCATATAAAAATTGAAGAATTTTAGAGTAAAGTTTTGTTCCCAATTATTCTTTAAAAATGGTTAAGAGAAAAAAAATTTTTCTTGATCTGCTTCCATGATATTTTATTAGTTGTAAATTTTGAATTCTTACAGTAATACACTGTGTTTAGCTTTATGTTTTTATTTTAAAGGCCAGTTTATCTCTGAAAATTTTTATGTTCTGTTTTTTAAAAAACAGGGATTGGTACTGGTACTTACTATTATTTAGTAGAACACATTTTAAAGAATGGAAATGGTGGCTGGTAAAAATTTGATTTTTTAAAAATAATTGAGTGTTTCTCCTTTCCGTAAAACTGGAAGCCTTTGGTTTCTTCAATGAAATGCAAAGATGCAAAGAAACAAGAAAAAGCAAAGCAGGTAAGAGAAAAGATTTCCTTTCAGCATCAGGTGAATGACCATGACCCTTGTGATGCTCATCTCCCCAAAACGAGGGATCCTTCCCTTGCCCCTTCATTGGTCAGAACTGGGAGAAACCTGAAGGTCACCAACACATCAGCTGCTCAGGCAGTGACTGTGAGTAATGACAGTGCAATGACTGCATGTAAATTAAATCATTATTTCGAGACAAAGCGGACATGTTCTTCACAAATACATTTATATGTTCAGAAATTTTCAGAAATTCACTTTGTTAAGTGATGGCAACCACACTTTCCTTATTTTTTTATTTAAAAACTACTTACAACATCTTCCTTTTCCCAGAATTTTTCTCATTTTCTTTAGATGCATGACTGCTGCTTGCTGATGGAAATAGCTGGACTAGCATAGGTTAAACCACCTAGGGAAAGTGGTGAGGCTGCTCAGTCAGGAGGCAAGGAGCCTCCTCTCCTGAGGAGTGGGAAGTCTGTAAAAATTTTGCTGTTTTTTTGCAGAGTTGAAGGTGTTATCCCAGGGTTTCCAAACTCCTGGCGTGGCGACACAGCATCAGGGAAGGGCACTTTGCTGTTTGTGTGCCACGTTGGTTGGATGTGCATGCCAACCTTTTCTCTTCAAAGGAAAGCCACAGAATAGTAGTTTTACTTTTTGTGATATTAATTTACAGATTTTTCTGATAAATACATTTTGCAGATATGTTGTGGTGGACTTGGCACTGCTACATTTTCAGTTGCACTTGGTGATTTTAAAGGTGTTTTTCAACCTAAATGAATCCATGATTCTATGATATCTCAGGAGTTACGACTTGTGGCGAAGGACTATTTCAGTTCCACGCACAGGATGATGTGCAGAGGCATGAAAGCAGCCTAATGATAGTTGGCTCGAAATATTCTTGGCTACAAAGCAGAGGGAAAGTACAGGAAAAGAAAAAAAACTATACACCAAATCCACCCAAAGTACTGTCAACTGGGCTGTGAGACCTTTCTGCTTAAAAGAAAATAAATTTCTAATAGTTTAAAATATCTTTGCAATTGAAATGATGGAAAATATATGACAGAATAATACTGTATCAAGAGTCACTATTTTAAATGGAGGAACTGCAAATACCCTCTCAAAATGTGAAGGGAGCTCTTATGACACCTGAAGTTGAATTCACCACAATAGAAGATACTTAAAATCACCTGCTGTGACTCATGTTAGACTGCTTATAAAGCAGGTGCTTTGCTGGACAAAATCAAAGTGGCTGGGAATCTGACTCTAATTTCCACAGTGTCTCTGAATTAATGCAATTACATCCACAGAGGTCTTCTGGATGTATAAATGACTTTTGAACTCAACTCCATGCCTCAGAGCTGTTGACTGAAGTGTGGTGTTGGAAGGTTTTAATAATGCCCCTGTTTGGAGTCCAAGTTGCATCGCTGCTTTGGGCAGCAGGGAACATCATTCCACAGGGACTTCTAATCAGGGATTGGCAAGGACTTCTGAGGGAAGAAGACACACATCATCACCCCTCTCCCACACCCCTCCCCTCCCCCACGGTAGAAAGCTGTGTCAACAGCAAGGTGCTGAGTCCTGGAAATAACTCCATCTCAGGAAAGGAGTTCTTGGGCAGCTAGAAATGTAGACAGGTGGCTGTGGGCTTTACAAAACCACTTTAAGGGGCTTGATCCACTTCTGAAATGCATTAACAGATGTCATTTGTCAAGAATTTCAGCACAACCTTTGCTGGGTTTCGAAGAGAGCCCTGGTCAGGGTCTTCCACTGAAATTGGGCTGCTGGGGAAGGAACTCGCTTGCTGCCACGCTCCTGCTCGCTGGTGGGGCTGCTCCGAGCTGCAGCGAGAGTGCAGCGGGCCAGACCTTCACTGACCACTGGGACCTGCCACCACAAACACGCTCCTACTAGAGCCACAGGCAGATGGATGGCTACTGTAACCAGTGCAGCAGCCCTACCACATGCAGCAGCGCAAGCGGGTGGGCACCCCTCGCTCCACTCAGCAGGTTCCTCTCATACACCTTGGAACTCCCCCTGTGCTGTGCTCAAGGGGATTTTGTGTCCTGTGGTGCAGACAGAGCCCCTGAACAAGCCAGAGTCTTCAAAAGGCCTCTGCTGTCAGACACATCGCCCCCAGCATTTTTCTAACAGGTCACTCTTGCTTAGAGACTGAGTTAACCCAGTGATATTTTAGGGAGGCAGGAGAGCCTGTGTACCCAGAGAGGAAGGGCAACCTTCCTGAAGGAAAGAAGGAGTAAACTCTTGGGTGCAAGAGCTTTTAACATGCGTGTCCTTTGACTCAGCACTGCCCCTTTCTGTAGGGACCCATTTCAGAGAGTCCCCAGCAGCTGCTCTGAGCTGACGTCTCTCTTTACTTTTCTGCCTTGAGTGCAATTCCCTGGTGAGTCAGCTGGGACTTCATGGGAGTTTGGTGAAAGCAGAAGCCATCTTTCTATGCACTGAGGGCTTGTGAGCGACTGTTGAGAAGAAGCAGTCACTTTTCCTGGCATGCCTTTAGTCAGCGTGACCTTAAGAGTGTGAAAAACAGGGGGCCCAGTGGTGACTGCGTGGTTAAACAGCATTTCACAAGAGGGCTTCAATTCAGTTATTAATTCAGAAAACTTCCATGAAGGCAGCAGGGCTTTTGGGTAAGGTTCAAAGAGTCAGGGACTCAAAATGGTGTGGAAAACACTAGAAAAGGATGAACACACTGTGGGGTGCTGAAGTGTTTGTACCACTAGCAAGGCTGGTTAGGGAGGAATTGTCTCTTAGTATGTGCAAAAAGCACCCAATGGAAGTTTACTGGTGGAATGCTGCAGCATTTAATGGAGACACCATCGTTGTGTTGTTGAGCAGTTTTTTACTGGTGGTCCTACGTATTTTTGCCATCTTAAATGGAAATGGTTGATGTCCAGAAAGCCTGAGTAACGAAGTCAGCAAAGCTAATGAGATTAGCGTGTTTTACTCATGAGGAGACTGATTTGCAAAGGCTGAGTGTACACATAGGGGTCTGGCTTTAATCATCTAACATTTAGGCAACTGGAGATAGTTTTGTAATAGAGTTCTTGATGCACAAAGACAGCAGCCAACCAGCCAGCCAGGTAATTTCCTACGTGTGTACTCTCTGGGGTTTTTGTGATTGACTTTATCTTCCCTTAATGTGCAACTCATCTACCTCTCTGTGTATACATGGATTTCTTTGGACAAAAGGAACTTTTTTTTTATATTCTCCAATATTTGAGAAGGAAGGTTTTTATTTTTCTCCTTAAGTGTTTGACCTAATGTGGATCCAATCTGCATGTTTTACACAGGCCCAGAATTTGCTGGTATAAAAACTGCAAGAGAGAAGACTTTAGAAGTGTTCCTTTTACAGTGATGTATTTCAGAATGGTTTTATACTTAGCAAAATTACAGCTGGTGCCCTGAGTATCACACAATCTCACCTCAAGGAATTGAAATTGTATTTTTAGAAAGTCTTTCAGATGTCTTTTGGTAAAGCTGTGGTTGCTCATCTTGGTTTCTGGTAGTAGTCACCTCCAGTCTCAAAGATGTATTTTAACGTTTCAAAGGTGCCTTAACTCATGACTGAAAAGATTTCAAATGGGCACTGCCAATTCTTTTTTTACAGGATGGATAGCGTGTTATAAACCCAATACCTATAAATGCCTGCACTTCTCACTTCTCCCTCAAAACGGGGAGATAATTACATTTAAATTTCAGAAGATGGCGTTGAAGATTTGCAATTAATATCCTAAACTCTGCGCGTACGCTCCGCACCGGCAGCCTGCCAGCGCAGCGTGCGACGACTGTTTTTTTGATCTGATACGTTACAGTAGAAAGGATGTGGATGTGTGTTGGAGACGTTAGAACAGAACAACAACAAGAAAGTGTCGTGTTATGAAACACGTGTTTGAAATCTGAAAGGCGGTAAGAGAGACTTCCATGCAAGCCCGGACCTCGCTTCTTCATCCACCAGCTCCCACCACGCTAGGGCAGGGGGCTTTGAAAGCAGGCGAGCGAGTGGGTTTCAGCTCTGCTGCCTGAAGATGGACTTTCCCGGGACAGCGTCCCCTGGGTTTAACAGGTGACAGCTGCTCCCTGCCGGGGCTGGCGGCTGCCCCTGCTCCGGCTGCCGCCACCCCGTCTGGGTTCGTTGCCTGCGCGGCCCGACGCCGCTGCTATCCCCCACCTTGTCCCCTGTTTCACATTGCAGTGAATGCAAAATACGGTGTAGGCTGGACGGGGAGAGCCTGAGCCCCGGGGGAAGGGGGAGCGGGTGTGGGTCTCACCCCTCTCCACAATCCCGGCTCAGTGGCCCAGGCAGAGCCGGGCTGGGTCGCAGAGGGTGCCCGCAGAGGGTCTCGACCCGGCACACAGCCTAGATGGGTGGGCGGGCGGATGCCCCCCGCCGTCTCCCCGACCATCCCGGGGGCCCGGCCGGCGCCGTCTAGGACGTTTCTGGTGGGTGTAGCGAGCTGGGTCTTTACAGTAAAAGCCGGCTGGCTCTCACAGGTAGGAGTTTCCCCGGACTATTTATGTATGTGTGTCTGTCTGTATAGATTTTTGAAAAAAACCAACCTAGCGGAGACGCAGAGAGGGCGCCGGGCAGCACGCCCTCCCGCCCGCAGCATGTGTTTACCAGCAATGGGTATGTGTCAGATATTTTCCAGCTCGCCAAGTCCCCGCTCCCCTCCGCCGGCTCCACCTCCGGGTCCGGGCCCGCCTCCCCCAGCCCGGGCACGACGCCCTCCATCATATAAAGAAACTTCCCGGTGCCGCCGGCCCAGTCTCCGTGCGCCCCGTCTCGGCAGCAGTGCCGGCAGCCGGCGGCCCCTGCCCGCTCCCAGCGCCGTGACAGAGGTAAGTGGCGGCGGAGCCCCCCGAGCTCTCCGCCCGCCGCCCGGGCGCAGCGCCCAGGGAGAGAGGTGGGGTGGGTGCTGCGGGCACCGGCTTCCCCCCATCGGGGCTTCTCCTGTGGCTGTGGGGATCTGAGCCTTTAGCTTTTTTTTTTTTTTAATTAGTTTATTTTAATTTTTATTATTATTCTAGTTTTTCCCTAATTTAAGGCAAAAACCTAATTCATGCCTGTTACGTGCACCCGAAGTGTAAGGCGCGCGCTGGTCCCCGGCCCGGCCGGTTCCCTCTGCCTTGGGGGGAGGGTCGCGGGAATGTGTGGGAGGGATCCGCTTCGTGATCTGTCAGAGGGGGGAAAATTATTTTTTTGTGGTCTTCGCATGGGTTCCTGCGGGCCACGCACGGGGGAGTCGCAGCCCCAGACGCCCCCCACGAGATGTACCATGTGCAAGGGAGATGCTGGGACCGGGTTTGGTGTCCGGGGAGATGCTGCCCCTGCGGAGGGATGTAAAGGTTCCAGAACGGAGTTGCTCGTCTGCCCACAGTAGTGTGCGCCTATCTGACCAGGGACTCCGAAAGACTCTTCGTTTGTAGAGGCATAGATTTCTGGGGGTGGAATCACTTTTTTTGTTAGATGTAATGGGGTGAAGGAACTCGCGAAACTAAACTTTGGGGCATTCAAGCACTTTTTCAGATCGATGAGACAAACCTAACACCAGATACCCGTCTCTGGTATCGGTGTCTGGATTGTTAGCACCTTTCCAACATGTGCCCATCACTGCAGAACCACGCCGCTCCCTGTGTGTGCCTCTGTGGGCAGCCAGGGCTCTGTGTGGTGGGCTGCAAGCTCCCACATCCTTGGGGACAGTGCCCTTATGGCAGGCTCTGTGGGTTGCTGTCTGTTCACTTTTAGATATGTGCAACATGTAGATTTGAGCGTTGCTATGTATGCGTGCTGGGAGCAGTTGGAGGGATAGATATGTATAGGACATCATGTGTTCAAATGTGTCTTGCTTAAGTGAGCTTGTGAAAATTACTTTGATGTTATAGATGAATGCCATATAAATCATAACTGCTTGTGAAACCCTCCAAATTGTGTGCATTTATCTAATACCACGTATGTGCACTGTCATATGTAAATAAATTTTTATGCCTTTTTTTCCTCTTTTGGGTCAGAAAGTAAACCCCTAGTTGAACTCTGAGCAGGACGAGGGATTTGTGCCTTAAGTCACTTGCAGTGAAAATTTCAGCAACTGTTGTATGTTTATGCAAAACAGTGTCGGGACAGGGGGAAGTCTGTCAGAGTGTGCAGCATGAGCAATGCCTGGGAAGGGCTGTTGGGGGCTGTGCCCAGTTTCCTGAGGCTCTGTACCGTGTTTCCCGGGGCCCCCAGGGCCCCCTGCATGCTGTAGCTGCTGTTTGGTGTGGTGTATGTGGCATCAAGGCCTGGGGACTTCACCCAGTGCTTGACCTGTGGGTTTTCCTCTCCCCTCATCCTGCCCCTTTTCCCCCCTCTCCACAGCCCCCTAGAGAGCCGGTGCTTGGACGTGTGTGGAGAGGTCAGCTTGGTGGGGCACCCCAAAACCCCCCACCCAACCTCTGACAGAAGTGGCATGAACTTGGAGCCAGGCGAGTGCGGGATGAACTCAGTGAGCTGTGGCAACGGGAAACTCCGCCAGTGGCTCATCGACCAGATAGACAGCGGCAAGTACCCCGGGCTGGTGTGGGAGAATGATGAGAAGAGCATCTTCCGCATCCCCTGGAAGCATGCTGGCAAGCAGGACTACAACCGTGAGGAGGATGCTGCCCTCTTCAAGGTAACGTTGAGATTGTGGAACATAGGGAGGGCAAGAGGGGTGCCTGGAGGCACTGTGGTGTCCCTCACCATCTTGTCCTTGCCACCCACCTCTGCAGGCTAGTTCTGCTGGTTGGTTCGGCTGCCTAGCTGGTGGCCCAGGCTGAGCCCTGGTGTTTGTGGAACAGCCCACCCTTTTGCTCTTCTCTGTGTGGAGCTAACTGCTTGTGGGACTGCAGCACATCTGTTTCCACATTCATCTTGGGTTGATGTCTCCCCTTTCTTGTGCCCGCTAAACTTGTTTTTTGTACCTTACCATGCTGCTTCTTTTTTTTAGCTTAAACCTGTAGGGAGTAAATTCACGCACATATAAGCACACACATATATGCTATTTCAAGCATTGTACCTTTTAGTTCATTCTTTTCTTTCTCTTTTTTTTTTTTCTCGCTCTTTTGATTGTCTAAAATGTTTCCAGGCTTGGGCTCTTTTTAAAGGAAAGTTCAGAGAGGGGATTGATAAACCAGATCCCCCTACCTGGAAGACAAGATTAAGGTGTGCTTTGAACAAGAGCAATGACTTTGAAGAACTAGTGGAGAGAAGCCAGCTGGACATCTCAGATCCCTACAAAGTGTACAGAATAGTGCCAGAAGGAGCTAAAAAAGGTAACACATCTCAAATTCACTGTGTAACAGAGTGTGAATATGTCGCATTGTGAGCATGTGAGGACTGAAGTGCTCTTTTCTGGAATGGCCCTGCAGTCTTTCTAAGTCTTTTAAGGAGCCAAAATGATGGCCCAAGTGTAGCTTGTTCTCATGACTTTAGAGGCTACATCTTCAGGAGGACTGCTGGCATTTTTGCCGGAGCACTGAGAGAGATTCCTTGCAAGAAGATGCAGACAGGTGCCCTGCACATCACTGGAGGAATTGCTCTTTTGGCTGGAGCCTCTGCCAGTTCTGTGTAGCGAGAGCTAAGCAGGCGATTCAAGGGGCAGGCAAAAGAGGAAAACAAAGCTACATGCTGGAACTAGGTTCTGAATACAGGGAAGAGTGTTTTGAAGCACACAGTCAGTAACTGTGGTGGGAGAAATAGCTGGGAGCAAGGGGTGTCCAACCTGCCACCTTCAGGGAAGAGACAGGGGCAGTGCCTGCTCTCCAAGAAGTCCTTGATGCCAGGCAGGACTTGCGGGAAGCAGAAACTTGGCATCATTGTGCCCTAGGTATGGCTGGGCAGCAGTGTGCTGTGGGGCACTTGAGAACTCGGTGGAACAGACTGCCTCCTTGAACTGCCTGCAGCAATGGGCTAGGAAGCTAGTCCCAAGTGCATTTTGGTCCTCTGTTCAATGGCAGGTTTTATGGAATTGTCTTTAATGTGCTGATTTCAGATTTTCTTAAAATGTGGTTGACATAATTTATTTTCATACCTCTGGTGAACATAGGTGCAAAGCAGATCAGCATGGAGGAGCAGCCATTAATGATGAACCATCCCTTCCCAATAACGTCTCCTTACACTGCACTACCGTCCCAGGTATGGCATCAGTTAAACGTTTTCCTTGATGCTTCTACATTGAGCAACATAATTTCTGTGGTATGTCTGTCCTTGCTGGTGGGGCTCTCTAGTTCTCTCTGTGAAGAAACTTTATTATGAAAACTGAGAAATTGAAAAGCAACTTTTCTAATGTCAGATGAAGCCACAGGGCAATTGATTTCCCTTGGTGTTGTTTATCCCAGAGTAATAGCTCTTTTCTGTTGGACGATAGATACTAGTGCACTGCCATTCTGTTGGTGCCAGAATGTAAGCACCCAATGACGCCTTGCTCTTTCAAGCAGACATTTACCAGCAGTGCTTTGACTGCCTTTTGTTATTCCACTCCACTTATTATTTACACCAGTGGTGGGGAACTCATTTGAAAGCCTCATTGGTGGTGATGGCGAAGTGCCATTTGTGTAGCTTGGGTAAAGCTCAGACCTCCACGAGCTTTGGCAGAGAAAACCAAGGAGCTTAGTTGTGAAAGCTGATGCCGTGCGTAGCATTCATTTTGACAACTACCTACTAAAAAAATATCTTGTTAAATTGCATAGGTACCGAACTACATGGTACCCCATGAACGGAACTGGAGGGAGTTTGCCCCGGAGCAGCCACATCCTGACATTCCCTACCAGTGTGCCAGTGTGCCCTTCACAGCTCGCAGTCATCACTGGCAAGGGCCTGGCTGTGAAAATGGTAAGACACTTGCGTATAGGGCTGCTTGCTGAGGTCAGTCACACAGAGGAGCCTCAGATTTCAAGTTTATTATTTATGACTTTGATCGGAATTAACAGAAATGGATGGAGAGGAGTGCTGGGTTCCCTTAGAAAAGAGCCGCAGGTTCGTGGCATGAGCCTTTGTCTTGCCTCTTGTATTCATTGCCACCATATGTGTGGTGTGTGGGCTGCTTAGTCCTCTGAACTGATAGAATTCAGCTCCCAAAGTCCTCAGCTGTCTCAAAAGCCTTGAGCAATAAAGAAGGCAACCAACCCCCACAAAAAGCCCGAATGGGAATGTGTGTTCTTTAGCTTTTCTTTCTGATTTTGAACTTTTTGAGGCACATGTCACTGAAGTTTTCCCTCCAGCCTTGTGGCTTAGACTGGCATTATTGTACCAAGGGAAAAGCTGGAATTACTACTTTATTTTAGTGCTGCAGCAGTGGGACGACTTGTCATAGATTGAGACTCTCTTGGGGCTGGTACAGCAGAAACAGAATAAAGGGTTGTTCCTTCCCCAAAGATCTCACAGTACCAGAGCCTAAAATAATCATGGCTTTCCAAGCTCCGCTTCCTTAGGAAAAAGCCTGAATTGTGAAAATTGCAATGCTGAAGCCTGCAGGGAATAAAAGAAGAGAAAGAGAACTGTGTGCTGTAGACTGCTGCAGGATAACTCACCTGAGGATGCAGGCGTTTGCTTTGTGAGGAGGACCAGCTGATTCAAAGGGACAGGAAAGGATGGGAAGTGAGACAGGACTTCTTAGAGTAGATGCTACATTTCCAGAGGACTCTAGAGGTTCTGGTGTTGAGAAATCTTTGGATGTACTGAAAAGTAGATGACCAGTGCACTGCAACTTTTGCTGGCAGTATATTGGAATTATTAGGTAGAATCCTTTGTTTCTAGTTGAACTATTTCCTGATAAAAGGTCAATGCATCAAGCAGAATGAACTCTGCCCTGAAGTACATCCTCTGCAGCAGTTAAACATGTTTGAATAATTTGCTGAATTTAGAGGCAGTTGTTAGTGGATGGTATTTGGTTTCTCACTGGGCTCTAAAACATGTTGAGAGATGTGTGTGTTTTTTGTCTGCATCACTCCCGCTCCTGATTGTGGTGGGTTCTGCCATTGGGAAAGGTAGAGTGTGCTTGTCTGCAGTTCACTCGCATCATCCTCCGAAGACTTTTATTGACATTAAGAAACTGAGGGAAAACATCAGTTGCCCACATTATAATCCACTTACTGGAAGGTGTCTGTTGGAACAGTCTAATAGTAGTCCTGGTATTAAACCCCTAGTAATCTCCTGTTGCACATTTTTCTTTACTTACATTTAAACTGCGTTACTCCCAGCTTTGTTTTTATATCCATCATTAGTAAAGTTCCTTATACAAAATGGATTGTTTGAAGCGAGTGACTTTTAAGAGTACTCTAGTCTAGTTAAAAATGCAAATTATTTCTCTAATAATACACATTAGGTAAGGAAAAGGACTAGGGGGAATACTGAAATGCTAAGGGAATATTTCATGCAGACCCAAATGAAAACAGAGTCCAAGTAACATCTGGAATGATTGGTAGAGTTGGCATACCTGGAAAAATTGAGAAACAAGGCCTTTTTAAAAAGAAGGGGAAAGAGAGAAAGTTCTTTTGGGGCCCAGAAAAACTCACGTTTTCATTGCTGTGACCTCTGCCCTAGCTTTTCTTTTAGGATTTAGGCCACTGTCACTGACTTTTGTTTGTGAAAACAGGTTGTCAGGTGACAGGAACCTTTTATGCTTGTGCTCCTCCTGAGTCCCAGACTCCTGGCATCCCGATTGAGCCAAGCATAAGGTCTGGTGAAGCCCTCGCCCTGTCAGGTAAGGTCCATAACCCCCCTAGGCTTCCTAGGGATCTTGACAAGAGACTCCCACTTCTGACTCGCTCAGGCACCCTCTCTCATTTTTGATGAAAGCAAAAACAAGGAATTAAAAAAGAAACCTCTTGAATGAATGAATGAATGAATGAATGAATTAATTAATTTTGTTTATGATCTTAAACCTCTGTTTTTGAGGATACTTCAGCACTTCTAGCCCCAGCTCCAAGAGGTGGAGGTGGTTAAAGTTAATGTGCTTCACTGGCTGACAGTATTAGTGCTGGGTTACTTTGGTAGGATGCCAAATCAGGCCTTCCCGGGGTAGTTTTGAAGTTTTTGGGTGTCAGTGACTTGAGGCTCAGTTTTTCATTTGGGAGGAGCCCCCACAAAAATTGGTGTTACTTGGGTACTTTATTGTGCTCCTGCTGGTGTTATCTGGCTTTGCTCTGCTTCATTATTCCTGGTGAAAAAAAAAGACATTTGGGAAAGAAAAGGGAAGTGAATTCAGCCAGCTCTGCAGATGTCTGGGTACTGAGGGACTGTCTGAATAACTCTGGGAAAAGGTGTGGGAATGTGCTTTTCACAGAACTGCTGGCTAAAACCGTAATGTGATGCTTGACGTGTTTCTTGAGCGGGATTATTCCCCTGAATCAGGGTCAGTATGTATGTATAGATATGTGTGTGTTTGTGTGTATATATACACACATATTTTACACAAATGCATGTATTATATAGATGAGTCAGCCAAGTTGACCAAATGGCCATTTGAAAGTAAGACTGGTGATTTTGGGTACAGCCCCATTGGAGCTGGAGCCAGCAGTCGCTTCTGTTCGGGCAGCTGAGTGCAAGTTTGCAGATCCCCTCTGCAGAAGCCTCTTCTATGCAAAATCTGGGGGGAAACACAGCTACTTCTGTATTAAATCTGAGGAAGTGTACTGAGCCAGTGGGTTTAATTGTGACGTGAACTTGGAAAGTGTGACAAACATCAACTTTTTGTGTGCAGATTTTTCCTTTTAAACTGAAATGTGAAGTTTGTGGTATCTTTGTTCCTACCAAATTCCCACACATCAGTAGCCCTTTTAATAAAGTGAAAAAGTGTTAATGCTACCATGTCCAACAAGTTTTAGTATTTATATTCTTTATATTTTTTTTTTTTGCTAATGTGAGCTTCTGGGTGGTGCTGACCACCAGGCTCAGAAATCTCATGCAGGCTTGTTCCTTGGCCTTAGTACAGATCTGAAACATAAAATGTCCAGACTAATGTATCACAGTGATTCTTTTTTGCTTGTTTGTTGTTTCTCCTTGTAGACTGTCGACTCCACATCTGCTTATATTACCGTGAAATACTGGTGAAGGAGGTGACAACTTCTAGTCCTGAAGGTTGTAGGATATCCCATGGCCAAAGTTATGAGGTCAGCAGCTTGGACCAAGTTATATTCCCTTATCCAGAGGATAATGGCCAGAGGAAGAACATAGAAAAACTACTGAACCACCTGGAACGAGGAGTAATACTGTGGATGGCACCGGATGGCCTGTACGCTAAGAGACTTTGCCAAAGCAGGATCTACTGGGATGGGCCTCTGGCGCTCTGCAGTGACCGACCCAACAAGCTGGAGCGGGACCAAACATGCAAGCTCTTTGATACTCAGCAGTTTTTAGCAGGTAATTCCCATCTGTGATACCGTTTCTAGAAATGTCACCCCGTTGCTGTCCACATCAGCTTTATGAGAATGTGCTTTTCATGCTACCTTAGGAATTACAGTAAGAATTACCCCTCAATTCTTCTGAGCAAGTGCAGTCAAGGGTTAGTTAAATCCTGAGTAGTCCTGTCAATTTCTGCACTGTGTTCACATTCAGTGTCTCTGCGCAGACCAATAGGAGCGAACTGATGCTCGGCTGGTGACACCCAATCTTCCATATTTCTATAAGAAGCATAAGGAGGGACCTAACGAAAATAGTCTTTCCACAAGTTGAGTGACTTAGAAAAGTGGATCTTGATCTTGGATCTACTAGTCTTAAGTCCTGTATACCTCTGTGGTCTGCACTCAACTTGACTCAGAGCAAGCCTAAGGTCTTGCCCAGAGTATACAAATTTCAGCAGAAAGCTTTCTTTACAGTCTGTGCCAGTGTTCAAAAGATATCTTGTAAATAAAAAGGACTTCACAAGCTCTGGAATTTCAGGATTGCCTCATACTGTGAGCAAGGAGGTGTGTTACCTTGCCAGAGCTCTGTGGAAAGGTCTTGTTTTGCACAGGGCAGTACAGAGGGGGCAAGGGCGTGCTTTAGGACCATGCCTTTTCCTTCCAATCCGTGAAGGGAAGGGTCAAAGCCTCAATCCCACTTCACAGCACACCTGAGTAGTTTGAGAGAAGAGCTGACAACCTAGAGAAACTGGTGGAAGATGGTCGTTCTCCCAGGGGACAGCTTAGGCAGTAGGAATGCGCGTTGTCCCTTTTTTTGGTGTTTCTGGCATCAGTTAGAGGGGAAGTACATGCCTGTGATTTGGTGTGTTTTCTTACTAGAATAGAGCATCAACACTGCCCTGACATTCTCAGGGGAATAATACCTTGCAAATTTAAAAAAAAAAACCCTGACAAATTAAGCCCAAACCAGTAACTTCAGCGTACTTTATATTCCAGAGTTGATGCACCGTCCGAGAAAAAACGTCAAGAAAAAATGCATTTAAAGAGCGAAATCTTATATGGATGTGAGAATTGACAGTTAGAAAGGGGAATTTGAGGTCAGGGTATTGGCTTGGGCTTCAATCACATGCTAATTTAAAGATGTATAATTCTGCCCCTGATGATGGTTCTGGAAATCCCTTTCCCTTTTCTTCAGGTGGTTTTTTAGATGTACTCTGGGTTCTTCCAAACGGTTGACAGGAGATCTCTTTTTAGACATCTCACCCCAAAGATAAGCTCAAGCAATAGTTATTTTTCACCCCTCCTAAATTACTTATGCACCAGTGCCTGTGCAAACCCAACTGTGTGGCTGAAGTCATGGTCTGTGGTGTGTGCAAAGTGAGTTTTTGCATGTGATGATACTTGGCCAGGTTTATAAGTGGCGTGCCATGGGCGTATCACAGCTGGAGGTTAATTGAATGTGCTGAGGTCCCGGGCTACAAGCAACCTTAGGGATTCCCCCACCTTAGGAAACTGGATCTCCCTTGGGGAGAGAGGCAGGAGACCTCTGCTGGGAAACGGAATCTTGAACAGCAGAGAAAGGGACAGATGTAGAACTGCTATGCACCACAGCTGCTAGGAAACCATTAGGAGCTAGACCCTGCGATGCAAACTGCACTGGAGCATCGGGACCTGTGTTGAAAAGCCTACTGCTGAGGAAGGTGAAATGGCAGTAAATCAGAAACCAGGGGAATGTTGTCTAGGGAGGGAGATAAAAGCACCATAAATGCGATAAATTGGGTTGGATGGAGAGTAGGAGGACAAAGGAAGAGAACTTGGAGTGTGAGAGTGGCGGCCAGAGAAGGATTGGCTTGGCAGAAGGAGAGGAAGTTGGAGCTGGAGTATCAGGAGATGCGAAAGGTTTGTGGAGGCACATGGGAACCCCTCTGGTGTTGGAGGATGTGCTTGGGCTTGGAAAGGATGGTGGAGTGAATGGAGGGTTTTGGAGAAGTGGATGACTGACCTTAAGCCATGATTGTCCTGTTGATGGGAAAGAAAGGGCTTTCTTACCCAGGTCTGTGCCATGGACACTCCCACAGGTATTCAGGATCTGGAGAATTGCAGAGGCCACATAAAACAGCAGAAAGAGGAAGGTGACAGAAATTTACCCTTATCAGTGTGGCTGGACTGGCCTTGGGTGGACCATCCTTTCCTGTCTTATGGCAGCACAAGGGGAAGCAGGGTCCCACGGAAAATATCTCTTCTCTCTTGGCATACTCACAGAAAGTTCATGGCACTATTCAGGGATTTTAGGGGAGACTTTGGGGAAAACTATGCTTTACTCCGTGGTTTAAGTGAGCTGCCCATTGTTTTACTTATGTAACTGACCCTCACAGTAAGACAGTCCAAGCCAGGGATGGGATACTATTGTAGTGGCCACTGAATTCACACCTTAATCTGAAAGGCTTTCAGTTAAGAGTAGAAATGGCAGGAATGTATTTTGGGGAACCATGTCAGGTTCAAAGACTCCTTTTCATCTATAGCAGGGAGGGTGCTTCATCATGATACATTGGCTTTAATATTGATTTAAACTTTTTCCAGAAAGCATAAACAGGGTTATAAATTGAAACAAATTCTTTGCCCACCAGCTATGTAGAAATACAGCACTTATCACAGACTTTAGCAGGGATATTGTGTAAGATGGAATTTTGTCTTTTCTGGGTGGAAATAAGGTGTCTAAAACATAATGTTTGGTCCACAACATTGGTGATTTTGGCCTCCCCCACTGTCTTTCACAGGGGACACCGACTATCAGAATAATAATATTTGACCGTTTCACTTTGCGCAAGGTTGTGGGTTAGTGAAGAGAGTGCAGGAGCACAGAAGACACAGGCTCTTTTTCTGGCTCAGTACGTGACTTAAATACAGTCCTTCCCCTTTCCTTACCTCCATGTTTCCTACTAGACACAGTGATGACAGTGGCTCCATGAATGTACAGCTGTGTCTGAATTTCATGCCTGGCAGTACTTAGAGTCTCTGGCTCTACAAAGCCGTTGGTTTCAGTGCTGCTGTTGGCTGTCTGCTTGAATGGTTCCCGGCTACCGCCAGCATCTGCTCCAGGGGTTCTGCTTTTGACTTCCACTAGAAGTGTTGATTGGAAAATGTCTTGGTTTGTGCATGTGAAATTAGTTGTGAGGCAAGGCAAATAGAAAAATTAGTGTTGCAACTAGCTCCCCCCATCTGTGGGAAAGTCTCCAAACTCAGTGTCTTCTTCTTATCTCTTGTCTTTTTCCTGACCTCTCTCATCCGCTCTTGGAGTAACTTTACCATCTCCCACTGTACTCCAGGGTCATCCACAAGGTCTACCTTACTGGCCTGTACTGGTTTTGGCTGGAGTAGGGTTAATTTTTTTTCATAGTGGTCCATGTAGGGCTTGGATTTGTAACCAATACAGTGCTGATAACACAGGGGTATTTTAGCTAATGATGAACAGTGCAAGTGCAATGTCAAGGCTTTCTCTCTTTCTCACTCTACCCTCACAGCATGCAGTCTGGAGTGGACAAGGGTCTGGTAAGGGACACAGCCGGGACAGCTTACCCAAGTTCAGGGATATTTCATACCATATTGACCATGTTTTCTGCAGTAAAACAGGGCATAGAGGAATTCACCAGAGGCTGATGTTGCCTGGGGACTGGCCGTGCATCAGTCTGCTGGTGATTGCATTTTCCATCACTCGTTTTTCTTTATTTTGTTGTTTGTTTGTTTTCTTACCTATTAAACTGTATTTCAACACACATTTTTTTTACTTTTGCCATTCTGTCTTTCTTTCCCATGCTGGTGTCAGGAGTAAGCGAGCATCTGCGTGGTGCTTGCCCTGCCTGCCATGATTATTCCACAGCACAGTTCTTTCTCTCTTCCCAGAGCTGCAAGCCTTTGCTCACCATGGACGTCCACTGCCAAGATATCAGGTCGCTCTGTGCTTTGGGGAGGAATTTCCAGATCCACAGAGGCAGAGGAAACTAATTACAGCCCACGTAAGTAGGATTTCTGCCTTACTGGAAGAAACATACTCCTCTGACAGTTAGGCTTTTGAACCTCATGTAGATTGTGAGCAAGGTAATAAATTCTTGAAAGTGTGGCACCATCCAGAGTGAGGTTTAATTCCCAGATCTTCCAAGGACTGACTGGTAGCCCTCAGTAGAGCAAAGCACCCGATTTTTCGTATCTGTAGAGCATAATTGTCATTCTTGATCTGTTGATCTTGATCCCATCAAAACCCAAAGCTGAAATGTACCCTGGAACTGCTGGGCTGCTGGTTCAGGATGTGGTGCTTTCACATCAGCTGTACCTGAAGGTGCTCCAGAATCCTAGTCTGCGTCTCAGGGACCTCAGCCCTTAACGGGACACAGGGACTGCCTGTGCAGCTTCAGGGTTCAGGTAGCTGGCAAGCTCATGGGCTGACTGACCACAGTTCACACACAGTCAAAGCTAGTGTTTCAGGATGCTCTCTGAGAGAGGGTGATGACAGAGACTGAGACCAGGTACTTTCTGAATTGTCTGTAATGGCCCATAAAACCACAAGAGAGGTGATAATGCACATGTTGGTGGCAGGGCTTAGCTTATTGCATCCTTAGGAAGAAAACTGGTGTCTCTTATTTTTTTGAAAGCCCCTTCAGTAGCAGCACAGGTCCCAAGTGAGACTTTTGTCATAAGCTGTGACCTCCCCTTAGCTATGTAGCTTTCATGCTGCCGCACTAGGAGACTGCCTAGCAAGTCTCTGGGGTGGAAGTCGGAAAGTTCACAAATCCACCCTGAGCTGTGCAATGGCTGGTTAGACATCACTGCTCATCTCTGACTCTGCTTAAACTCTTTTCCATTCCTATTTTGGCTTTCCAGTTATCCATCCTGCCTTCCTCTTGACAGCCCCCTTATCCATCTCCTGTCCTGGCATCTTCTCTGCAAGTCTGTACCTCCTCTGCTTTTTCCAGAGCTTTGCTTCCCCCTTATGACTTGCTCAACCTGCTCAATCTCTTAGTCTGTCCTGACTTGAGGACTCGTGGTGCTCCATCATCCCACCAAACAGTTATGTATGGAAACTGTCTGGCTCACCTGCCCTGCTGCCTTCCCATCTTCCCTATGGTGTATTTTTCCTCCAAAATGGTGCCTGTATCTTAATGTGGAGGACTGGCTGACTAGAAGGAGAGGGTTATGGAGAAGTGTCATACAGCCTGTCCATCCCCGAGAGTTCATAGAGCTTCAGGTGTTTGTTTTCACTCTACACCTTAAATATTTGGAGTCAGAGCCCAAAGCCCTGAGGGGGAATGGTGGTTTCTGAAGAGACAGAAGTGAAGGCAGTGTTAAATCATAGAAATCCCACTTGGTGGTTGAACAGATTTCTCATCAGAGCTTGAATGAAGAGAAACAAGAGTAATCTTGGTGTTAGGTTGAAATCTAATTTCACACAAAGTCATTTGGCCCAAGGGCTCCAGCATCTAAAGTTACGTCCTCAAAGTACTTTGCAATACACCCAAGACTTTTGTGGCATATATATTTAAACACCTCGAGCGGCCATGGACATGTGTGTCCTGTGGGCATCGCTCACACCTTGCGGCTGGCTAAGGGGCTGCAATTTTTGGTACCTCATTTATGTCGCTGGTACATGCCCTTCTAAATGAAGGCTGTGCAGGTAAGGAGTCTGTGCAGGTAGTAAGGGACTTGGCAGCAGAGCTAGGCTATGCTAGGCAAGACCTAGACAAAATAGAAATTAACAAGACCACTGGAATTGTTTTCCCATTCTGGTAAGTGGAACTGTTTTGTCCCGCCTTGTTTTTAACTTAAACCCACTGTAGAGAACCAAGATGAGGAGCAAGAAGTTTTGTCGTGTGTCTGATTAATATTTTGTCTGTTCTTAAGGTTGAACCAATGTTTGCCAGGCAGCTGTATTACTTTGCTCAACAAAACAGTGGACATCTGCTGAGAGGCTATGATTTACCAGAACTTGTGACTAGTCCAGAGGATTATCACAGATCTATTCGCCATTCCTCTATTCAAGAATAAGATCCTCAGAAAGCGTGTTTTTAAAGGCACTGTAAAGATTGTGCGGAGTGGATGAGCAGATCTGGGTCACGAATTGGAGATCCACATCACAGCTGGATATGTTCAGGGGTTCAATGATAGGAAAGTGAACTAAAACAACTGTATTTTACAATAAAAATGATGTGTCTTCAACATTTGGATGCTACATCTCACATAGGGTTCCACTGTCACTGAGAATAACTCAAAACTGACAAAATGATTGCTGTGTTTACGTTTGCTTAATGTTCTCCTTGAGGACTGATTCTTACCGAAGACTTAAACCCAGAGTTTACACATTTACCTTTGCAGGGTTATTTATTTTGGATTACTGATCTCAGGGAAAGTACATAAATTTGTGGTGTTCCCAGTTTGAAACTGCAGCTACTCTAGATGGGTAGCAAACGTAGCTGGCATATTGAGAATTGCTAATGCGTGTAAGTGGTTATAAATTTAGATTCCTAAGTGTGATGCCTATATTCTTGTATAGAATACTTCAGTGTATTTTTTGAAAACAATGCAATTCTTCAGAGATGTATTTTTTTAATGCCTGACTGACATTTGTCCTGACAATTAATTTTATTGCTACCATTGTTGTTACTGGATTAGCCTCCATGATAGTAGTTTCTAAGGTGATGCATTTATGGTACTGTGTTAAGAAAAGTGACTGTTCAACTCATGTTACCTGTGAATTCAGTGGGTTAGCCACTGAAATTCTAGAGTCCCAAAGAGCATGTTTCAATAATAAATTACATTTTTCTTATAATTGAAAGCTGCTATGCATGCATTATACATACATATATATATATCTGTATGTATGTATGTATGCCTTAGAATGAAGTTGGCAGACCTTGCAAATAGTACAGAAATGGTCCAGCTACCCCTTTTTGATTTCACATGTATGAGCCAGCTTCAAATAACCACCACCTCTGATTTACACAGATCCACCTCTGCTCTGTGTGTGCACTCACATCTTTTTTCCAGTGGTACTGAGATGAATGTGAAGGGAAAAGCTCAAGGAGAGCTGCATTTGGCTTCCTGTATTAAGACAGTTAAGGAAATACTTGTTGGAATGTTTGTATAATTTGATGCAATTTGCAACTTTTAATGGTAGGGTGCCGTTATAAAGACAAAGATAAGAGGTCTGTTGAGTATGCGTGTCAATGAAATTTCCTCGCTGGTGAGCAGACCATGTAACCTTAGCAGCTTTAACTCTAGAACATGATCCCCCTGTGCTTAACAGGCATACTTCACTTGACTTCCTGAATGAGGAAGAAAGCCCGGTACTTGGTCTGGCAGCAGACTTGTGTTCTAGGGACTTTGAATTTCTACATCTTAAAGATGCATACTCCTTTGGGATATATTATCCCTCTCCTTCTTCACAGTGCCAAGCAGAATTAACAGATCATTTCAACTTTGTTACTTGAACTTTTTTTTCCAGGCTTAAAGGTTTTCATGGGGGAGAGCTCTTTCTTAGACATCAAAAACAATGCTCTAGGAGACCTCCAGAGCTTCGCTTTGTCCTGTGCATACGTTTTACTGAAAGGGACTTTTATGTTCAAACTTAATTGGTACAATACAAGTGTTTGATGTGGTTTTAGATTTTTTTTCTAGTGGTCGTTGCTTCATATGCTTATTGCTTCAGCTCCTGTTTTAGAATAAAGTTCTATTCCCCAACCAACTCGATTCATGTGTTATTTTCGGTAGCAGGACAGATGCAGCACACACAGTTCTGCGCTGTGAACCTGGGCAGCACTGCTGCCTGTCTATGGGGAACTCTTCCAAGCCAAAAGTGCAGAGAAAGGTCAGAAGGTAAGGATTTTTGCTTTACGGAAATGTCTGCAGCATTAGCCACAGGTAGTATAAAAAGAGAAAATAGGGAGGTTATTCTTCAGCTGTTGGTTACCAGGCCCATGGACGATGCAGCGGAGCCCCTGCACTTGAGGATCTGGTGCTGCCATGCATCTGAAGGTGCTGCCTCTGCCCCTCCAGGGCCTCTGGGCCTGGGGACCAGGCAGATGCCCACCTCACCAGCCCACCATGTGAGGACCCTGTGAACTGCCACTTGCTGGCCTGGCAGCTGGAGGTAGTCAATATAGTTACCCGAGTGCTTTCAAGTGATGAAAGCTAGGAAAGGGTGAAAAGGAGGATGATGAAGTGAACTAAGATAGTGATGTTATGAATAGAAGCGAATTTACCAGGAAGCCCCTCTTTACTGGAAATCAGGGTCCTGACAGGAGTCCTTAGGTGCAGGAGCTTTCAGAGCAAGTGTGAAATATAGTTACAAGACTTGTGAAGTGTGTGAAAATGGGGGATGGGGCCCATTTTCTCTTTTTGTGGAAACTCCTGTTGACTATCCGTGTGCATTGTTTACTTTGGGGTGAGGTTTTAACTACTTTCCTTGAAGTAGCATAATTTATATCCAGCTCTTTATGAAAGGGTGAGGGAGAAGAGCACCATCTTAAATTCTGGCCAAACACAGCTTGCATGGTTCAAATGCAGAGAGATGCAGGTGAAAGTCTTACTTTAACTGAGCAAAGAGGTTGAGATATTTCTATTAGAGAATGGTGCAGGGGAAAGAGTGGAAGGATAATCAAGCTGTTGATTTATACCGTGAATTATTTTGCACATGAGAAATTCAAAGCTGCATTTACTTTTGTGACCATTTCTTACTGTTCAAAATAACTACAGATACCTGAAGTGGGGAGGAAACAAAAAGCAAGCTAGAAGAAAACCTGGAAACATTTTCTCCTTTTAGTATCTTTTTACAGTCACTACGTGAAAGCATTTGAAATACTTCCTACTTCTGTTAAATTCTGTTTATAGTTTCTGAGGTCTACTTCCTTCCTGTTATGATTTCGGTGGTGTTGTAAATGACATATTTTACTCCTGTCAACACTGAAGACATTACTGGTTGGTTGTTTTTTTTTTCAAATGTTATTTGTGTCAGTATTGGTTTTTCTGATTTTAATATGGCCACAGTTACAACTGTTTCTTGAAAGAGTTTTCTATGAGAGAAGCACCTATATTCAAACTTTGGTTCTGCTGGGTAGTTTTGCCTAGTGTTATAAACTGTATTAGCCTTGTAGGTTAACCAGCAACAAGGAGATATATTTTAAGGTGAAATACAGCGTAATGGGGTTTGTGGAAAAAACACAGGATTCACGTGAAAACCCCTGTGGCCTTTTAGACTGGCATATGCATGGTGTTTACATCAGCGTTTGTCAGCAGCGTGGAGGTGGGGAAACACCACCTTCAGCAGAGGGCTTTCAGGGAAAAAGTAAAGCATTTTCTCTTGCACGCTCTCAGATCACTGTCTTTGTATACTTGTAGAGATGTGGTGTGGCAGGGAGGGGGGAGGGAAGAGAGAAAGAGAAAGAGCAATCACCAAATAAGCCAAGTACTTTGAGACAATTATATCTCCTTTCCCAGGCAGAGCTGTATGTCAAATTTAGATGAACTCAGACGACAAGATGTTAGTGATTATCAGGGTGGTTTTAATCTGAACTCTGATCTGGCTAGTAGAGGCTAAGATTTATTTATGACTGAGTGCTTGTGAGTTTGGTCTGCTCTGAAGAAAAATCAATTGGTCCCTGTGACTCGAGGCAGTTAGGAGGTAGCTGGTGTGCAGCTCATTCAAGCACTTAACTTTCAAATGTGTTAGTCAGGTAAGCACATCTACTTTGCATACTGGCAGAGTGGTTACATCCACTGCCACCCACAACCAGCTTCACTGCAGAGTTCCAGGGACAAACTGGCCAAATTCCTGCAGAATCCTCAGTGCCTTGACAGTGCTGAAATGACAGTCAAGGAGGAGCTAACTTAGATGTCTTAGAATAGGACTCTTTGAACTATAGACATTGAATAACTTATGAATATGCTGATTGTATGGGTTCACTGCCCTTTTGGCAATGAGAAAGAGGAAAAGGCAATTACCTGTGCTGAAGTGGAAACTGAGAGGACAGATGCCTTGGTTCTAGGCTTGGGTTTGTGTTTCTGCTTGGTACTGGCAGAGACTGACAGGAAAGATGATGTCTGAGTAGTTTTGCACAGGGTGATGTTCCACAAAAAGGCAATTGTCAAGAACTGGTAAAGCCTAGTTCAGGTTTTCAGATTTTACACAGGAGTAGCTTCATGCCCTGGTAAACAATGGCAATGAAACACAGGACTTCATTTTGCAAATACATTTTTATTATTTCCACACAGTATGGCTACTTTGCACATCTCTGCAGGCAGCTGGCAGACTCCTGCCACTCCAGCTTACAGTGCTGCCAGCTGAGGCCAGACTTGGGTCTGTGTTCTGGGCAATTCTCTCAAATCAATCTCCTAGGCTTCGGTTATCATTTCATGCTCTCTTCAAAAGATGAGCCATGAATTATGAAAAATTCTGTCTTCTAAGCTAAGAGAACAGACAGATTCAGGTGATTTCTCTACACAAAACACAGCTAATATGTGCCCTCCATATTCCTGCAAAGTGTTTTCATCTTTGACCCTTGGCCTCAAGGTTTTTTGCTTTCAAGAGCAGCTTTTGAATTCTTGCTCTAGAAATGTCTGAAATCCTAAATCTTGCAGACTCTGGTTGTCTTGTCTTCTCACCCCAGCTTTTAACCTTTCCTGGCCAGGTAGAAGTGATGTCCATGTAGTATCAATGAAACCACCTATCAGAGGAAGTTCTGTGAATGTCTATATGAACTTGGTGAGGTTAGATCAGATACTTGCATCTTCCTGAAATATGCTTTCCAAGCTCTTCCAGCTATGTTAGCACTAGTGTAATGTGTAAATCACTATATGCATGAAGCACATTTCCTCACCATGTTGCTCCTCTTGCTCCTTTTCACTCCCTTCAGGAAGAGCAGATATTTAAATCTGGATAAGGCAGCTAGAGGAAAGCCACGATTTCTTCAGATCTGCAAGATGCAGATTTTCTCTCTCAGCTGGGGATGGTCATTGCAGCACAGGCAGCTGTCAGGTTCAAGCAGTTCTGTTTGTCTCAAAAACGCATTAGGCTGTCTCTGTTCATGGATAACTCTTACTTATATATCAGGAACTGTTTGTCTCATGTAGTTAGTAGGAACGTTTATGCCTTCTCCTGGTTTGATATAAGCACCAGCCTTGGCACATGGTCTTGTAGAAATTTCCTTTTTAACTTGCGGTTGCAGCTATCTAGTAATGTGCATTGCTAAATACCTTGTTGTGGGTCTAGTTAATCCTTTTGGCTCTCTCTTGAGTCCTGTCTCACTTTTCCTCTACACTGATTGCAAGACAGTCCCAAGAACAATGGGGCACAATCTTTGAGGGTTAGCCCCTAGACAACACCACTATTTCTTTAATTGTGAGTAGAATGTCCTTGCATCTTGCCAGTTGGTACTCTCACCCTCAAAACCATAAACTGCACATCAAAATACCATTTAGCTAGGCTTTCCCGTAGGAAGCTGGTGTGCAGCTTCTCTCAGCCTGAGCCACCACATTCAAATTACTTTTTCTCCAAGAGGTGATTGAATCAATTGTTTCTCACGCTTCTGTTAGGGCCATTCATAACTCTTTCATAAAAGGAAAGGTTCAGCATTTCCAGTTTCTAGCATAGAGCATCTAACCTCACATAAAATTGCTCTTACAGCTAGATGTCCTACTTTTTTCCTTTCAAACCTCGGGGTTTCATGATTTTTGTATCCTCGGAAACGAAGCTATGGGTCAGGTCTTGTTACATCTCCAGATGCTCGTTTTCATTTCCTTTTTTCACACATGATTAAGAGGTTTAACCCTCTTCATGACTGTCCCCTCCCACAGAAAAAACCCGTGCAAGGAGTAGTGAGAGAGAAAGGCTTCAAAAACAGGGTGAGTGACCTCATCATGTATCTACTGTAGAGACGTCAATCTCCAAGAAATAGGAAAGGTCAGAGCTGTTTAGAGCAAGGGGGTTTTCATAAAACAGCTTAAAAACCCAGACTGGGTCTAAAGAGTTCTTGCTGTCCTCACTCTTTATCTCATCTTTTCCCGAACTGTTTGATGACCCTCCATCCAGAGAAGTGGCTGCTGTGTGATTTTTAACATAGATTATCATCCTATGTACCATTGCCAGACATGGATTTTCCAAAAGCAAGTGGTGAAATAAATGACAGATGTTTGCATGGGAAGAGCGCATATTCTTTTTTTCCTTTTAAACTAAATTTTTCCTTCCAGAGCTTCTCCCACCCTCAATATAACTGAATCCTGGAAGTTTTAATGGCACCATCTTAAAAATTTTGTTATTTGAACTAGTTAGTCTGTATGGTTGCTGAGCTTTGTGCAGCTGATGGGAGAGAGGTGGACAAGCCTTCTCCGTGCTGGTGGTGACAGGAAGGTGGAGGAACTGGGAGCTGTCTGCGTCCTAGGTGCCATGGGCCAGGGAGGGGGTTTGCCTGGTGTCACTGCGTGTGGATGCAGGTCACCTATTCCCGCAGAGAGCACCAGCCTGAAAGGTGACTCTGAAGTCTCACTTTCCTTTAAAACCATCACTTTACAAATAAAATGGCTTACCTACGATCCCCACAGTTACAGGCACTGTTTAAATATAGCAAGCATCGATGTCTATCTGTAAATTACAAGGAAATGAATAAATCGAGGCGACATAAACCGCAAAAAGGAAGTTTGAAATCAGCCTTGGAGCTGTGATAGGCCGGCGGCTGCTGAGGGACCCTGCTGAACCTTCACCATCCACTGCAGCGGTGACATAGCTGCCAAACATGACCAGCCTGTCCTGGCTCTGTGGCACGCATATCCACGTGCTGCTGGTTGCCAGGGATCTGCCCCTTGTCTAGTGATCTAGACCTGTGCCCTGGGGACACCTGCAGCCACAAAAAAGCCAAAGGCACCTTGGGCACTTGGGGTCTCTGCTGCAGGGAGGGGACAGTGCAGTGTTTTCTGGAAATGAATGAGTTCATTTCTGGGAGGCAGTGGTGGGGGGTGCTTCACCACTCAGGAACGTGCAGAGAGGATTAATGCAGGAAGTTGAAGCATGATTTCTATGTTGCTTACCATCCTGCAGCCTCCTAGGTGCAGATATTTGGCAAGCTTATTTGGCCTGGCTTCATTTTTTTATTATGAAGGTTGAATCCTTTTTTTCTTTAAAATAGTTGTATCAAAGCCAGAACCATTAAGTAAAACATGAAGGTTTTGCATACAGAATGTGTGTATGAGCGCAGCTAGCAAGCCCCCTCACCCCTTTAATGATGTTTTACACAATCGGCAAGATTCATTCTCATGTGAGTGAGATGCTAATGATACTCTGGAAGTTTTATGAAAGTTTTGGATTGGGGAGAGGAGAGAAAGAAAGATCAAGTGCAAATCAGCATCTGTTGCAGGCTCCCAACACATATTGGGCACTTAATTTTTTAGACTGCACCCAGGGAGTAGTGTCCATCGACTTCTTGTACCTTGTTAAATGCCAGAGTCTGCGCTGTAAGACAAGACATGGCCAGTTAATTCTGTTGCTCCAAAACTCCATCTTACCTGCAAGGTCTTATGGAAAACAAACCACACACTGCTAGGGTTCAAGAAACCTATTTCTCCTCCTTCAAGTTGCATGGTGTCCCCAGCATCAACAGCCCCTTCCCCTGGCCACCAGCTTGGGGAAATGTGTTGACTTCGGGCAGAAGGTGATTGCTCATGTGCAGCCTCTCCTTCCCGCCCTTCTGGCGCACACCTGTGCAGATGGGGTAGTACAGAAATGAGTTTGCCAAGAGGCAAGGATTATCATCACTTCTCTTAACCATCCCAGCCAAACTGTGTCTTCCCCTGAAAAAACTGTCTTTGGATGAAAGGGCCAGAGGAGAGTGGCTGCAGGCACAGATCCAGTGGATGAAAGGAGCAAGTGTGAAGGAGGACAGTGCTCTGAGGACAGTTCAGTTGTCAGGTATAGCTGGGGATTATTAGGGCCATTTAGTATGAACTACTAATGTGAATGAGCTTTGCCTTTCACAAAGGAAGGGGTGAGCAGGTCTGGTGTGGAGAAGTGGGTTTTGGCTGGGAGCAGAAGTCAGCTATTTCTCAGAAATAAGGCAGCACGTGCAGACCTGGGGAGTAGGAAAGGCATAAAAAATTAAAAAAAATAATGCATAAAGACAGGATGTCCCCCACAAAGGAGGAGAAGCTACAATTGGTTGGAAAAAGATATGGACAGGTATGACCTGATGCCTGTGTCTGCGCAGAGAAAGTCAGTTATGGAGTGGGGGAATGGGAGCTGCGATTTGGTCTAGAACACTCTGTGAGGGTTCAAAGAGGGATACTATGAGGGAGTGAGCCAGGAACAAGTCTGGACACCATGCAGGGGAGGATGGGGGAGGGAATAGAGAGTCAAAGGGCTTCCCAATGGGCAGTGGTGGGGCCTTGGCCATGAGGGAAGATGACAGTGGGGCTGCAAAGTGGAGGTGTAAGTAGAGGGCAAGGGGAAATTTGAGAAATACAAGGTAGAGAGTTGTGCTTGAAATAGGAGAGAAAGCTTGAGGAAGAGCTTGGAGAGAGAAAAGGAGCAAAAGAAGGCACAGTGAGAGGGATTTTGCAGCCACTGATGCACTGGCAAGCAGGAAGAAGGGAGGCAAGGAAAAAGGATGAGGATGGAGGATAGTGATGATCAGAAGTAAGGTTATATTTAGAGGGATCAGTGTGTGTGACTGGGTCTAGAGCACCTGAAGGAGAGGCTTACTGGAGGGACTTGCAGAAGGCTTTCATCCATGCTTGGAGAATGGGAAAAGCAGCTCATGAGCTGGAATAGAGTGATCCAGAATGAGCTCAGTGCTACAGAGAGAGAAAGTCAGGAGACTCAGAGCTGCTGGAGAGGTCTTGAAGGAACTTTCTGCAGTGGGGCAATGAGAGGCCAAAAAAAGCAGCAAAGCCACGGCCAGTGATACAGCTGAGGTCACGGCAAGGCCAGGTGGAGAGACAAGAAGATGATGCTGAGGGAGAGACAAAGGTGACCATAGAGAAGGAACTGAGAGCCCAGAGATCAGATAAGGGGTGGAGCACAGCCTGAAGAACGTTTTTAACAGGAGTGAAAGTTAAAAAGTGGTCCTCATGTGGTGAAGCCTTAGTGAAAGTGGGATGATGAATATTTCCTTAGTTCCTCAACAAAGTCAAGCAAAGCTTCCTTGGCTTCAGGTAGACATCTCTGCACAGACACCAACATGCTCCAGCTCCATGTTTGGAGGTAGAAAGTAAATAGTGTCATTTTTGGAACAGAGACAGCAATTCCTCTGTAGTCCACCAGGGAATCTCATCATAGCTGTCAAGCATTTAGTGGGCCAAGAAGACTGATTTTAGGTAGTGAATGGTTCAAATAATAATTAATTTTGTTGCCAATGATGCAAAAATATCAGCTGCCATGGCTGGTCAACACTTCTTCTTTGGAAAGTCTAGCTCCTTGGACTGGCAATGCCACGACCATGCTTCCAGCAGAAGGCATTACTGTGACCTGCAGGGATGCAAGGAAGCACATGTACCCAGCATGTACAGGATTGCTCTGAACCAGGTGGTCCAGCAGAAATGGTCCTTCCCTTTCCGTAAGCATGCAGCCAACCCTGCTCACGGAGTGTCTGTCTCCATGTGAACCTCTTGCAGTCACTTTTTGGTCTGGGCTAGGACCATGGCTGGTGGGGAGGTGTTGAATGCACGAAGCAAAGGTCACCTACTTGATGCTTGAGAAGGATTCATGATGATGGCAATGCCCATAAAACCTCTTCAAGCTCATAGTCCCTGTGTTTTGGGTCCTGTACAAACACAGGGCAAGATCTTCTGCCCGGTAAGAGGGGAAGTTAACCTGCCTGCAATGTGTGGGGAAACACCTGGTGAAGTTTGTTAAGTGGCAGGTAAAAATCTAGGGTGTGTCCAGATAAAAAGCTACTCAAAGCCATCTTTCCTCCCCTGAAGTAGTCCTGGGCTTATTTGTGAGAAATAATCTAGATTTGCTTTTAAATGTGCTGGAAGCAGGTGAGTTTTAAGATAAGTACATGAAGCAAACGTGCCATTTATCTCTTCTTAAGCTGATGATTAAAGCAAAGGTTTTCTTTTCTCTCTGAGGAATATTGTGAGCTGTGTTCAATCGTGTTAATGACAGCAGTAACAACAACAGGATAAGTATTATTTGAGTGGAAACTGAGGTGTTGGTGAAACATAGTCTAACAAGATGGGATGGGGCAGGGCTGGGGTAGAGGTTAGAAATCCTGACTCCACTGACTTTGTGGGCTGAAATGTCACTCCAGATAGTAAAGTCTAGTTTTTTAAAAACCAGAGATGACTTCAGTTATTTGGGAGTGGGCCTGTGATGTTTTCCAGCTGCTGAGGACATCCCATGAACCTCACGGCCACCTGTGTTTTGATGGCCAATTTGGAACTGAAGCAACTGATGCAGTGGAAATAATTGTCTCACTATCTGATTTAGTCACTCCAGCAAGGTGTTTGCAGAATGTAGCTGCCTTGTATAGGATAACAAAAAGGCAATGGGCTGCCTAATTCAATTAAAAGCAAATAGCTAGTCTAGGCACTGACAGCATGTGGGAGGAAGTGGTGTTGTTTCCACTGTGACTGGCAGCAAGTCACTAGCAAAAACAAGGTGGTTTGAGGAAGGGTTGCGTGTTAATGGCATTTCCCTGTTCTGTTTTTCAAGCAAAGGTGGGAATATAGAGTCAGAATTTACTTGAATTCGTTCCTTTACAAGAATAGATAAGGGGCCTCCATGGGAACAATGCCGAATTGCCGCGGCATTCAGGCAGCACCCTAAGCCTGCCTGCAAAGCGCCCGTATGTATGAGTGGCAGACACTCAAAGTTGCTGTGAAACATTGAAAAAAATCTCTATGCACAGGCAGGCTGGAGATGGTGGTTTGTCTGTCAGGAGCGCTGAGCTGCTTTCGCTCTCTCTCTCTTTCTCTCTCTCTCTCTGTGGCAGTGTGGCTCCCACTGCCTGCTGTCAGCTGGAGTCTTGTACCTAGAAAAAGACTGCCTGTGGTGTAGCTGATTCACTTCATACTTGCAGCAGTTGTAGGCCCACATTGCAGCCACGGGCTCAGCAGTCTGCCTAGGGTTTTGAGCCAGAGTGTTTCCAGAAGTGAATCAGACTCTGTCTGATGGCTGTATTAGGCGTGATAACCCAAAAGTGTCTAATAGCACCTTCCTCTGTCTCTGCCTGTTTGTGTTCCTCTTTCCTTCATTATTAAGATAAAAAGGCTGCCTTTACTGGTTCTGGGTCCTCCATCCTATAGGACAGCCTATGCGATGTTAATTGTCTTCTGACCACCTCAGATGACTTTGCATAAGAAGACATTATTTCTTTATCAAAACTCACTTTAAAAGAAAATTGTCCATAAATAATTAATTCCAGTCTTTCAGTGTCTTAACCTTTCAGTCAGCATCTTGAGAGAGAGAGAGGCAGAACTGAGGTGTAGCCCAGAGACATAGAGTTCACCAGCTTTACCCACCCCTTGTGGTAGGGTGGCAGTAAGCAGGGATGGCAGCTCTTGCCCATCACAGGGGTGTTCTGGATTCCTGGTGTATCCTCTGCTCAAAGCACTGGCTCCCTCCTTCATGAGCCTGGAGGTATCCTGGTGGGTACCTTCAGTTTGACGGAAACATGGTTCAACGATGCATGGAGTTGTGTGACAGCAAGAGGCAATGGAGAGGAGTGTGTAAGGGAGCACTAGACAATGGCCTGAAGACTGAGCTTTCTTCATAGCTTACCTGCAGCATCGAGGGTACAGCAAATAGGAAGTAGCACACCCCTCAACCCCTGGGGCCCTGTGGGAGCAGCACATAGTGTGTTTGGGGCTGTAGCAGAAGACGATGCAGGACTTTCTCAGCAGAGAAGTTTGACTGCATTTGATAAGGCACCAGCTGAAAGGTACATGATGCCTGTTGCACTGGAGCAGGGATTTTTCTGCAGCACTGCACTCTCTCTCTCTCCAGTCCAAAATCTGCCACCCTGGACTAGTACCAAAGTCCTTGTCAGGTCAGCCTCAGCCTTCTGATAGGTCTCATTTCTCCTCAAATGCATAACAGCAAAAATAAAATAAACAAGTGTATTCTTCCTCTCCCACACCTGCTGATATATATTTTTGCAATTTAAGTAGAGGGGCTAAGCTCTGGACTAAACTTTGTCATTTCAAAGATGTACAGAGTGGAAATCTGAGAAAGCTCAGGCTTGAAGTGGCATTACCTCTGGCCTTCCCACTGCCCATCCTGATCATCCCCTGTTGGTTTTGGTGATATTTTTGTCTGAGTCTTGTCTGGGTTCAAATTAGACTACAAGCTCCTTGGCACAGTGAATAACCATTTCTCTGTCATGGAGCACCATGAACCAAGAGGCCCAGCTGGGAGCTCTGGGAGGTACTATACTACAAGGACTAGAACAAGGTGGCAGGGTGACTATAACAAGTGCAGTCAAGAACTAGTATCACCACAGCACATGCTACAACAGATAAAGCACTAGCACACACATGCTGGCATGCTGTAGAGCACAACTATCCTGGCCATGCTGAGTGTCTGGGAAGACAGAGCCTGCAAGTGTCTCCTGCAACGTCCTCTACAACCAGCCACAGTAGCATCCCTGGGAAAACAGTGAGAGGAGAGGCAGAGAGCCTCCTGTGCAATCAGAGATGCCTTAATACTACTAAATGAGTGTTCAAATCCCTTGAGGATATTAAAAAACCTTCTCCACAACAGCATAACCCAAGGATGTGCCTAAAGCAAGGTTGACAAGAGCATTGCCATGCGGTGCACATGGCTGTACTGCACAGCTCCAGCTGTTCTAGGGGTTTGAAGTCATATATTCTCAAACCATGCTCACAGCTGATGCCATTGGATGTTTTGGTTGCCTGAAATGGTTTCCATTTCCAGCCGACCCTGGAAAGGGCAGCTCCTGCTGCTCAGTAATGCGGATTGCATGAGCTGGGAAGCTCTGGGAGGGAGCAAGATGCTTCATCTCTAGGTGAAACCCTTATAGTTGTTGTGAGCTAGCTGTACATAGATAGTAGCTAATTGACCACACTGACTTACATAAAAGAGCAGTTCCCTTTGTTCTGTGGTCGGCATCAGGAACTTCACACCAGCATTTTTTTTTTTTTAAATTTGTTGTTTTCTCTAACCCATTTTGAATGGGGTGGCCTCCCGTTCTTCCTTCCCTTCACCCCTACTGCTTTTTTATTCTCACTTACTGCTTCTTCATCCTTGTAATTCAGCGGCACCAGCTGAGGAGGCAGGCAGCAGCTGTATTGTCACTGACTGTGCTGGTTTGGCTTTGACAGACAGAAAAACAAACTGCCTGGAGTTTGCATGGCCCTACCCCATGTGAAACTCCATGAAATGTGAAAAGCCCTTGTCCTGGGTGATGCAAAAGTCCCTGTCCCCACACTCACCAGCACACCCGGCTCTGCAGCCCTATCCATGTTCATAGCAGCATCACCTCGGGAACTGAGCTACATCCCGAGTGGGAGTGTTTGTGTTTTTTTTCTTTCTTGTTTGCTTTTTTTTTTCCCCCACTGCCGTCACAGGTCTGCCTGCTTTGCCTCTGCCTGTCAATAACTCGGGCCTGCTGGACAATAAATATTTTGTTTGCAGAAGGAGCAGTGAGTTTTGTGACATTTAGAGTTTGGGCTTTTGTTTGTGTTATTTTTTTTTTAAATTCAGTGAGGGATGGGCCGAAAGGAAAATTTCATTAAGATTTTTCCTGGGGAAAAAAGCCTCCAACAAGCAAGAAAAAATAAAATAAAAAAACAAAATCAAAGAAAAGCCATTCAAAAGTGTTTCACACCAGTAAGGAATTTGGAAGTCAGAAGGGGGTTCCTGGCCCAGTCCAGTCTCTCCAGTCACCTGCCTGCTCTGGTATAGACACCTGTGCCATGCATGGGATGCAGTTGACTCAGCAGAGACATTTCGAAGCCCAGACACATCTGCCCCTGGAGGCAGCAGCCAGGACTGAGCAAAGCAGGCTTGAAATCAATGGAGGAGAGGCTCAGTGGTGTGGGGGCCACTCCTGTACCCCTGCCAAGAGCAGTGATTTTTGAGGCTTGGCCCTCAGCCCTGCAATATCCCTGCTGCCCAGCTTTCCAGGGCTGTGCCTTGTAAGTGCACAAAGAGAAGTCCCAAAGAGGGAATGCCTCACCAGAAGCCGGGATTGGTCTTGCATGACTCAGCTGGAGTGTGGGTTTGGGTGCTTGGGCATTGAGGCAGGGACTGGAGGAAAAACTGTGCCTTGCAAGCTGGGGCCCATGGCAGCCCTGCAGCAAGCATTCATGGCAGCGCAGCAGGGCTGAGTCGCCTCAGGGGCCGTGTGTGCAGCGCTCGGCTTTGTCTAAAAACAGAAGACTTACTCAGAAGCAGAACTGAGGTGCCACTTGCCTTTACTCCAGCTCTTTTATATATAGTTCCTATTTCTCTTGATTTTACTTCAGCAGTTACTGTATGAATCGCAGCTCAGAAAAGTGTGGGGAGTGGGGGTGCAGGGACAACTGAGTGCTGCTGGCCAAGCTGGAGCTGCTGGTTTACTGCTGGATGTGGGAGTTCCCTCTCCAGAGGCTGTGTCAGAGAGCAGATTTCATCTACCAGGTGGCTGTTGGGGCTAATGTCACCTTAAATGAAACCCAGGTCTCTTCTTTTTGCCCAGAGATAGACCAAGAGCATTTTCGTTACTCTTTTCCTTGTTGTTGCTGTTTTATTTCCTTCTTCTATTTTTTTTTCCATTTTTAAAAGAAACATAGCCAAGCCACAAAACTAAGAAGTTTGTTTCCTTGCAACCCAGGAAAATGCAGAACGCTTGGATTATTCCTCTAGTCTTTTCAAGGGAGGTGGCTGATGACTCCTTCAAGAAGCACATTGTCTCAAAACCTATGTTCAAAAGGAAGGGAAGAGACCAATGGTGGTTTGACCTTACCTTCAGGCACCTTGACACTGGAGGTGGCAATAGGTTGCTTGCAGTTTGTCTGAAACTTAGAAGATCCGCAGACCAGTCAACTAAATGTCTTGAGGAGTTGTGGTGTTCCTGTTGCCCTTTCCCAGCACAAGCCATGATGATGTAACTTGGTGCTGCTTTTACTTCAAGGACATTCAAACTGATGAATCAAGGCAACTGTTCATGACAGCAGTTCAGAACACATAAATGAGGGGCTAGTTTCTTTCTCAGCATTTTTACAAAGCTATGGCAACATGAACAGAGATTCATAACAGACAGAAGAGAAATCACTTATCACTGGAGCAGCTTGAAGTATTTTCCTAGAAAAGGTTCACACAGACACAAGGCTTAGGCCCACATGGCTATAAGCAGAGATAAACAGAAATGTCTCTTTTTAAATACTGAGGCTATCCTACTCATAGTTAGGGAGTTTAAAAGCAAGGGTCATCTTTCTATACTGGTCACTTTAAAGAACCAATCTGATTTTTCTTTTTTCCAGAAGTAACAGTGTAACTTCTAAAAAAACCAGCACATCCTGTATGAAGTTTCCTACTTCGATCAATAAAAGAAGGGCATGATCAGCACACATGCATACACAGACAGACAGACACAAATCATCTTCATGTTGGAGTCAAAATCTAAACAGGCCTAAAAAACCACAAACCCAACACAAACCCTTGAAAAATTCAGAGGTTTGACTTCGTCTTGTGTGAAGATGATGCTGAGATCATTAAACCAGAGTTTTCTAGCATTTGGATGCCCAATTTTTATTAATGCTCTCCTCTGCTTTACTGTCTAGGCACCAAACCAAAATGACTTTGGCAGCTGCAGTACCATTTAATAGGGGACATTTCTTGTCCTCAGAAGCTTCCTGTCTTGTCCTGGTTTGGACTGTAGAGGGCAAATAAAGCAACGAGAGACTTAATAGGAAACAACAGCGAAAAAAATCTAGGGGCTTTATAAACTATGGAACCCCACTAAGGAACTAACCAAATACAAAGACAACAAACCAATGATATTCGCAATAAAAAAAAAAAATAGCGAACTGCTATGGCTGTGGGTCATGGAGCAAGGGAAGGAAGGGAAGAAAGGACGGCCAGAAGATGGCAATGGGTCCCACACCGGAGCTGCTGAAAAAGAAAGACAGTGAAAAGAACACCCCTGGAGGAAACCCAAGGGGAAGATACCACACTTGCATTGCTGCTGGGTGGTTTCCTGCTGTCACTGTCCGAGCTCCGATGACGCCGCAATGATAATGCGAGGCCTAGAGACCCTGGAGGGAGCAGCCATGCTTCTCTCAGCACTGAAGGAAGCTGAAAGAGGCAGGACTTCTGTGCTTCTGGCTGCCCATTCTTGCATTTTCTTGGGGCAGCCTCCTTGAGCGTGCTGCCTTCCCATTGGACACCCCTCTCCGAGATCTCAGCATCCGGGCAAGATGGCATTCCCGCCAAAATTTCCGTGTGCACCGGGAAGAGGGGCCACCACCGCCACTACCCTGCCAGCACCGTGGACACTCAGGATGCACTAGCAGCACTGCCCACGGGCCACTTGGAGGCCCGAGGCTGGCAGTGGTGCCACCCGTGGGGGCATTCGCTGTCTTATGGGGGAAACTGCTGGTGCGCGCCAACATAGGGGTTCAGCAATGCCGGCCACCCTCTGCCTTCACACCATGGCAGCTGGAGGCTCCGTGCACACCCAGCGGGGGCTGGCTCCCGCCCACAGCCCACAGCAGGCGGGGTGGCCAAAGCAGCTGCCATGGCTGCTGTCAGGAGAGGGGACACTGCCACTGCCCCTGCACGCCATGGCAGCCAGGGAAAACCATCGCACGCGCTCCGAGCTGCCACAGTGGCAACGCGGAGTAAGGGGGGAGGCTCCGTGGGCACCGGCGCAAGTCAACTCCACACCGCACTCACCGATGGCAACTGCATGCCGGCTCCCCTGCCAAGAGCTGAGACCAGCCGCCTCGTTCCAGCCCCACAGCCTCCTTGCGCCCTGGCTCACTGCGGGAGTGTGAGGAGCTGCCTTGTGCCTGTCACGTTCCTGGTCTGTCAGCGGTGGCAGTCTGGGGGCTCCACGCCATCCCGCTACATCTCCCTGTCCCCACATGGCTGCAGAGAACAGGTGGGAGAGGCTCCACCGCTGAGACAGGAGTCCAGCCACTCTTGTTCTGCATCCATCCTCCCGGGAACCGGGGAAAAAAGTTGTTTTAAATATACTCCCCTCCCACCAGAAGAACAGAAAGCCTTAATACTAAACCCATAACATGTCTAAATCAATGGGGCAAATGGCAGGAGAATGGAAACCTTACTAACTAGATCTCTCCTCTTCCACAACCTTTGGAAAAAATGATACAAATGAATAGGCTGATAATAAAAATACTAAGGTTTTGATAATGAAAAAAAAATTACTCAGTACATGGACAGCATTTTTTGAACAGTCATATGCCTAGGAGACCAGGAAATCACACCACAGATCCCTTTGCAGCCCTAAGCACCAGGCCTGAATCTTCTCAAGGTACCCAGGGCTGCTGTAACCAGCCCTCCAAGTACCCAGCTCCAGGAAGGCCCCACTGTGTTCTCAGAGTCTTGGATATTGCCCTTGCCTGGGCATTGCTGTCCTAGCTGGTGGTGAAGTCAGCATTTCCAGGAGCTGGCCTTAATGCTGCTCTCTGCTTGTCCATGCTCACAGGCATCTGAAAAATGAAGGATCAGGAACACATGTGGCTGCAGGCAGTGCTGGCAGGATGCTCTTCCAGGTCTGTGTTGACAGTTGAGGTTTCAACACAGCCTATAGAGATGTGTTGTTGGGGTGCTTGTGGCATCAATTTACCTGTGACTTTCCCATGGATTCCAAGGAGCTGGCTGGAATGATGGTGGGATGGTGCCTAATGGTTGTGTGGTGGCAGTGGCAGGCAGGTGTAGGCTGACGGCTACCTTAGAGTTGTTTTTGAATGGATCAAGCAAGTTGCTAATGATCATGGGGGAAAAACAGCGGCTAAGCTGGGAGCTGATGTGAGCTCCCTTGCATCTTTTCAGAGCCTTAATAGGGAGGTTTCTCCACTGCATATTGGACAGATGAGCCCGCAGCAAAGACCAGGATAGTGGTGGGTATGAAAACAGACCTATCAAAAGTAAAACTAACCAACCACAACAACCTATTTTTATGAGCAATTACATCCATTGTCCTAATTAAGGAGGAAAATGCTGAATGCTGGACACAGATTGGGGTTGACTGAAGTGATTACTCACTATCTCATCTCACTGAGGCAGGTAACTCAGTGAGTGCAAAAAGATGCTAAAGGAGTTGAAGAATGAAAGTGTTGCACATGAAAGGTTTCTCTGGCAAGCTAGGAAAAAAGAGCAGGGATAAGGGATGGTTTTGGTACAGGTCTCAGAATACAGAAAAGTCTCTTGGTCTGTGATTCATGGGTGCTGGTCACCACTGCGGCTCTATCTGAAGTAGTGGGTGTGCAATTTGTCAGGAAGTCAACCCTTTACTTACAAACCCATTCATCATTTACAAGCCCACTTATTTACAAGGCCTTGCCTTGAACTCTCAGGAAGTCTCTTTATTACAGAAGTTTCAGATCACCTATTTGCTTTGAGTTGGCTTTTATTTATTGCATTTCACTTACAGTATTATAGAGACAGGAGAGAAAATTATGAAGGCCACATGCAAAAAAGTTTAGGAATATCAGCATTTTTATTTGTCTATGCAGTGTTTGTGTGCCTGGGTATGTGATTCCCTTAGCTTAAGGAGACAGAAATGGAAGGGATAGCAAACTCAAGCAACAAGATGAGATTCCATTTTATTGGAACATTTTTGGCTGTAACTCGCTGCTACACCTCCCCAGAGGTACTCTGATTGGTCCTCATTCTGTGTGTCCTGATAAGCTTCAGTCATGTGCTCCTTCACTGCTTCTCTGTCCCACCACTAACAGCTCTAAGGCTTAATTTCTCCTTCCATGTTTTGTCCCTTGTCCCACCTCAAGCCACATCTGCCCTCCTCTCCACCTCCAGTTCCTTCTGCTTTGCCACCATCAGCTACAGGACCACAGGTGCTTCTGCCAGCACTGTCAGGGCTTGCAGTGGTGGGACCTTTCTCCTGGGTGAGACCCCAACAAGATTCACTCCCCCCAGGGCTGCAACACTAAGTTTCATGCAGGGTGGTTCAGGTGCAGACCTCAGAGAACTCATGGGGAGCCCTGAGTCTGGAGTAGAGGTAGGTAGGAATTTTTTTTGCTGTCCAACTTTAGTGCGTGCTTGTGAGCAAGATGATTTATCTCTTCAGAGGCTTATAACTTGGCAAAATTTGGATGGAGGTTTTTCACAGGCAAGTGGCACATTTCTGACGCACAAGCCAAAATCCTGTCACATTTCAAGTCCTTTTTGCAAAGCCTGGGGACATGAGGAAAAGGTCACCAATCTTCTTGAAGCATCAGAGTTGGGGGGAAGAGCATATTTTCTTCCAAATAAATGATCTGAAACCACTTAAAATTTCCAAGAAGAAAAAATATACTGGGGCAGACTTCAACCTGGGATATTTTAGTCCAAAATTACAAGCCACCATAATTAAGAAACAAGAGGCAACTGTCGGATTTGCTTGTGCCCCATTTTTACATTTTTCAAAGACTGAAAGCTGCTGTGCAAGTGTATTTGCTACAGTTGAGAAGAAGTAGCACTCTGCTTTTCTTCCCCCCACCTTCCTTTTTCTGAATGAAAGTGTTTTTACAAATGAAAAATGAGGTTTCCTGAAATGAAGGGCTGCCTTTTATTTTGTGTTGGCTTCCATGAAATATATTTGAGAGCCTTTCATCCCTATCTCTGAACTTGTTGTGAGGTGACAAGAAACTATTCTATTCTGGTCATCTTGGCCAAGCAGAGTCCAGAGCGGCAATTGTGGAGGTTCTGGTTAGCCCCAGGAAAAGGCTTGTCACTCTCTTTGTTGCCTGTCCCCATGTTCAGAGTTGAACTCCATGTACCTCTGCTTCTCCTTGGGGCCTGTTGTCATGCCAAGGGGCTACAACACCAGCAACACATCCTCTTAATGACATCCTGGGGAAAGACTTGGCTGCTTGGGCAGCATCATCCATCTCACTTGGACACCAAAGGGTTGTGTTTCTCCAAACTGGAAGGGGAATAGTGTCCCTGGACTGCTCACCAGGGATGACCTGCACTTGCCCTGAGGGCTGCTGGCTGACTCACTGGCTCCTCTTCATCACTTTCCTCCATGTCTTTACTCTTGCTCTTATTATTCAATGACTTTCTTTCTTGTACTAGTCCCTCTTTTCCCTTAATGGCTACTGCTTAGGGTGCCACCAGAAAGGGTGAGAAACAGTAGGGAGTCCAAAAATGCAGCCTGACCTGCACAGCCCCCATGGGCAAGTGACCGAGTGAGGAGACATGGGGTATGTGTTGGAGACTGTGGGCAGGTAGTCCTTTGCATAAATTAGGCTAATAGTCTAGATGGCACAAAAGCACAGGAGGAAAAACTTGTAGCTCTTCACTCTCTCTAAACTTAACCTGTGGACTTGGTGCCACAAAGCATGGTTGAGGCAATAGCTCCACAGAAAAACTAAAAGCCTGATAAGTCAATCCCTTGCCCCTCATTTATGACTTTTGAGAAGAGCACAGCAATACAGCAGAAGAAAAACCATCTTGATGCAATCATGTGCAGACGGTAAGAGCTGCAGGGAGGCTCTACTCTAATGAAATCTTACAGTAGGTAGGCTGGAGGGATAGATGGTGTCTTGTAAACCTGGAGCACCTATTCTTCCTCACACTCAGGAAGGCATCGTGCTTTAGCGGAGCAGTCTTAGCTTGAGTATTCATCCTGTGGGACAAGCATAAAAGCAGATAGATGTGTGTTTATGTCTGTGATCAGGGGTAGATCTACTAAGGAACAGGTCTGAAGAGACTGAGCCTTTGTTCACCCCTATCTATCTTCTTCTGGTGTTGCGCCTCTTCTTTCCCAGGGTCAAAATGCCACAATTTCAAATGTCATATAACAAATTGTGTCAAACAGATTCCGTTTTGCCAGAGAGAAAACCTTTCTTATGCTGAAGTTAAGCTGAAATAACGTATTTGTGAGAAGTGCAAATTTTTTTAAAAAAAGAGAAGGTACTGCTACTGCAAAATCCCCCCCAAAGAAACACCTCGCTCCAATAAATCAAATACATAAAAAACCCAATCCTTCCCAATATAAGACTAAGCAAAACACATGAAGCACAAAAACAAAAAGGACCAACCAACCCCAAAACTCTGATAAAAGGAAGGCAATTCCGTTTCAGTGGAACATGGCAAACTGAGTAGATGAAAACCTAAAAAAAATACAGTTATGGGAAGTAGAAAAAAAACACCCAAAAAAGCAAGATGAAGAACAGAAGGGAATAGACACTTAGGGCATCATTCCAAAAAGACCAACATTTTCTGGTGTAGCAAGTCACTTCAGGTGATGCTCCACCACCCCAGTGTGTCTTTGTTCCCCTCCTTTGCTCTCTGCAACATGATAAAAACACAGAAAGGATGTTCAATGGTATATTGGCCATTGGCCACTTTCAAAAGGAGAGTCATTTAGAGAGATTCACTCATATTTGTATAAGTTGAAACAAAAAAAATGAACAACATTGGTAAAGCAATCAGACTGATCTTGCAAACACACTTCATCTTGGACCTGGCTGATGGGAAAAACACTCTGTTACAGAGAATGTGACATTATGAATAGTGATAACACCTCCCAGAAAGCCTCAAACATCTATTTCTAGATGAGTGTTTACCATCATGTGGTCAATCATGGCTGACCATATCATGTACAAGTCTGATTATTGCAGCCCTGGTGTTGTATTAGTTTTAGTTTTCTTAAATATAGTTGTGTATGGGGGGGAAAGTTGTGTGTGTTTCACTGATCCTTCATTTCTGTAACATAATGGAGCTGTCAAGCTTAGGCGAAAATTTGTGAGCTGTTCAACCCAAAGTGGTCAACCTGATAAAAAGGCTCCCCAGAAAGGCAGAACCTTTTTAATCAGAGAATATTTATCACTTACTATCATTGGCAAAAGCTTGACAGTCAGACTTAAGGTCATAAGAAACAGAGGAAACCCACAATATTTCTTCAGTTGAGTGACACGTTGCTCCCTGAAAGGCTGACAAAGCTTTTGAAGACTGGACAATTTTTCATTCATAAGAACTGTGTTGGGTTTTTTTGTTTGTTTGTTTGCTTGCTTGTTTTTGAGAGCTGCCTTTTTTACCATTTTTTCTTGTTTGTTTTGTTTTTGTTTTTTAACTTGTAAACCTGCCTTGCAGATAAAACTTGACACAGTTCACCACAGGCAGGAAACCTTGGAGGGTGCGGTCTGCTGGGTAAAGCAGAGGCCCAGGGCTTTGAGTATCTCACTTCCAACCCTGCTACTGGCACTGACTCATTGACTGCTGGGGATGAGTCACCTCTGTGCTCCACATCTCTTGGGGAAATAGTGGCATACCTGGTGGGACAACTCTGCTATTAAAGATAGCTAGTGCTAGGCACATGCTTTTGGGACTGTCACAGTTGATGAACGGTGTCTGTTGACTTTCACATGTTCTAGTGCTAATCAAGCTACACTTGATTTGTGAAACAAGTTTTCAGTATGCTCATGGATTGCAGATGAGGGAAGCAGTGGAGTGAGAGCAATGCTGCCTGCACTGCACCATCAAGCATGGCTTGCCATGTATGAGCCAACCAGATGTACCATGACTTTGCTCAGGAAGGACTTTCAGGTTCAAGTCTCTGCTCCTGTGCCAATGCATGTGCCTTTGGGAGACAGCAAGGCTGATGTCATGTCAGGAGGGGAGCCTTGGGCATTTGTCCCATATCAAGCAGGGCTGCTCTTGGCCTATCCAGCTCTTGACACTATGTTCTTTGTCCCTACTCTCTTCCTTGCGCCAGCCCTTTTGTTTTGTGTTCAGTGATCTGATGCAACTGATGATGAATTCGAGGCAAAGGCGGGAGGGCTTGGCCAGGGTGGCAGAGCCATGAGTTGAAGTGTTGTTTCCAGCTTTGCAATGTCTCATTCCTGCAGCAGAAATCATCTTGAACACCATAAGAAAAGGACCTTAACAAGGTGTGTCAAGAGCACATGAATTGCATGAAGAGGCACCTACATGAGTTGTTAAGGGAAGGCAGAAGTTCACCTTTAAACAATCCTTAGCCGCAACACTTCATTAGTCTTCAAAACTGGAACATTCATCTTTACTTGTCCTTAGTTCTCACTTTACTCCAACTTTAGGTTGGAATGGACCATCCAATTCCAACCCTCCTGCCATGGGCAGGGAATCTTTCACTAGAACAGGTTGCTCAAAGCCCCACCTAACCTGGTCTTGAACTTTCCAGGCATTGAGGCATCCAAAACCTTTCTGGGCAACCTGTTTCAGCATTTCACCATCATCACAGTAAAGAATTTCTTCCCAATATCATATCTAAACCTACCTTCTTTCAGTTTTTCCCCCTTTTCCTATGACCTCATGCCTTCGGTAAAAAGCTCCTCTCCAGCTGTCTTGCAGGCCCCCTTTAGATACTGCAAGGTGCTATAGGGTCTCCCTGAGGCCTTCTCTTCTCTAAGCTGAGCCAACCTTAACTCTCTCAGCCTGTCTGCATAGGAGAGGTGCTCTCAGAGGAACCCTCTGACCATCTTTGTGGCCCTCCTCAGGATTTGCTCCAGCAGGCTTGTTTTTTTTATGCTGGGGACCCCAGAGCTGTATGCAGTACGCCAGGTGAGGCCTCTTGAGAGCAGAGCAGAGAGGTTGAATTGCCTCCCTTGAAGTGCTGCCCATGCTGCTTTTGATGCAGCCCAGGATGCCACTGGCTTTCTGAGGTGCAAGTGTACGTTTGTGGCCGTTTGAAACGGGGCTTCGAGTCTTACAAGGGGATCCTTGGCTTTGTGGGGGGGAAGAGGGTAAGAAGAGCTCACTTTCCTGCCTGAGTAAAATTCAGTTTTCCTCAAAAAGCTGGGACCAGGGGGGAGGAAGCTGAGATCAGGGCAGCCCTCTCCCAGACAGGGCGGCGGCAGCTCATCTTCCCCGCGCGGGCTGGAGGGGCGGTGGTGGCTCCATCTCCGTTCCTGGGGCCGGGCCGGGCAGCGGCCAGTGCTGATCCCCGTGTGATAGAGGGGGCTGGGGGCCGGTGGTGGTCGCGGCTGGGGCACCCTGGGGCGGCGGCTCCTCGTCTTCCCTCCCTGGGCCCCTGGGAATGTGGGCCGGTGGTGGTAGTGGCAGGGGGGCCGTCCCGAGGGGCAGGGGCTGGAACGGCCCCGTTCCTGCCTGTCCCCCCCCCCCATGCGGCTTCTTGTTTCCCTCGGGGCCGGGGCGTTGGCATGCTGATTCGCAGCCACCAGCTCACAGCCCAGGGCTGTCTCGGGCTGCGCGGGGGCGTCCTGCAGTCCCGGGCACAGGCGGCAGTCCCAGAGCAGCCGCGGGCCCTGGCACCGTACTAGCGATGGCTGCACAGAGGGGCGGCAGTGGCGCCGGGGCGTTCCCTGAGGTGCTGCAGCCATGAAAACAAAGATGGAGCACGGGACCTGAACCTCGTGAGTTTTCGGTGGGAAAACACGGGAAAACAAGGCAGGGCTCAGCCCCACTGAC
>VXBA01000179.1:141995-264943 GCA_013399895.1 Serilophus lunatus
GGGAGATTCACTCGAGAACGAGAAGGCTTAAAAGCAAGGGCAACAGCCCCCCCCCTCTCTCTTTGGCTGTGTGTCCGGGGGAAACACACAGCTCCGGCTCTCCTCCTCAGACGCAGGCCCCACGTGATTCCACCCATTTCTCTCAGCACAAGAGCCATTCCCAGCTTGAAAACAAGTAACCCTTTGAGGAGGTGGTGGGAAGGGGGAGTTTTTTCACCTTTTTTGTGTTTTTCAGAGAACTTCAAAAGCCGGGGAGTCCTTCCAGCAGAGCGGGAGGGAGAGAGAGAGAGACAGCTTTTCCTACCCTTCCTCCTGTTTTTTCAGCTAGCCATCTAGCTGAAAGAGCAATTCCCTGTTTTTTTGGGGTTTTTCCCTTTTGTGGTTTTTTTTTTTTTTCCTGCTTGTCAAGTGTTTCTCTGTGTAATTTTGGGGTCCCTTTGGGTTATCCCTTCTTCCCTATTTTAAACCCCCTGTAACAAACTGTTCACCTGCTGCCAACTCTGTTCTGTCACCTTTATTGAACCTGGCCCTGGACGATAAAGGTGGTTTAAACCACCACAACGTTGCTGGAGCTTCTTGTCCGCCAGTTCCTTCCTGCACAGCTTAAACCACGGGAATCAATACTCCCTACCTTAGCACAACCTACAGCAAAGGAGCTATGACATGGCTGCAAAAGGCGCAAGGAAGGACCCAAAAACAGAGGTCCTCTTCCTGCGCACATACTCTATCCAGTGTTTTGTCTTGAAGACCCACATTGTGGCATCTATGTGGACCCCCTGTTTTTTAAGAGGACATCAGAATTGTTCAGCTCTAGGGCTGCAGTTACGTTCCAGGTGTGAGCAGGATGCCTGTAGCTCATCATCAGCACTCAACTGCAGGCAGTATAAGGCAGGCACAGCCCTACCTCCCACTGGCCCCACAAATACTACAGGAACCAGGCACATGCCTGCCATGTTGAAACTGCAGGCACAGGCAAGGAGAGGCCAAATTGCACTCTTGTCCTTCAACTGCTGTTTTTTACCTACATCCCACCTTAGGTGTCCAAATCTGCTTGTGAAGCTGGATGTATAAAATGATGGGATCGGTACTGGAAAAGTAGAAACACAAGTTCTGATGTGCTGTGAAATGGGTCCCCAAGCACCTTCAGGAGGCTGGACTGAAGTATAGATTAACACAATTCAGAAGGGTCTGTGTAATCAATACTCTCAGCAGGAGAAAACCACATACACAGAGAATGCATTGTACTGGCACAGAGGGTCCCGTGGAAGCAGAATTTATCAAGGTTTATGAAGAGATCCAACTTTAACATGCATGGGACCATAAGAAAACTTGTGTATTTTTCTCACGAGATAATCCATGAAGCATCTGGGTTTGTAAAGCTGTCACTGACTGCATGAGCTAGAAATCAGTTTTCTTGTTTGACTCAACACTTAAATAATAGCCCAAAAATGTCAACCTGAGCAGTGCTTCAGCACAAGGCTAAAATGTGCCCGTGAGAGGTATCTTCATCAGAGATTGTACCAGAACTAGTTCAGTTGTGCTGCTGATTTTGGAAATTTCAAAATGTAGAATAAATTCTATCCTTGTGACACAGAGGATTTTGCTGCGGTTTGCTTTATCCAGTTTTGTAGCATTTTTAATCTTTACAGAGAATCTTCTCACATTCTCTCACATTCTGCACCAAGGTATCACCTTTTCCTGCTCCTCAGCATGTGTGGGTGGAGACGTCTGAGGAGACAGTGATGGAGATTCCCTTTCCTGCGCAGGCTATACCAAAGAGAGTTACAACAGGTGTCTACCAATAGATTTTTTACTCAATGTCAGGTTCTAAAAATAAGTAGCACTGTTAACATTTTGAATTTTAATTATCTACTGAATATCTAAAAAGATAAGCTGGAACGGGAAGCCCCTCTGAGAGCAGAAGTACAATCTAGTTAAATGAGCGAAATTTATCAGAAAAAATGAGTAATGAGCAGTGAGAAAGACTGTCTCGTTTTGCTAATTTTACTTTATAAATTATCTGATTTGACATTCTGTGCTAAAAAATCTCCTTATGAACCAAGAAAAGTAAGGCATGTGCTCCACTTGGTTGAAGCAGAATCTGTGGCTGCAAAAATTTTGCTGCATTAGTACTGTGGCATGAAATGCCACCAAAATGAAGACTCTTGTGGTTATTTCTAGATCATCATGTATTTAGAAATAACTGGGTATACTGGGCTTCAGGTTTGAGTCTGTGCTGAGCCTCTTGGTTATCTGCAGTCACATCAGAACTGCAGTAATTTCACCACACAGGTGCCATCAAGATACAGAAGCATGAAGCAAAGCTCTCCTTTCCCCTACCTGCAGCTGCGAGCTCATTTCAGGAATGAAGAAAAAGATAATTCAGAATCCTTACCTTGTATTTAATGCATTTTTCATGAGCTACATTGAGACTGTCAGCCTGTTTTATTGGTGTGCTTTTGCCCGGGATTGGGAAGTTATTTCCGAAGAAAGAGGTGAAAGGGTGCCAGAATAGGCTATAAAACTAAGCATGTGTTAATAGCATCTGTTATAAATAAGACTGGATTCTGCTTTCCATTGTCTTACTCCTTTTTTTCTCAAGTTGTTTAAATTTTCCAATTCAAAAGGAATTTGACTGAAGATTTCCCTTACTTGGTCTTGATCTCAAGGAGGCCTGCTTGCAGGAGTTGTACAAAACCTGTTACAAGCCTTTAAATAGTAAGTGTACGAGAGGAAATGAACACAGATGTCTTCTCAGATGTTCATGCTAGTAATTAGGTGCAATAAAGAAGCCCCTGGAGTCCAGCAGGTCTGTTAATGATGCTACTCCAAAAGCAACATTTTCCTTGCTGTTCTGTGCATTGATAAACATGGCAAACTGTGCCACTGAAGTTACTCACCAAGACACATTACTTTGAAGGACTTCAAGGTTGCATTGAGGACTGTCCAAAGGAAAGCCCCCTTGGGCTGTCAAGTAATACTGAAAGGACTATATAATTTACATGATAAACACCTTGTGTTCTGAAATAAATACACCATTTTAGACATGCTCTCTTAATACCTTCATTAAAGAGCTCTGAAGCTCAAATAGCACATAAGAAATGGAGCTGAATTGCCTAAATCTCCTTTTTAAGCCTCGGCAGCACCATATAAAAATAGAACTTAAAAAAGGTGAAGACAGAAATGGTTGCATGTTCCCTTATGAAACTGTGTTCCCTGTTACTCCCAGTTTTCCTTTTCATTTCATGCCAAAAACCTCTAGTAAGCGATGCAAAGTCACGAAACAGGCCGTCAACCACATGAAACCAAAATGCTCTTAAATTGTAACACACCTTGCGCAAAATTAATTTTGCCTAAAATTAACCATCTAGCTTTTTTTTATGGCTTGTAGAATGCTGATAGAAACAGTGTCCCGTGTGAACACTGCAGAATCAGTCCTAACTACAACCAACCTAATGCGTGCACGCTTCATACTAACATTTGATACAGCAGAGTAGAACTCCTAAAGACGACACAGCAGCTAAACTGAACCATCTTTATCACCTTCCAGCTGGTCTATAGAGTAACTAGGGATAAATGTTCAAGCACGACTTTTTTTTTAATCCTTGAACTGTACATACATTAGATTCTCTCCTAAAAATCTTGTAAGTGAATATACATGTTACAATTATTTTTATTTTCAGATGAGGGCAGTCATCCAGAAACTCCCCCAGTTATATGGCTAAACCAGAAATGTCAAAAGACGAAAGTCCTATTTGAAGTCTATCATCATGTTTAAAAAATTCCCAATATTTCAATGTACCAGAAGCCTGATTAATTCAAATCATATTTGTCTTACTACTGCAATAATGCACATGGTGTTGTCTGTTTTGACATGAGTTAGACTCTATTAGTAAATCCTGATTGATGCTAAAATTTTAAGTGGCATGCAGGAACTACAATTCCTACCGACCAGAAACAGATTGCAGATGCTATATACTCTCAGAGGTTCCTCTTTCTGTCCCTGGACAAGATGCACTTGACCAATCTGATCCAGAGAGCTTGACAGTGTTGAAGATTCAGATGTGAATTTTGAGTCTCAGGCTACAGCAGGAGCACTGCATTCAATTTTCAGTTTTGATGAGTTCTGATGAGGTTAAGGATGTTTTTCTCCTGATTTTTATACATTATTATAGAAAAAAAAAAAGCAAAATAGCAGTTATGTTTATAGCATGTAAACCCCCTCCCTGCTAGTGAGTCTAGATACCTGTTTGGACCCAAAGTTCACTATTTGCATCCATTAGTACAATCAATATTGTACCATTTAATATCCTCAAGGAAAAACACAGAGCATTTAATTGGACACATCCAACAATGTTGGCTGGGGTTGACTTAAATACAGTCTGGCAGCAAGTTTGAATGTATAATACTCTGTGTAGCACTGTCTCTGATGATTGCGTGTAACCATGGCAAAAGATTCTTATGTTTCCTTCTTCACAAGGCCAAAATTGTATCTAGGAAACTGCAATCTCCTACCTTCTCTTGGATTAGGAACAGAAGTCTATTAGTACATTCAATGTTAAAATGGAGTTGAATGTGTGAATATTTTTATGACACATTTCCTAGGGCTTTGCATAGCTAAGTTTTAGACTTTTGCAAGTAAGGGACTTTCTGCATATCTTTTAGTAGGCTCAGCAGTCAAAGAGCTCCATGAAATTCTTCTACGGATTTTTGTAAACATTAGTTGCCGTTACACCTTCCTTTATATCAACAATTGATTATTCTTATTCTTTGCTTGTTTTTTTTCTGAACATATATGAGTATTTTTAGCTAAAGCAGAATCAGAATAAGCAATAATTGTGCTTATTTTTTTTCAGCCTCATGCTCTGTACCATATTACACTAGTTTTTACAGGCCTATTCTATCTGCATCTCACTACTTACCAACAGGGCAGAGAAAAATGCTATTACTTCAAAAGTGTTTCCTTAGTTCTGGATGGCAAAAAGCTGCCTGGATTGAAAACAATGACAAAAAAAAAATAAACCTCACCTTCACCATAAAATTCTCTCTTTAGGGAGATGCAACAGCTTTGGCAAAGTTTGAGAGACTGGACCTATTTTACACGTTACCACTGCAGCAAAAAGTGCCCCTTACAAAGCAAAACTGCAGCATAGATTTCTTATTTCCCTCTCTGTTGCCATTCAGTGAAAATAAACTGGTTGGAGTCCCAAGTGTTTTTATCGAACTAGAGGAAGATGCAAGGGAATTAGCACACAGAATACAACTTGCCCCATCCTCAAGTCATCTATGTCTATTATCCTTGAAATTTTGCATAGGCATGAAAAATAGCCTTTTTTATGTTACTAAAATAAGTGGCTTTTAAAAAGCTATAGGAAGGTGTTTAACTTGATGCACTATGAGCACATTTAATAAACATTTTCTAAACAATATCAATTTACAAAACATTTTGTGAGTGAGGAGCAGGACTTCCTCATTTCGTGCTACTTATCTGGATGTTAATGATATAGATCAAATATGTGTAATGGTTTTTCCCCATTTTACTGGGGAATTTAAATATTTTTTGCTGCATTGTTCTTCAATTACACTGATGCAGCATTTGTTTTTTATTTCCTCTTTGCTTACCTCTGAACTACTCTTGACTCTTCAAAATAAATATCAAAATACAGTAACAGGAGAATGCCTCAACATCTCCAGGAGCTAAGTATCTTAACATAGCATATTATGATTGAATTTTCCTTTGTTTTTACCTGCTTTTAGTAAGATGCATTTTACAGCCTTATTACTACCTTATCTTTTTTCTTACATGAGAATTAAAGCTCTCTAGGTTTTTATGTTGGCAGTATTTTTTCCAGTTTGTATTGGGTTTAGATATTTCTGGATGTTCAAAGCTCATGTAATAATTCACTTTATTTTTTCTTGTACTGTTTTCAGCATTTACCTTACTTTAAATGTCAGAGCCTTTCACTTCTGTTACTCTGATTTCCTTGCAACCTCTTCCCTACAAGCTGTAACTGACTAGGTATTTTCATGTGGTCTCCCCATCTTTTTCCACTTTCAATAAGATTTTTTAAACCTAATTGCACCTTTTAACAGGCTAGTTGTTTTATTTTTTTTCAAAACCCACACTGACCACTTCTTGTTTTTTGTAATCTTCTTTTCAGAGGAACTGCAGCCTGCTGTACACTGGCTATGAAGTCTCAGCAGTCCCAACTCTCCTTCCAAGCAAAGGGATTTCAATACACCCTGTTGCAGCATGATGCTCACTGACTTCCTTAACCCACCAAGCAGATTTATTGAAATACACTGCTCTGGACTTGACTGTGAACATTTATTTCATATCAGGTGGAATTCAAGGAATATTTTGATCGCTTACACATTATTCTAATTTGCTGCCAATGAGATGTTCTAAAGTGTAAGTTACTTCAGAGGGGCAACTAAACAAAAGTTTGACTTCAGGTTTTAAAGACAATCAACAGTTGTTGCAATAAAAGATGAGTAAGAGAATGTTACTACAATAAAGACATGCCTGAATACATGTTAGTTCAGTACATATGACACAATACATTTTCAATACTTAGAACATGTCTGATATGAATGTAGAAATTGTACACTGGCAAAATTCAATTAAATCCCATTTCTTGGAAAGCGAGGAATTCAAGAAGAGCTTATGATCATAGTTCTTAATATTTTATTGTTCTGAAGTGAAGTCTTTTACAGAATGAGCTAACTGGACAACTATTTCAGTTAATACCAGCAACTGAAACTATGACCAGCTTAGAATGGATAACATTTAACAAAACAACATTGCTCCAGGTGTTTAACAATAATGACATATATTTGAAGCTTCAAACTCCCATTCAACATGCTGTTACTATTTACAAAGAATTTTTTAATGATCAACTACATGTACATCGAACTTTCTCCAATGCTTCATATTACAGGAACTGTATGCTGTATTTCTAAAGCATGTAACTGAAGTGCAAAAAAATTCAACTGGAAAAAGAAAACAGCTAACATGAAAAAGGTGTTTGAAAACTATGCACTGTTTCTGAAACAACTTACTCAAAAATGACTGTAAATGCAGAAAGAATATATTCTTACTGCACTATTTACTTCCAAGCCATGATTTAAATTATAAAATTAAGCCCATTAGTTACCCCCCAAATAATGGCAGCAAATTTCTTTTCTCCTGAATCCCTGTTTCCCTCCATACAAATTCAATAATTGGTGCTAAAAGAGGAAAAGAGGACTGATTAATGAGAGTAAGACAGTGGTAGTAAGCCTATCAGAACAAGAAAAGAGAAGAAGAGTAACAAGGAAGAAGCAAACCAAATGACATATTGTGCTCCTCATTTCTGACTATGTGAGAGGCTATTTACTATTCTACTTCATAATATACAAGAATATTTTACTTGAATATTTTTCTACTAATCTTTTAAACTCAAGAGTGCTTTTCTGTTAATTGCCAGTGAAAGTAGAGCTTATTCCAGATGTGAAGGTTATCCTCAATATTCCAATAGAAGGGAAAAACATGACATGTTTAAAAAAGAACCAATAAAATAAAATCCCTCCAAGAAATCAGACTTACAAATACTAAAACTGTAGATGATAACAGAAAAAAGAAGTCATCATTTTTAAATGCAAAAGAACCAGTGTACTTAATATGGTATTCAGACAGTTATTAGTCAGCTCTAAGGGGCAATGCTTATTACATACTTCTCAATATTTCATAGAAATTGAGCATTCCAGTCACTTCAGTATCACTCTACATCCAGAAATTAACACATTCATACACTGAATAACATGAGTAATAATCAAAGTTAAGGTGACATTTGCTAAAAATACATTTCAATGTATTTTTAGCAAATGAAACTGAGACTGCAGAACACTGATGACTATTTCTTAATTTAAAAATGTATGTAAACAAAATCAACTTAATTCCCTCTGCAAAATGAAATACAGTAGACAGAAAACCGTTTAATCAAAATACAAATGAACAGAAGTCTCACTCAGCAAGATATCCCATACCAGAACTGAAAGAGTTGTATCTCAAATTTGTTTTTCAGTGAAACTGGTTTTGTTTTCTTCAGAGTCTTCAAAGGAATCGAAGAGTATAGAAAAAATGAGGATATTTAAGCGCATTTGTCTGCATTGTGTTGTTGTCTATGTTTTCATCATGGCTGACGAAGAAGCTTGAAAACAGGTCAGCTGCAAGTGCATGCTGCTTTTGAATTTGTTTAGTAACTCTTCTAGTAACCTGTAAAAGGGAAATAATTACAGCTTTGAGAAATTCTGAAAAGGGAACAATTACGATAAGTTTTGGCTATTTCGTCTGTGACTTCAAGTATATTGTCTGCTTAAATAAAAGGCCTAAAATTGCATCTATTAAAATATCTGAAGAGCACAGATATTCAGAAGTATACTAAGTGTGTCAGGATCATCTGTGGCCAGAGGAGAACTTGGACACAGAGATTTTATCACGATAATAAAGATTACCCTTTATATGGCTTTTCTTCCAGATGAAGATCATCACCTTGAGAGAAAAGTATTTGCAAAACACACTAGCAAAAGGAGTATTTAAGAGTGTCACAAGATACTTTTGTAGGGAAAATCCAGAAACTGCCAGGCTATGTACCATAAAACCAATATCCATTATCAATGCTGTGGTTTTTCTTGTGTAGTTGGATTGTGAATTTCAGTTCTCAACCTTCTCTTTGGAAGGTATTTCATAGATTTCTCTCAAGTATCAGGGCTGAATTATCAGTGATGGTTTCACTTTTCCAGAAGAAACATTAATTCACTGGCAACTATGTTTTTGTCTCGTACAGATAAGAAACTATGGAGCCCACTTTGGAGCATAACAATGGTTCATTTACATCTACAGAGCTGTTAAGAAGGTATTTGGTGCAGGAGATAATATTCATTATAATCTACAAACTACAGGTGTAGCAGCAATGGTGTTGATGGGCCTGTTATAGAAAATAATTGCTGCAACAGTGGAGATGCATTATGATGTTTTATAGTCTTGGCTGTGTGTTCTACTTTCCCATTATTTTAGGGAATAATGTAATCTCTGAGCTTTCTACCCTATTTCAAAAACAAGCTATACAGGGCATGTAGCACCTGAACGTGTAGACTACAATGAGCTGCCTAAAATGATGACAATTGTCATGCAACAACATTGGAAACAGAACAAGTTTTGCACTGTCTAGGGCTCAGAACTCCAAGGCAGATGTAAAATGATGTTCTTGATTCTCATTTGTCTGACGAAGCTCAGATTCTTGTGAAAAAAATATAATTCTACAGGTGTTTTGGAAAGTATGAGTTGAAAGAACTGTCCTTACTCAAAACTGATTTCTAACTTTAACAAAGCATAAGAGCTAAGTAAGATGAGGAGGTATCTTGAGACTTGTGGCTAGCAAAGAGAAGGTTTGAATAAACAGGCAGAGGACATCTGGAAGAAGGAACAGCCCACGGACCACAGGCTGCACAAACCGTCTCTTTATGCGTCTACAAAATAGTCTAAATTCTGACTGTTAAGTGCAAACTAATTTGATGCAGGAAAGTACAACAAAACCAACCTCAAGTTCAAATCATCTATACTTGTACTACTGTAGTCATTGCAAAGCCATCCTAGTTTTACCATACTACTCTTTATTAAGCTGTGCCTGTAAAATTAGCTACCAAATACTAGGCTAGCAGCTTGGTTGTCAAAGGTGGTTATGGTGCAGAAGGAAGAATCCAAAACTCCTCCTCCTCATGTTAAGAATCACAGACCCTTCTCACTTGTTTTTAAAATAAGACAGGCCAGTTTTGAGAGTTCTCCATATATCAGCTGACAAAAGCCTGGACTTTGTTCTTGGCCTTTTTTTTTATTGCTAGTAAATTCAGTAAGACAATACAATGGACCTCACAGAAGCATTAAGAAGGAAGGCTAAAATAGACTGAGATTACAAGAGCAATTCAAACTCCGATAAGACTACGATAGGGAAGCAGGATACACCACAAAGCCATTGGCTCTTCTGTGTAATTTAATAGACCATGAACAAGAATTTGCTTATTCTTAACTCTATCCAAAGAAGCTTCTGCTCTGGAATTCAGAAGGTTAACCCTCATAAAACAAAGTTCTATGAGCAGTGGCTCTGGAGACTGAGAAGGAGACAAGAAGGTGCACTGTACTCACTTTCTGTCAGTTCCACTTGAGAGCTGAGGCAAGGCTTCCAAAGCTTGCTTAAAGCTTGATCTGCAAGGAAAACAAAAATACTCATATTCCACTGGTACAAGTCTCAGCACTCAGTTTCTCTCTATAAATCCTACAGAGAGATGCTGTACTTTATCCATTCTTAGATGCTGTACTTTATCCATTCTTTCTTTCAATAAATTGACAAAGTATTTACCTGGAATCTGATATTTGTGTGCAAACTGAACATAAAGTAGCCTCAGTTCAAGCAGGTCTTGACATTCCTAATGTGACGTACACCATTTTGGCAGCTGATTTAAGACTATGATTTACATCTTGGATTCTCAGAGAATTAACAGGTAGTTGTCAGCCTACCTTCTGCCTCAAACTAAGTGACCATCAGTATATGAAGAACAAAACCACTGATTTTGGCTTTGTGCGCTCAGTAGACAGGTCACTGCATTGTCCCTTACAGAAGGGTGCCTACAAAGGGATTTACAGTAGGTTGCATTCAGGCATCATAGATTCAGAGAATCTATCAATTTAGGTTGGAAGGAGGTCAATTTCAAGGTTAGAGAAGGTTTCCTTGGGGCATTGTCCAGTTAAGTTTTGAGGCACTCCAAAGATGGGGTTTGCATCTCTCTCTGGTAAACAGATGTGGAATGGAAGTCAAAGGAACAGATGCAGGACCTCTACAGATAGATACAATCTTGTCAGCAAAGATTAATATGGTGACTTGTGGCAACTACTACTAGTGCCAAGTCCAGGAATATAAAGGTCTCTATGAAGCTCCAGCTTTCATGGTTCACGATGATTAGAGACAATGTAATTTCCATTTTATTCAATCTGAGCCAGTGCCAAGTAGTTGTTTTTTTTTTTTCAGAGTCCTTCATCACTACCAGACACTCAGGATAAGGAAGTATTTTGAAGCAGAATATAGTGGCTCCATAAGACACTATCTCTGACGCCACAAAGGCACATTAGGTGCTCAAGCCTGCAATGTCTCCTGAAACTGTTGATTAGGTAAGATGACCAAACTTCCATCTGCAGGAACATGTTATGCTAATCCTAAAAGAAGTGCAGGCAAATAAAATAATGAATGAACCTATCTGTATCCAATCCTCAACATAATCACCTAGAAATTTCAATCAATCAAAACTGCTGACAGCTATCATAGCCAATTTTTACATGCATCGACTGCATCAGTCACAGATGCTGCTCATGCTTTTCCCTCTCCCTTTATATTACTGCATGTGTCCCACACTATTTATCTTTGGTCTTGCACCTCAATGACAAACGAAAAATTGCTTGAAAACCTTTTGAAGGTTTTGATTCTAAGAAATTCTGTCAAACTGAACTCCTTTTCCCTGATTAGGTGTGTGGAGAAGAAGTAGAGTATTATTCAAGTCTGTGTAGAGCCCTAATTCTTCATAGCCCTGTGAGGGGACCCTGACAGTGTCTGGTTCTGTAACCTCTCTGATGCATCTGGCAGGTTCTTTGTTGTAAGCTTTATGAGACTGCTGTGAAAAACTGGACAAATCTCTGTGACATCTGCTTGGGTCTTTCTTTAGCACAATTACCCTCAGCAGCTGTACTTCAGTTAAGAAGTGTTAAGTGTGGGGTTTTTTGAGTAGCAAATACTGTTTAAAATTCAAGTAAAAACAAAAAAAAAAGGTAACTATTTTCTTTGAACTGATAAAAATCTTGCTAGTCATCTGGTTTTCATACATTTACCTAGTAGATCAGATATTCTATTTGAAGTACAATTTCTTAATACTTAATTTGCTTTATGTGTTTTTGCATGTTTATCAAGGATTCAAATACACTGAATAAAAAGACATTACAGCACATCTTACTTGCTTTCAGGTGTTAGGTATATGGCCACGGTATCTCTCAATGCACAGATTTCCAGTTTTGCCTAAAGACAGAAATATGAATACTGAAATAATGACACAACGTCCTTTCATAAAGTGTATACCAATATCCCAAAGCTTCATCTTTTTGAGAGGCAAATACCATTGCATGCTTCAGCCTTGGCTTTTAACAGTTTCCTGTATTTTTTGTAGTCTCCTGCCATGCTAGGAGATTGCTAAAAGGAACAATTTCAAACTTTTCATTCAAGTCATACTGTTTGCATGGTCCCTACAAAGCAGTCTAAAAACACTGGTTTGTCTCTCAGTAATAGTACTAAATCTTCAATTCTGTTCCGTCTTTTCTGTATTGTGTGTATTAGGTTGGATATCAGGAGAAACTTTTTCACAGTGAGAGTGATCCCCCACTGGAATGGGCTTCTCAGGGAGGTGGTGGAGTCACCGTCCCTGGATGTGTTTAAGGATAGGTTAGATGATGAACTTAGTGGTATGGTTTAGATGGTTTAAATGATGATGTTTAGACTGATGTTGGCTAGGTTGTTAACCTAGGTAAAGGTTGGACTTGATGATCTCCATGGTCTTTTCCAACCTTATTAATTCTCTGTGTGTAATTCTCTGTGTGTGATAGAAAGACACAAGGATACAATCTAAATTTATTTTTTGTGGTAATTAAATATAGTGATCTTAACTTCTCACAGCACTTCTTGGCCAGAGAGGAAAGAAACACTAGAGTACAAAAGTCTGTCAGTACACATCTTATTCTTGGCTCTTCTGTTGAATTTATTTTTTTAGTAGTATGATTGTATTTAGCTTGGGGATTTTACTCCTGCACTGTCTGTGTGTCTAGGTATTAATTTTCACTTAGGCAAAGTATGATGGAGAACAAACTCTAAGATGAAACAAATTTCACATTTTATCCTTTAGTCTTTGAAAAGCAATCATTATCATCACAACTCATATGAAATAGAAACATTCTGCAAATGATCATTAAGCAATTTCATTTAAAAATATAAAGCGAACTTAATCCAAATTCACATTCTGTTCTTGTTCATCATAAAGATAAAATTTAATCCAGTTAGACATTACAGTAACTGATCTACATTTAGACACAATTATAGGAAATTAATCTTCCAACCCAAAACTTTAAAAAATGCAACAAATGCATCTAATTCCACTTCTAATGAAAGGCTTTGGCTTTTAGGTATTTCCCTCATCTCTCCTGTAGGTAGGAAACCATCTAAGATTTATGCTTTTTTAGAATGAGAACTTTGTGGCAAAAAACATGACATAGCCACCCACCAATTTTATACTCAGAAGAAATGCTTTTCTCACCACAGAATATTTCACCTCTTCTTGTATAATGCTCCAAGCTCAAGAGTCCTGGACTTCTGTAAGTCCTACACATAGGTTTCTTATTTCTACATTTTAGAGGATAGCAGTGTCACAGGGAAGTGTCACATTCTCAAGTAGCACAGCCTAAATAAACCTGGTGGAAGGGTGAACACTGCAAAATTGTGGGTCATGGGATTTGGGAATACAGAATAAGACTCAAACGAGCATTTTTTGATCAGCCTGAAAATGCTCATATCACTAGCACACTGCTGCTGCCTGTCATAGGACTTCAGATGTTCAGAGGAACAGAAAATGACCGTGAGTGACAAATTTACAGTAAGGAGAGAAAATCCTATGGGTTTAGGCAGAAAGTCCATACAGCGGGTTGTTTAGTCAAACAAAACCTTTAGTAACAAAAGGTATCTTTGTTGCTATTCACTGATTCGGTTTTAAATAGGGAGTCAATCTTATTTGGCTCTGACCTTCCTACATTAATTCTCTGTTCAATGCCATTACTGCCAGCAACTGGAAAATAAGGCTTGCAACTAGCTAATTATTTTCCCATCATAATGCAAGAATGCTGTCATGTGCAATGCAAATAGGGAATTTGCTCTTCTTCTGTTACAGCCATTGAAATCATTAACTCAAAGAGTTTTTTTAGAAGTTTTTAAGAGTCCTTAAAAACTTATCCAACAGCAAGTACATCTACCAATCCAGCTGTAAATGAAGAAAGCAGTGTAGGAGAATCTGTCTGACCCATGCTACAACTAATGTAGAAATAGTATAACAGATAAGTGACTAGTTTTCCAAAGACCTACAAGATCCTATGGCATATTTTCAAGATTTTTGAATCTCAAAATATCACAAAATTGTGATTTTCTTCTAAAGTAGTATCTCAGACCAAAGACAGTACTTAACGATATTTCAAACAGATACCGTCATGATGCTTTTTATCTTATAGGACACAGGTAAGCCTTTTGTACTGTCTGACACAAAGGCAACACTAAAATGTAATCAAAGCCAAGAACCAGTATCCCAAAGGGATCCCAAGGGGTATTTATCCATAAATCTGAAATAGGTTGTATACTAGTCCTTTTTATCTCCTTGCTTTCACTGCTCCAATAAATCAAACAAATACACATTTTATACCTCTGTCTGTTATTCTCAGTTTTTTAGATGTTTGACATTTCGGAGTATTCAGGTACCTGTAAAGCTCCATTTTTGCTGAAGGATGAAACACACTGCATCAGTCGACTCAGTTCTTCAGAGACTGCTTCTACAACTCTTGACATTACCCGGGGAACTAAGTCTTTGGAAATGGTAAACACCTAATTTTCATGAAAGAATAATTGTGAGCACAATAGCTACATTAACAAGACTATTTTCCATAGTAACACTTCAATAAAAAACATTAAACACTTGGACTGAAAGGACCACTTCATTTTTATCAATGGACAACAAAAATTCAAAACCAACTAGAATACAAAGAATGTGTTTTGGTGTTTGCCCTGCACTTTAACCAATCACCTCTGTTAATAGCACAGTTAGCACTACATGTGACAACAACCTTCTTACAATGCTGGAAAGCAGCTAGACTTCAAAGTATGTGCTTTTGGCTGATGGATGCAGGTAATTAGGTGGTTTTATGTAGACTGCTGCCTGGTAGATAGCACCTTTAATTCAGGGTCGTGTGACTGACTGACAATTACACATTCAGCCACTTTTTACTGATGTATTTTGCTATTTCTTCTATACTTCTTTATATTTGACCATTCTCAAGTGACTAGTGTCCTTATCCTCTGTGACAGAGATAAGCATTTGAAAAGCTTTGAAAGTATGATGGTGTCAATGGATTTTTATCTAGATTCTGCCACTGCTGCCACTTACTAGATCTCTGAAAAAACATATACCTTACTGTTTTTTCCATGGATCAAGACCATCTTTTTAACTGCTTATTTGTATAAAGTGGTACTCAGATCCTCGTCTTGAATTTAAGGGTCAAAATAACTACTGACTGCAACACACAATTAAATATAAGATCTATGGTTGAAGGAAAGCATGAAGAAATCAATTTTTCTTAAAGGGAGCTTTAAGGAAGCGAGAAGTTGTTGGTGAATTAAAAAAAAAAAAAGTATGATTTTTCTACAAAGAATTGCGGAAAATGCAGGCCAAGAGATTGGAAAATAGGAGGAAGTGAGATTCTAGGTTAGACACACTAAATTAGTGTCAAAACTTAAAGGTTACAAAGTTGTAAAAAAATTGCACAGGGCTGCAATAGAAGACAACACAAAGAGCTGAAGATGAGTGCAAGAAGGAAAGTGAATTGCAAGAAGTTTTGAAATACTGCCTTGGTTTTTGCTTTAAAATGGTCTAAAGAACTAAGTAGAGGAATGATTTTTTTGCTAGAATACCTTTGCTTTTATACAAAAGCTAGATCTTATGTCTGATAAGGAAATGTAATTAACAGAAGATGATAATAAATATGTATAAAAATAAATTAAAGTGTGTGTGGGGAGAAAGCAAGATTCCTACACAGTTTTCAGTGATTTAAATAATGTATTATGTATCAGGGATTCCATAAGGCTGTCTGTTCCAAAAGGCAGGTCCGTACCATAGCCAAGTACAATGACTACATATATGCCACCTATCAGCTGTTACCAGTGTTAATTCAAACACATAGGCTGTTTTCATAAGTGTTACATAAGTGACACAGTTAGCTGTATGGTAAAGAAAAAAACAATTCAACACAAACATACCAGGAATGTTCTCAAAAATATTCTACTGAGAAGAGAAGATTGTGCCTGCAATGAGCACTCTTGAAATCACTTTTCAGAATCCAGGAAAAATAATTCTCAGCAAGGGTGAATCATCACAAATTTGCAATAAGAAGCCTTTATTTTGATTACAGCTAAATTTGAACTCAATTGTAGAGAAACAATTTTCTTTCCGCTTCAGACCATTCTCACTGTTCATCTGATGGTTAATTTTTGCTGTTTCAAACTACAGAAACTTGCAGCCTTGCTAACTAAACTCAAACCTGACCCAGGTTACAGATTTTTGCCAGTGGAAATGGGAGTTTCATCTTGACACATGTTTTCATATTTCTGTATTATTTCACATCTAGAAATTTATGAGGCAATGCTATTTGGGCCAGAATCGGTATTGGTCTCAATGAAGTCAGCAAGGCAGCGCACCTTCCTGCTGCAGCATTTTAACAAGTACGCATCTTTATACCAGATTAGCTCAAAAACTCAGAAATGTCTTTGAATTTTTTAAAGCAAAACCTCTATTTTTCATTTTAATAAATTTCCACTACACTGAAAAACAACATTAAAAATGAGTGCATGTTGGTATATGTATTTAGTGTTGCTTATTCCCTCATTTGGAAGTATTTGGCAAGATCAGCGATACTTCTGTGAAAGGGCTTCTGCTGTAGCTTAACACTGAAATTGTTTCAAAAATACTGCAAGTCATATTTGAAGTTCCTGAAAACAACTTATATGAATTCTTGCAATTAAAGAAGAGACAGAATAAGTAAAAGCCTCACGTGAATCTCATCAGATCTTAATCACATGAAAAAGGAACAGCTGTGTTTGTGGCATTTTGAAAGGCAAACACGATCTTACTACTAATGCCTTTACCAGGAGCAACGGTAATCTGGTAACACTTTTGATGATTAGAATGAAGGAGTATATAAAACAGGTTCTAATTTAAAGGACCATAGAAAATAGCTGCATGTTACCACAAAAGGCCAAATAACTTAAGCTCCTCCAAGCTTATTACACTAAAAATAATATTTTGATATGTATTTCCTATCATAACCATTACCTACTTATGTATTTCAAACACAATTTGTGCTGTACTGACACTATAAAACTTTCTGGGTTTAGGTTTCCTATTTTCATTGCATGTACAAGACTAACATGTTGTCTTTTCACTACAAGTGGCTCGTGTTGAAGACTTCTTTCAAGGTTAAGCATAAGTTCATTTACATATGTTGCGGAAAACGAAGTTAATCACAGAAAGTGATCATCATAACTATATATATCTATGTATTATCTGCATGAAAAGGGAAGAATTGAACTCTAGAATTTAGCTTTCTTCTTTATCAGATAATGGAAACAAAAAGGTGTAATGGATTGTTAGTGAGGATAAACAGGAACTGCTCGTCTCCTTCTGCTCGTAACAAAAGTTAGCAGTTGCATAACCGGTTGGCTAAACCTAATCCAAAACACTTATATCTATAATGAAGATGCTTCAACAGAAGGGTGAAAAACCCCGGTGACAGTCAGGACTTGCCAGGAAAAGTATGCTGAAATCATATGAATGTAACTATGAAACAATCTGAAATTTTTCCTCACCTCTGCATGCACAGCAATGATATTCACTAATGCTTCTTTCAAATAGTTTCTGACACCTGAAACAAAAACAAAGAATTTACTTTCATTCTGTTGTCTCAACACCATAACATTCTACTGTTCAGTACTATACTTTTATTTTTTTTTTACAGCCACTTTTGCAATCAGAGGCAGAAAGAGAAAGTTCCATAGCCACACAACCCATCTATTTCCTTTTTCAAATCAAACGGAGAAAGGCACATTTCTTTACAGCAAAAGGTTAAAAAAAAGCCAGTAGGTTCCTGTTTCAGTATTCTTCTCTGGCAGCCTAATTTCACCAACTGTGCAATTTAATAAAAACCTAGCATTATTAAAACATATATTCCAGATGCGTTGCTAGAGTACACATACCATGGCAAAGTTTGGCAAGTTATAAAGAACAGAGAAGAGATTTTGTTGGTATAACAGTCTCAAGATGATCTTACGACTTTATTAGCTTATCTGTAAATTATGATTATAGATGGAAGTAACAAGGACTTTTGTTTCTCTGAAAGTGGTTCAGAAGATATTACTCATAGCAGTTTACAGGAGATGTCATGCCTTAGCAGAAATTTCCTTCTGGGGAGGGTGAAGAAGCCAAATAAGCATTTTATTTGCCAAGCATATGAAATACTTGTCAATTTATACTAAAAAGTAAATTGTAAACAGAAGGACATCCAGCAGGGTGTGCTTTAGTTAGGAGAGGCTCTTAGAACCCTTATGCTAGAGGGATACTCCCTTATGTGGAGTAACTTTCCAGTTGTATAAAGATCTAAGAGAGGCAAAAATCTAAAATTACTTCATTTGTTTTTCTGGCTACTTCACTTTGTAGGAAAAGGAAAATTATAAAGCATTTAACTCATTAAAGTATGTATAAATGCTAGAAGTGCAGGCAAAACAATGAGAAAAGGTTAGTGATTCACACGATGCCAACTTCTGATTTTGATTACTCCAGCATGAATCAGAGAATGTGCAATGACCCCGCCACTCACTTTGATATATTCTATTGGCAGTAAAATGTCAGAATCATGGACAAAGACTGGTGAGACTCCACACCTCAGAGATCACAATGTTATTAAGGCTGCTGCTACAAAATTTGCAGTCAGCCTACAGTCAGTTCATCTTACTAGCTCCACCTTTCCTCAGATACAGCAACTTAATCCTGCTATGAAAAACAGCTTGAAGGGAGTTAGAAGAGATCATCAAAAGGAGTTATTCTGTGGGAGAATATTGTCTCACAGTCATGCTCATTTTTTTAACCACCGGTCTTACAACTTGCCTCAAGATCCAAAAAGGTGACAGTTTTTCTTTCTTACTTTGACAATTATGGACAAACATTTTATTAGAGTAGGACGCAAGCACAGCAGAACACTCTTGCATAGTACAAAGACTTTCACTGCCTGCGTCTATGACGTGTGACCTAATGCAGCCTGGGTGTTAGGCTGGAGCTGCTTCCCAGAGGGCATTATGGATCTCCTGTGCTTGGAAGCAAGGTGGTGCTCGGGGGAAAGTGGAAGGAGAGATGCTGAACAATGACTCGTTTCAATGTGCAGTCAGGATGTAGCTGAGCTCTCCACCTAGGCCTTTGTATCAATGCAGTGTCTGTTTCAAAAGTTCATAGTGAAAAGGCAAATGTCAAAGACAACTTTAATGTTCTCACTAAAAGCAGTATGGTCTCTGAACACACAAAGAATTAAGACCTTTTTAGAAGAAATGTCCTAATTTCACAGTGGAAGAGGTGCCAATAAACAAAGAAGGTAAAGAAAAATACAAGCTTTTCCCCATCCGTTCCAAAACATCCCTATTGCTTTTTCTTGCTATCTTTATACTTTTCCTTGAAAAATCTAAGTAATTTTTTTTCTATTTAAATTAAACCAATGACAAATTGAACAGTGTTATATTAGGGTGCAAACTTAAAAAATTCTTTTTTTTTTTTTTTGATATTTTGCAGCAAGGAAGTAAGGGAGGAATAAAACAACACTAGAAATTTTATGAAACTGACTTTTTTTCTCCTGCCCTGCAACCTTGCAAAACAAAGCAAGAATATTACACACCAATACTTGAACCACACCAAAAAATCACAGGAATATGTGGAAATGCAACCATTTTCCTTCCTTTACTTCACTCTGTCCCAGCTTAAATCCTCTGCAGGCTTCGTAACACAGAGGATAAAATTCATATCATGTTCCAGAAGCAAATACCACCTGACCAGACACTGAATGGTGGTACGCAAATCACATCAAGAGGTACAGGGTGAATTTGGGAGCTGGTTTGCAGTTAACCTCAGGGTGCAAAGTGCTGCTTTTGCTCTGCAAATCTATGTGGTACTCAGCTTTTGGCTGCCTACCAGCCTCATCTTGTGACAGTAGGATCTTTCATGTGGAAACTGTGATTTTACTTCTGCACAAATGCCACACAAGATTAAGACAATGATGGTCTCCTTTCTCTATGGATACCTGAGCACTGACACACATGTTCCTCAGTCAATCAATATATTACTTGTGAACTAAGCAGCATCTCTTTGTTCCAACTGACTGTTCCCTAATGAAGCATTTCACTCAAACCCTGTGCCATAAGGAAAGTACAAAGAGGGGCCTGCTACGTCAGAGACAGAGGGCACGTGTGTCTCCTGCAGAGAGGTGGCCAGTAGGCTGAGCTGGGAAGAAGTGTTATCAAGGAGATGAGTGAAGAGCTGGAATAGATAAAAACTGAAGTGGGTGGATTGTGTAAGAGGGTGATGTCATTCCAAGGAAGAATTCTAATTTCCCACCCATCCCACCTGAGGTAGTGTGCCTCTTCTCATGCATTCATGCATCTTGGCTCAGGATAGGAGCTGCTAATTCTGTCTGCTGCTTTGAGCACCCAAATAAAATAACTTTTGACTTTTCTATTAAAAGTTGCCTATCAACTATGTCTGCAGAAACCTTTCATAACATATTTCTTAAACAGTTAATCACGGAGTTACCATAACTAAGCACTGTTAATTTCTAAAAGCATGAAATCCAGCAACATTTGGTCCAGGTGCTGAACACCATTGTCTGGTAGTGCGCAGCTAAGATGAAAAGGTTATTTATGTTTTCTAACTGAAGACCTCAGAATGAATTGACTAAATGGAATTAAGATGGAACCTATGGTAAAAATGAAGTGAGAGCATATTGATGGTCCATCCCAGCTGTATGATAAAATTGTTAAATTAAACCTCAGTGAAAGGGCATAAGCAGACAAATTTTATCTTCCATCCTTGCCTCCACGTGTGAACTGAGACCTTAAAGGAGATTATTTCTTGCAATCCCAGTAGCACTAATTAGGTGTTCCTGACCTTTCATAGACAATTCAGTCCCACTATGACTGTAGGATCAGGGGGCTCAGCACCAGCACAAATATTTCCTCAATTTGTTAGACAGGCTTTGCAATTTAAGAGTGGGTAATCCAGCACAACCTGTGCAAAGCCACACAGTTTAGAGACAGTCCAAGTCTATGAAACTGTAGCTGCCTTAATTGCTGCATCTAATAACCGGAAAGACTTTGTCTTGGTAAGCTAAACTAACCAAAGATAGAAAGATGTGACACATTCCAAAAATGCCAGGCAAGGAAAGAAGGGAGCACTACCTAAGCTGAAGAACAATACAGGCAAAAGAAAGAAAGAAGGGTATAAATGAACTGACCATCAGTAAAACTAGGCTGGAAATTATAGGTCACTTTGTAACAGTTTTGCTCTAACTATGCTAAGGAATCTGTGCTTTTGTGACAACCATTGCTGTTGGGGAGTCAGTTTCCTATCATGAATAGAACATAAGTAAAAAGGGTATGCCCCCCAGCCCTTCTTTTTGTCTTGTGAAAGACTTCAATTTTTGGATGTGCCAAACATATCTGAATGTCAGGACCTGAAGGCATAGTTAGTAACTTTACAATATTTTGAAAAATTACAATTAAAAATACCCAATTTCTGATTTATATCACTGCACTGTTTGTGGCAGGCTTTGTTGAAGCAAAGTATTACTTTTCTGGAGTATGATTCACTGGAAATACAAGCAGTGGCATCCAACTGTGAATTTGTTGTGAAATTCATTTCAAAATGAAAAAATTCTGTCTAGAATAGAATTTTTGTGTGGCTTTCTCTACAACTGTTCAGCAGCCCACGCAATTACAGTTTTTGGGATACCATGCTGCCAGTCCTATTATATCGCACTGAAAGCTAATGCACCATATAACTGTAGGTTGCAACTATTAGGCTAATCAAATGAAACATAACATTTTTAAGTCCAAAATACTTCTTATTTAGCATATTGAAGCACAAATACAATGCCTTGCCATAGTTTCTGACAGAAATGTGTTAAAGAAAATCTCAACAAGCTCTTGCAATTTCTCTGAGGAAAATGTTATTATTCTGTTACAGCATAAATGTGTTCCACTCCCACTCTATTCTTCATACCAAAGACTGTATTGCTGGAATTCTAGCTGCCACTAACAAAGACACAGTATTGCTCTAAAGGAAAATGGATGGGAAGACTTAAAACATAAAAATGAAGGACAATTTCAGCCATCAACTATCACAATGGCTGACAGAAGCTTTAAAATAGCATCTTCCAATTTTGGACCCTCCACTGTACTTCTTACTGGAGAAACATCTAACAAAATTATCCATTAATCTTGAGTTTATATAATCTATTAATTTTATTTATTTATTTACAATTTAAATTTGTCAGTCTACACTTGCAAACAATTTTAGCAACACTGTAAAGCTGTAGCAAGGATGACTGTGTGAACTATGGGAAAAGCAGAAGAGAAAAAGATTTGTGGTTCCGAGGAGTAACAGAAATGAAGCTTTTAGCTTGCCAATACAGGAGTCATTCAGGAGATCTTCAGATGGTTTAGTACTACCAGTTGTCCCACTTGTAGTTCGCAGAGATGTTTCCCCCAAGTACTTATATGACAGTGTTATACTATGAAACTTCCAAAGTGACTGATGAAGCATGCAAAAGCTGGAACTCCAATCCCATACGTGTAATTCTAAAACACAGAGGCTACAAAAACTTGCATGTACAAATAGAGCAAAGGTTGCACAAACGGTAAAACTGAACTCATCAGGCTGCTTTTTCTGTATCATTAGCTAACACAGGTCTTCAAATGCTCCCAGTCCTTCTACAGTAACTTGATAGAGAGGATGAGATTCAAACATTTTTATGCTTTCTACAGACAGAGGAGTTCAAAGGATGAGCTGAAGTTCAGCTAGGACGACTGAAAGCAGGTGATGTCAGCAGGTAACTGCTTAGCAGTAAACCAGACATGAGGGTGAGAGGCTATGAAGGGTCAAAAGAAAACAGTTCTGGGGCAAATTCAGTCAAACAGAAATCACACAGGAATATCAAAAGCTACTGCTCTTCTGTGGAGGAGCTAGAAAACCCATCCACAGAAGTTTTAAATTTTGTCAGCTGTCATTCAGTTTTGTTTTTTTTTTTTACCTAAAGCAAAGAAGACTGAATGGTTCCTAGTATGTTGACCAAGCTACCAGCCCTGTTTCAAGACTGAGTTGACTGCCTTATTAGAAACCTAAGCTCTGAAGGACTGAAACAGAAATGAGTGTTGGGTAGGCACAGAGCCACCAATTTAGGGAACAACAGAGAGTACTCTGGCCTCTGTAGGAGATCAGTACAGGGCAAGCTTCTGGTGGGAACAATGTTTCTTAGTGCTTCTGAAAAGAGTAGTAAATTTGTTGGCCTTGAGGCTTGAATATGACTTGGTAGAGCTAGAAAAACTGATGCCTGGGAGTCCGAAATTTTGAATTTTAAAATGCATCCAATTGCATGCAATGTATTTTACCATTTATTGTTCTGTTTGGTGAGTTATGTCAGAAACAGTCAATCAGCCTGAAACATCTTTTTTCCTGATTACTTTTTAATAAAACTTTCCTGAAAAAATAATAACAAACAGTATTTGGTGATCCAAAGAAATTAGTATTTTCCATACCTAGTTGCAGAACACCGATACTTGCCTGCTTCTGGACACTTAATTTACTACACTGATTAGTAAATTTAAAGGAGAGCAAATGGAAAAAATTATTTCATCTGCTCTGTTCTAAGGAAGGCATTGGCTTTTTAAATTTTTGATATATATTCTTTACAGTTACATTACATTCTATTTTCAGATTTAACTGAATTGATATTGTTAATCTCCAAGCTTCAGATATATCATACCAAACTTTACAGCAAGTCACATGCAAATTGTTTTGAACTGTGTCAGTTAAGCTCCTGCAGCTCTTCTGTAAGTTTTTAATCTGCTATATGAAACTGCTGGAGAAAAGCTGCACGTACATCTACTGCAAGTCGTTAATCAGTGCTGTGTAGTGCACATTAAAAAAGAAACTAATGAATGGTATCCACAAAACCGTGTAGCTTCTTTAAACTGTCTGATTTTAACTGTTAAGTTTCCTCTAGGTTCTGGTTGCATCTCAGCTGCAACAGCAGTATTTAATACCTGATTTAGCTACAATTATCCTAATAATTTCCAGTGTGGACATATTTTTTCTCCATGCAACAACTCCTGTTACAAAAGCAGTACTATAGGCTTGCAGGATACCTGTGGGATGGCAAATGATTATTTGTATTTCTGCAGCTCTTGAAAAGGCAGACTGCTCCACAACACACTAAGGACTGTCCTGCCCTGTCTATTTGGGAATTTCAAGTTTAGACAGATGCCTCCTGACAAACCAAACTACCCAACACACACCACAGAATTTCACTTTTCAATCTAACCTAAACAGTAACTTCCGACTAAAATCTAGTGATCTCCTTCTGAAAACTAAATGTATAAACAGGTGAGGCAGAATAGGTGGGAGGGGGAAGAGGCACTACAGAGTAAAACACTGAGATCATAGCAGGTCAGCAGAGCAGTCAGCACTGCCTCCATGCAGAGGCTGCTAGAAGAACTGAAACAAAGGTTATCTGTACAGACATGTCTTGGTAGAAAAATTTTAATTTAAGAGATCTACAGAATAGCTCTAGGCTTCCTGTACTTGCAGATGACTGCCTGACGCCTCCAAGACATGCCAAAGCTCTGTCAACTACCTTATCCCAAGAAAAGAACAAGAGGCAGAACTGACTAAAAGTTAAAAGTCAAATTAACATCAAAATATTTTTACATTTAGGATGCAGCATTCCAAATAAACATGCCCCACAATGTACCTCACATGTAAGATATTTCAGAGGCTTGGCTGCCAAACTGTGAAGCATGTAAAGCAAAAAGCAGTTTACATTATGTTGGTACTGTGAAACTATTTGGAATGAACTTATTACTTGACTGCTTCAGAGCACTTAACTTGGATTTGAAAAAATATACAAGCAATTTGGATTTAGAATTAAGCACCCAGGACGACATGAAAAAGGGTGACATCTGCTATCCATGAGGACCAACATCATGCCTGAGCTCATATTAAATGAATGTCAATAAAGGTGTTGGCCCTCAAAATTACTTGGAAATTTAACAAGTATAATCAGGGAAATTTTAATGTGACTGACAGTATGTTTAATTTTGTATGTTTTCAGAACAACAAACTGTATTTGCCTCACTAGAAAAATGCCCTAAACTATTTAATGTTTCTGGAAAACTATTTTAAAAGCTATTAGCAATAGGTATTTAGGTATTTAATAGCTATTTGCAACATTTAATATAGAAAAGTAGTCTTTTAATTTCCAAGAAGCCTACACTTTTCAAGATAATCCCCTAACTGTGGAATAGACAGAAACCTAACTTGTTTGCAGACATGAGCCTTTCACGAACTACAGTGCTGGTACATGGGTATGTCATGCTATTTTACTGAAGCGCCCCCACCCACACAGTGATATCATCTAACCTGACACCCTACTGTTGTTAAAAAAATATATTACAAAAAAAAGCACAGATGTGACTTGGAATTTCCCCATGGACATAACAAAGCAGCTCACCTCTACTCTTTACAACAGCACAGGTTTCTCCCTTCAAAGACAGTTGATAGGCAATAAGCTTCAGATAACGGTATTAACCAGTGTCCTTTTCTTCTAAATTAAGGTAGCTAGACAAGCCTCTTTGTTTCTTTCTAATTATTAAAAATCTATTTGCTAAAATGCTTTGTTGTTTGCCTTGGATCAAAATATTTTAGAACACTGTAGGATGCTGAGAACAGAACACTTATATCTGGCAGTAGCTAGAGCTATTTATTTTTAATAGAGCTCCATCAGGTCATAACCTTCACGACCACTGAAGTGGCTTTATTTATTTCTTATATTCCCTCCTCATTTTGACTCACAAATATTTTCAAATTGATTAAAAAAACCCTAATAAATTAGTAGCTGTCAAAACCTAATAGCTTTTATTTACTTATTGCTTCTGCTTTGCCGAAAGAAATATAGACACCATCTCTTAGAGAATTAAATGGACATTATCACATTCAGTAAACTCCTTAGGTCACAGTAAGATTTATGCAGTCTGATCAATAACACTATCTTTACAACCTTCAACTATACTTATATATATTTTTAAAAATGAGTGCATAATATATGAACAAATAAATACAGCCCCATGTAAAAGAAAAGGGAAAATCAGAGTAATTATTTAAAACCAGTCTAGAATAAAAGACACAATTACAGCATTCAGACTTTTATGGATCCATACAATACATCTGAGCCATCTTAAATGTCATACAACTACTCTATTGTTATTAAAGCCGAAAAACTCCACTTAAAAATAGGGACTCTGGAACCTCATTTGAATTTAACTAAGAATGTAAAATTTTTCACTAGGCCACTTCCTGCTATTGCTGGAAACATTCCCTCCTTTAAACGGAGATGGATTTCAAGGTACTGTACTTAATGTTGTTTTGAAAGTACATTAAGAAGAAAATGTGAACGTGTAGGCAAACTGGAAACTCTCTGGAGAGATTACCCACTTATTTAACCACATTTCCTGTTTTTTAACCCGTTTGTCCTAAGTCAGTCCTTAGACTACTGACAAAAATAGACACAAGGGTGCTATAAATAGTTCATTAGCAGGTCTTTCTCGGTAAAACTGAAAATGTTTTGATAAATCTATTGTTCTTACTAGCTCCATACTAATTAAACTGTGAATAAGATTAATGTTTTCTTGAAATTCTTGTCTGCATAGCTTATGGTATTCATAAACATACGGTACCTTTGGAATCGGAGAAAAAGTCCCAAGAACTAACAGTGACCTAAAAACCAGCTATCAATTATTGAAATTTATTGAAGAAGTTACTGGCAATATGTGTGGGAAAGTGCTTTTACAAAGCACAGTTCTGAAGCAAGGGAGGACAGAGGCTGATCACTGAGAACCAGAACCTTCCTAACTATTTTGAGATCTGAAGGCGAGAGCACGACATCCTTGAATCAGTTGCCTCACACTTATTTTCAGCCATGACACTATGCTGATCTAACACAGTGAATGTCATTTGAAGGACCTGACACAAATAGCCTCAAAAATATTTTTTAAAACTATTAAACATTAAGGCTTTCCAGACTTAAGTTACCTGTAGTTTTTGAACTATTTTAATTCAAGCAATAGAACCTCACAATTTGTGTTTCAGCTGCCTTGGAGAAGCAACAGCTCTGAAGACTACCAACACTGTGATAAATACCTTTGTCTATGCATGAACTTCAATCTATAGGAGCAAAACAATAACGGAATAATGCTGGTTCTGTGCCTTTTTGCATAGCCCAATCTAAGACACCTTTAAAACAGAAGCTGCTGAGGCTGCTCTGGATTTTCTGCTACTCCATTCAAACCACAGGATGATCTGAGGGACAGATGAAGAGGCCTACCCAATACTGCTGCTTTCTGTCCTTTAATATGTACATGAAACCCAGCTCCTTCTTGGGTAGAATAAAACTTGCTTTATTATAGAAGGTGAAAATCTGTAATGGCAAAAGACTACAACAGGAAATGCAAAGCCCGATATTGAAGGAAAGATGTTTGCTAGCATCAAGTACTTAAAAGAAGTGCAGGTACCTGAAAGGCCAATCTGATATGTATGCATGTTCTCTGGAGGGTTTTGTTAAGAGATGGATTTACTTTCATTTCTTCCACTAACCACAGTAACAAAGCATAAAGGACAAATTACTAAACCAGACCTGAAGGTCATGAGCAAAGGATGCTGCAGACCATACTTAGAATTGAGCCATAAAGACTCTTAAATTACTCAAATTATTGCAGAATCAGCCAAATTTCAACTCAAGAAGCTGGTAACAAGAAATGTACATGGTGAAAGAAAAACAATCAAAAGAACCCCAAAACCCTTTAAACTGAAAACCACAATACACCAACATAAAAAAATACCTACTTCAGAGATTATAGCCACTTCAACTAAGCATGCACAGGTATCAGCTCACCCAAACCACCACTTGTAAACAAATGCATCACTGACCCTTAGCTGAGCCCAGTATTTGAGATGTATGGCCCACTGAAACCTGTCTTATTGTTGTTGTCATTTAAGTAATAGCAAGACTGCCTGGCAGAGTTACAGCCATTACAGTGCTCTACATGCATGGCTGGCCCATCAATGTGTAGCTGCCACCCATAAACACAACCTTGTGACAGAAGAAGAATGCAAACACTTCACAGCCAACAGTGTATTGCCCTACAGATTTAGTATCTTAAGTGTATCTTAAAAATATCCTATCATTCCTTCTTCAGCATTAAGGGTTGGAGCTGTTGTGTCATCTTTGGTTTTTGTTTTTGATTGAATTATGTGGCTATATGTTTGACTTAAGGGAACCTAAATAGTATATATTAATTATAACTACCAGATACTAAATAGGTGACTCGAGATAGATAAAAAAACCCCTGCACTACAAGAAAAGACATTTCATCCAACTAAAACACAACAGCCAAACCCATTTGTCTTCCTGAGTGGAAAAAAATAGATTCTGAAGAAGGAAATTTATATGTGAGACTCATAGATACAACAAACTCTCCTCCCTGACAGGAAAATGAGTACATCTAAGGATGACTTGGTATTACCTGAACTTTTTCTACCACCAACCCATCAGCAATAGGGTGCTGCTTCGTTTTCCACAAGAACAATTTTTGACGAATTCCCTTTCTCTGTCCCCTTAATTTTCAGCATATAATAGTCACAAACGTTTGTATTAAGTTCTACTATCATTAGATCTCCACTGTAAGAATAATTTTAATGCCAAATGATTTCCTTTTGATAAAGCAGAGAATGTTAATAGCCAACAGGTAAGGTGATGAAAACAGGGCACATGCCCCTGGTATGACTGGGTTCTCACCAATTTTAGCAGTGTGTAACACAGGATTGGGATCCATCTGTGTGAACCCAGATAAGTGACAGGGTGGGAACTTAATGGCTCTTCTGGCCACAGCACATTCTTAAGTTTCTAAAGACTGTAAGCAAAAGAAACATTGACACAAGACACAATATTGCATGCAAGAGGGAACAGACTACTTAAATATTTGATATATATTTGAAATATTTTCAAAAAGCCATGTGCATCAATAGTTTTCTCAATTAAAATTAGATCATTCTGAGCAAGAAACTGTTCAGCTGCTTAAAAGCTTTCTTAATAATTTTTTTTTTCAGATTTGAGAAAAATTGAGAAACTGCAACAGACCAGCTGGTGAGTGGCGACAAACCAAGAGAATCAGCATCTTATAAAACAAGTACCTGCATTCTTCTAAAGACTGGCACTCATCTTATTTCCAGAATTGTAACCTGTTAGCCAATTATTTTCCAAATTCTTCCCAAGTGAGCATCTTAGGAAAAAAGAAACCAGTAGTACTCCTCGGCACCTTTGACATAGGCTTCCAAAATCCTGAATGTGATTACTCATCACATTTGGTTGTTCTTGCCACTTCCAGACACCTCTACAGAAGTGAGCTCGCGTGTCCAGTGTGTCAGTGGAGGACAAAGTCAGCAACACAGACTAACCTTCAGACTGTCCACAGATATGCCCATACAGAATGATTTATGCAATGGCAAGAAATGTCAATTTAAAAAAGTGTGTTTTACAGATAAAAGAGTACAGCTATATGCACCATAAAGATACAGGATGACCAACTCAATGGGAAAAGTAAGACTTTTGTTGATTTTTAGTACACCTTAAAATTAAAAATCGCTATCAAAACTGAGAACAGTTGAATCCAAAAATCTCAAGCAGTATTTCCTTTCATTAACACAAACCAAGCATAGTCTGCAAGAATATTCATTTATTTCTTTCAAACACATCATTTTTAAGGCACCCTGAAGGTGTCCTTTCATGATTTTATAAAACCTAAAATTATTACAGCCTTTCAAAACACAGACTCACTCAGGAAACTGTATGTTCTTCTCATAATTCTTGAAGTCACTGCTACTATAATAATAGCCTGTCAAATGCAAAATGACAGCAATTTCATATATGAAGAATGGGCTTAGAGATATACTATGTTTATGAATTTACTTTAGTTGTCACTCAAATATTATTATCATAAGAAATGAGAAAACTGAAGTCAACCAATGCAAAAGAGTCTAATTTCACAAATAAAGTATTTGGAACATAACAGACACTAATAATTTCAGTGTCCAGTTTTGGTCTGCATCTCTCCAACCTTCAAGGTACAGAAAACATCATATTCACCAATGAAACACAGCTTGAATTTATTACAGCGACTTAAGACAAATAAACTTGGGTAAGAAAAATAAAAGGAAAATAGGACAAGAGAAAGTAGAATATGGACCTTTTAAAACATCCTTTTTTCAAGTAAGAAACTTCAAAAGTGGTGCTATGAACAAAAAGTCTATCAGGAGCATTAAGATACACAACTTTCATGTTTTTTACAGTATAGTTTTCTTAGTAGCATTACTGGGGTTTTTTTTTGAAAGTTGCTATTTCCATTGAGTTATACAAATGTACAACAACACTCAGCACATTCATGATATATAAGCCCAATACTTTTGGAACCTGATTCTGCAATGATTTGTGAATGTTCTTAAAAAAATGCAAGCAGTCACCACACTAAAAGAAACAACAGAACTGGTTCTTAGTAATTTTACATACTTTCTTCCAAATTGCTTTGTGTATCATTTGTGTATACATGGAATTTTTCTTTCTCCTTAGTAGCTAAATTCAGGAAATTGGCAACCTAACCAAAGCCAGGGTATGAACTTACAAGCAAACACTGAACAGGTTAGCAGTATTTTGTAGGTGTGGTGGAAGTATCGAGTCATATGAAAAAGCTGACCAGAGGAAGGGACCTTGGTTACAAATCCAGTGGATCCTCTGGGAGATGCAGTAGGAGGTTATGCTCAGCTTCATTTCACCAAATTCTCAAATTTAAGTCATAGGATAATATCTAATTGTCGTCAATTTTTCTTTTCTTCCACAGATTTGGCAACTTGGGATGACCTTGAAGAGACAGTCATCATTTTGACTTTCAGCCACTCCTTGCTTCTACCAATGTAATTATTTAAAACTGCAACACATACTGCAGTCAAATGCAAGCAGATCAGCAAATAAAAGTGCAAAAATATGCCATAAATTCAATTTCATGTATAATTTTACTCATATTTTTAAATAAACAAATCAAGGAGTTGGAGCCAGTTAGCAGCAGCTTCTAGTACAAAAGAAAACTCCAAAACCCAACAAAAAAACCACCCAGACAAAACCCAACAACCAAACTAAAACAAACCTCCCCATACCTTATAGTCTTTTGCTCTACCAGGAAAAAAAAAAATCCGAGAGAAAATTGTTGCAAGACATATACAGTATTCAGTGAGACCACATATTAATCCTATTAGAGTGAAGGTGAGAACTTGCACTGACTTCCAGTGTTACTATTTCATTGTTCTTCACGGAATCCCCATAGTATTTTGAAAAGGTTTAAAAATCAAGAATGTCTTTGCATGACCTGAACAATAGATCCTTAAAAATGGTTTAGTCCAAAATCAACATTTGGAAGCTATCTTGACTCAGGGGTGACCCACAATAATTGGAAAGCTTAATATTTTTAACAGTTCAAAGTAAAGGCTTTAAATAATTTTGAATCGCTTCAACTGCTGAACAAGTCCAACACTATAATTTCATCCACACATCAATAAAGTTTAAGTGTTTCATTAAATTTAAATTGCTGTTTGTTGTGTAAAGAAATTTTAAGCTAACAAAATGCTTTTCATTACAATGGATCTGTTGTACTGTTAGAAGTCGATCATATTTTCCCACTTAAAAGCAAGAGTTCAAGGGCTTGATAACTTGGGCTACTGAGAGAATATGCTTGAGGCTGAATTTTGTATAGGAAATTGAGGCTTTTTCTTACACTAAAATTTGTAACTGAAAAACATGCACATTGGGTCTGCCCAGTGTTACTGAAGGAGAGAGGAGACAGCTCTTCTCCCACTCTGCGAGTCTCTCTAGTGGCAAGATACAACTTGGAGACTGTATTTTCATCAGTGTTTTTAACACGTTTTCTTAACTACTGCATACATTCAGGGTTTAGAAAATAGTACCTTTTACTACTCTTTTTTCATCTTGAAATCAGTATTGTTTTACGCTTGACCATAACTCTCTTATTCAACACTTCAAACCATAAACAAGAATGTGAACTGACCAGTTCATGATGCCCTTCACTAAGGGCATCAACGATTTTGGACTGCCCCTGATGAGTTGCCTCGGAAAAATTCCAGATGTTTTAAGGTGATTCTCTGCATCTGCACAGGATGTGCTATGATGCTGTATTTTGTATGGCCCTTGAAGAATCTCCACCAAAATACACTAAGTGCCTTTATCAGGGGAGAACACTAAGGATTGCTTCTAACTAGTACCCTAATAAGACAAAATCATTCTCTAAGCACAACAGTGTGATTTACATGACCCATACAGGCAGCTCCATGCACAGAAAAGGCTGGTGATTTTGACTTAGCCATGTTAAACTGCAGCAAACAAACTTCAGCTATTAATCAACCTTAAAGGAGAGCCACATTCACCTATGAATAGGTAACAACACAGTTTCCTAAATATGAATCATGATCTGCAAACGCCCCTTGACCTCACAGTGCTCCCATGCACACTGTCTTCAGAAACTGTGATGACGACCCCAGTATGACCTAATATACTCTTCCCCAGTATAACGTTCCTCAGTTTCTACAGCGTATCAATTTGCCTTGAACCCAACTTTTAAAATGGATGCCTTGCTTTCCATGGGATCTTGTCTGCAGCACTAAAAATCTCAGAGTAGAAAATAAAATTGTACACATTAGCCAATACAGAATGAAAAATGCAACTGTCCTGAGACAGTAAACGCATTTAGATATAAAATAAAAAAGAGACAACCTTGAAAACACAATCTCTCAGCAGGCAAATGTTGCATGGAAAAAATTAGTTCCAACAGCACAGAAGGCCAAGACCTACACACTAACTGACAGTCACCCAACACTCATGCAAGCAAAATGCCTGTGGAAACTGGTCAAACACTGTCAAAAGGACTTTAAAACAGTTCCAGGTACAAAAAGAGAACAATCCAAAGACCTTTTAGCACCTAGCACTACCCAAGTGGATATTCTGAGAGAAACAGCAAAGCATCTACAATTAGCACACCTGTGGAAAAAGAAATCTTTGTTGAAGGAGAATAAATCCAAGCTAAAAAGCCTAACTAAGGACTACAGAACAGATCTGACACCATAGTTTGGGAGTACAGGTAATTTTACTTGCCACATGACTTACTTTCCCCACTCCACTTTTTTGTTACAACTCAGTTTGTTACAAATTGTGAAAGAAACTACTTTGAGCATTACCAAGATGATAAAAATCTTGTTTCTAAACATAACAATTGAAGGAGCAGTCTAACATTAAGCCCACTCAAACATCTCATTCAAAACCAAGGTTTCAATTTATTTTGGCTTATAATACAATTAGTAATCATATAAAACCAAAGAATAGTAATAGTGATTATTGACTTGGAGTTCCAAGCTTTTCAGCCTATGATCTTACCACACCTTCCTCACCTCCCTGGTTTTCAGTTCTGGCTTCCAAACCCATCTAAACCAACCCCACCAAGTTCTTCCTCTCCCACATCTCCTTCCATTCATTTCTACTAACTTACCCAAACTGCCCACCTAGCCTGCCAGTGCTCCAAAACTCTTCTCTGCATCATTCTGTAACATTGAGGCACTCAAAATAATTAGCAAACTAAATAGGGAAACATTAAGATGGCATTTGTGCCTATCAAAGGCAAAGTAAACACGAAAGCATTCACTATGCCAGCAAGCTGGACCACTGAATATTGTTTGGCTGATGACACAATTTATTACCACTTATGGTTTATTGAAGGAGTTGATGCAGTACAAAACTTGTGTGGATATACCCTCATTCATGCTGTAAGAGGGGAAAAAAATGCAGTACGTTATCATTGATTCCAATCCCCAATTAATTTTCTGCTTTGAGCAATGCAGGGATCCGATCCTATTATCAAAGGTAGTCATAAAACTAGTACTAAATAATATTAAAAGATCTGTAGTGTTTCTCAAAGAGTGTGCTTGAGGAGATAAAAAACATAAATTAGGTCTTCTTGTAACAAAACCAAAACCAACAACCAATGGTTGTTGACATTAACACATGTCCACCCAGAGATGGACTGTGAACTAACACTGCATAAACTAGAAAATGGTGAACAGATTACAAGCATCCCAGGTAAAGATCAAAGTGGCCTTTGACATGCCAAACTGGAGACAAGTATGATACAACTTCCTACTGGCTCGACAACAGAAGAGACATCTAAGTTGTCAGATGCTGCTGATAAGTAAATCCTCTTAAGTTGCAGTAATTATCATCTCAGGTATTAGAGTGACTTGTAGTACTATCAGTTATAAAAGGTATGTGAGATAACACAATTCCTAAACTACAAGATGACTAGGATGAGGTATAACCTAGGAATCACAGCAAGAATCTTCTTTTTAGAGATACGAGGCTTTTGCACTCAGGCTGTTTCCATCCTTTGAGCAATATAAATAAAATCTGCTTTAAGTCTTCAAACTTTTCAAATTGGACAGATCGTTTTCCCAATCACATGATTTCCCTTTCTAAAATACATCACGATTTTACTGGCAATTTTCAAATTTGCTGGCCACTTAGGATTTGTAGTTTGGAAAGGATGTAGGTCTTCCAACTTTTAATGAAAAATACTGCAGATAAAATGCTTTTGGTGCTTCATTCTTGAAGCTTAACAATCGTTAGCAAAGCATAGACAGAAATGTCACAAGGTTTGACAGGTAAAGCCAAAGGAATCTAGGAGAGAGATGGATGGCAGTCTAGCAAACAACTACTGGTAGTGATCTGCGAGTGAATGCAGACATGTGCAAAGCAAGAAGAAGCATAAGAAATAAACCAGTCAAGTTGCAGGCAAATTCCTACTGCGTGCTTACATGTGCAAAGTGTAGAGTCCGTGGAGACCAGACAACAAAAACTCAAAACAAAACTAGAAGCAGAAAATCTTGCATGCAAGAAGTGTGGAGAAGCTCAAGAAGATACCTAATAAAGTCTACATGCAAGTGCAACTCAATATGTGGCAGGTAGGAACTGAAAAATGCAACTTCTCTTGGGGACATGGGTTTCTACCGGGATTACTGTAACTCATTCCAAGGACAGAGAAGGTATGATGTCCATGCCGTTTCACCAGCTAGAATGATCCTTAAAATTTGTAATTCAGACAGCAATATGACATCTCACCATTGTCAGAAGTGAGAAATGTAATGAAATCTGAACGTCTGAAAGTGAAATTGAAGAAAAATCTGAGGTTAAAATGAAATTACACGAATCAAGATATTTTGAAACACGTACTGAAATTTGTGCTTATATTTTTTTACACAATTAATTGAAAGGCTACTCTATGATGGGCCCCAATTTTGAAATTTTAGTACGATTCCACTCTGTGAAGAATTACGTGTAAGAACTGTAGTCATCTAACATATAAATTTTTACACTTGCTGATTAAACAGGTGATTTAAGGATGTTGAGTGCAGCTCCTTCAAACAAAAATTTGATTGTTACATAGTTAATACTTCCTTACTAGAATGACAAAATACCAGTTTATTGACGCACATTGCAAGTGCAGTTAGCATGAATGAAAAATAGAATATTTTAACTGGACTATTTAAAGACCACTGAACACTCCTGTGTCACAAACAAGCTATGGGCATTTTGTAACCAAAATTGAAAAGTCCTTTAGCAACTTCATTTGCCAGTGTAGAACACTTTTTTTTCCCCGTAATGTATTATGCAATAGAACTGCAAATGCATCACTGTTTTCTTTCTGTTCACACAATTGGCACAATATATATCCCTGCACCAAAATACCAGAATTTGGCCTTACTAGAGCATATAAAGACAGGAAAATCCTAAACACAGGACATCAACAGTTTGTGGACTGTTGGGAGTTCAAAATCATCTATCTCTAGTAAGATAATTTTGAAGCCATCCATTTGAAGTGTTAGGAGAAATTTAAAGGGTTATAGAGATTTCAAACAAAACTATTTTGCACATTTCAGTCAAAAAGTAATTGCTTATTTATTAAGAAAAAATAAAAAAAAAGGAAAGAGATTTGTACTATATCCAAATGTTTTTAAAATGTAAATGCACTTGTCATCTTTCATGTAAGCAGGGTGCTGCTGCCCCAAATTAAACAAAAGAAGAAAAGTTAGGGTTGACAAGTATGTCGTTGTGTAAGTACGAATTAAATATGCCTTTTGATATTTCATTTTTAACTGTTGAGTACCTTTTCATCAGGCTATTGCCATTATAAGTTTTTTATTAGATTTTTGAATTAGACAAATAACAGATAAGAGATGTGACAAGTATAACAAATCTGGTGTAGCAGATCTGACGCACTTAATCCTTTACTGTAACAGTGGCATTTAATATATTTGAAATGTTTCAAACAATGCTCCCTTAATGTGCCGAAGAAGAAGAAATTCAGATTTAACTCTACTATATTCAATTTATGCCAGGTACAGAACAAATATCTAAAACCCAGAAATAATTAACTTTCATTTGAAAGTGTGAAATGACTTAAAGCTTTTCAAGAAATGTGAAATTTTAAATACTACAACCCCTCCCAATATCTGCCAACACTAGTGAAACACAGAAGATACATACTTAAAGATTGCTAGAATAGCATCTGGAACTCTTCACACTGTGAACTTTGACTGGATGCTGGTTAGACTGAAGAGCAGCCAGTATTTCAAAAATAAGTTATGAAGAGAGACCACAATATCTGAATTCCTCAAAAAACCAAATGAACATCAACTATTTGTGGTAAACAAATCAACAGTTACTACAGTCTCAAATATATCTACTAAATATAATCAAACTTGCCACATTATAAAAAGTAATTTGACATTTGCATGGAAAATCTCACATTAATAATCTAAGACTGAATGCCCACATACTACTTCTGCTGCACAAACTTCAATAAACCGAAATCTTTTCTATCCAAATGCAGAGCACCACAATCACCTAATTCACTCTTCAAAAGACTAAGCTTTCAATTCAGGAAAGATCACAAAATCTAATTTTGTCATGTGACTAAGACATAACATATGCATTTTAGAATAGAATTAAAAAACCCACAACAAAACGTTACTTACTACCAAAAATAGAGAAGAATGAACAGGAAAAAAATCCCTTGCACACTGCTGAACTATCACATTGACCAGTACACACAAAAAATAATCTAAAACCATACATGGCATAACTGACTAACAGCATTGTTTCCTATTGTTCCTTTCATCTCTTTTAATTCTGTTAACACTGTAGCATAAACTAGAACAATGTTTCAAACCAGAAAAAATATCTAAACTTCATTTCATTGTTGCTGCACGTTAAAATTGAAGTCTTTGTTGTAAAGACTTGAAGTCTATGTTGAAATTAAAATGAAAATAAAAATGAGTTATTTATTAACAATAAATCTAATTAAGTTAATAAAACTGTCTCCTACAGCAGCAGTCATACATCAGATCAAAATAAAGGGCCAAATGTAAAATCACTTTGTGCACAAGTTTTTCTACATTCAGAACTTTCATATTGAAAAGAGCATGCATGGTGGAAAACTAAACAATAAAAGTTTTAGCACATAGGGTAAATGAAAATTTGCCCCATGCAAACCATTTATCCCTTTTTATGTTTAAAACTGTAACAAAAAGCATATGTATAAGTAAATACCTGATAATTATAGGATAATTGCCTAAGTGAGCAAGGCATGTGCTTCGTCCCCACTGACAGAAATACAAGACTTGAATATTACATATTTTTCAAAGCTTGATCAAAAGGCAAGCTTTTTAATTTAATTCTAAATTCTTCTTCTGAACTGTTAATTTAATACAGTTCTTCTCCTTCATATATTTTTTCATTAATTTTGTGATTCAAGGAAGTGTTGTCTCTGGTACTCACAGCAAAGCTGCTAATCGTAATAAATAGAGTGTCAAGGTTTGTGGGTAAGCTTTGTCTGAATATTCTGTACAAGACTTTATCTAGTCAAATTAACCATGGATGTTAAACCAACAGGAGTTAAACAAGAAATTTTAAAGATAGAGACAAAAATGCTTAAGTGAGTTATTAACATGACACAGCAAACATCGTGGGCAGAAACCTGCCTCCACCTTTTTTCCTCTCCCAGATTATGCTTCATCCACTTCTCAAACCCTATAACAGTTATGCATAGACTTTTGCCTCTACCAGTACCACTTAATATAAACCCCACTTGTATCTCCAGAAGAGCTGCCTTTCATGAAGTAAGTGAAAGTGTACCCATGTGAGAAAAAATGTTATTATTTAAAGATTGAATTATACATGATGGTCTTTGTGTAGTTTATCCCTACAATTTTTTTACTGATATGGAAAGAAAGCAAGCAAAAACCCAGAATGGAAATCAGAAAATTATCCTACTGCATGGATCTACATGGCTCAAGAAAAGAACTGGCAATAAACACACGTAACTTCTGTACAGTAAATTTATACGGATTTGATTTTTTTGGCTGAGAATGCAGACTTTGACTTTTTCAGCCTTGATTCTAAAAAGGAAACAACATTGACAGCACTGGCAAGGCAAAATATTTAGGTTATTGCTGCGTTACTCAGTGCAATTGCCTATGTATAGCATGTAGCATGGCCTGCAGTGTCACTTTAAGTATACAGTAATGCATACATAACTTCTGTAAGATGTGAAAAAAAGTGATCAGTAATATTAATAGGATGTTATCCCTAGAGGACAGAAGTGCAGATGTGAGGGGATTTCTTCAATTACCTAGTGAGTATCAAGACTTCTCTGTCCTTTTATTTTGTACTTCAGGCCTATTTCTTTTTTTGAAAAATCCCTTGAAATACACACTTATATTTCTAAGTAAAAATGGATTAATTCTACATAATTTTCTTTCTAAATTCTACCATAATTTCTGTTTTTATTTTGCTCATTCAAGTCCTGGTTTCCTTGATACCAGTCCATCACAAGCTTTTTGTTCCAGTCTGCTCCCTCTCTTGCAGTTATTTTATTTTTTACACCAACATTTTCTATATCTACCCTAAACCATTATCTTCCTAATAGTCTAGATCAGGTGTTCTGTGCAGAGAACTATTCAGAGACAGCTGTAGTCCTGAAGTTCTGGACTAACCATTTCATAAGTATTTTCATATTCACACTTTCAAAAATGCCCTTTGCAAAAGATATATCATAGCATCAACATGCTCCCACTTTGATCAAATTTTCACTCTCCAGATGGAATCCTTGAAGGTTTCAGACTGCATCAGAAAGATCATTTGCTTTTCACCTTATCTTTTAAATTTGGGCAAATTGATGTCTTTGACCTCTTCCTTCCATTAAAAAAATCCCCACTGACCTTGTAAAAATTTGCTTTTCTATTGTTATTAGTACTATTTGAAAGCTAATGCAGAAATAGCACATAAAAAAATCTTCATGCCAAACTAATATGTCCTGACAATAATCCAGGAAGGAATATCAAGTAACTTGAATTATACAACACTATACATCACTGATAGCTCCACTCAGAACACAAGTGAGGCCAAAATTTTTTTCTTTTTTAAAATTAAGGCTACAAAAGTCAAGACCTAAACCAGGCAAATTGATCAAATAAAATCTTTAAATTTTACAGTCAAAGATTACTGAAGAATTGACAACTTCTAATATATAAATTTTTTTTCCCTCAACAAATTAATGTGTCAATCTTTAAAATATTCTTGAGTGCATGGTATGCGCGTTTGACTAAGTCTGATCCACTCACAGTTCTATGTACACCCTTACATTTTAATAAAGTAGGTATTTTTTATGCTGTACTTGGAGATCAACTGTAATACAGAGCTTTGTTTGTCTGGGTTTTTTCTAGAGGAAAATAAAAAGATAGCATGTCTACTGCAGTACTAACTGCATAATTTAGATCATGTAAGGGCATATTTTCTCAACTAAAATCTTACTATATAATTTAAATTTGTTTGTGAATACTAGCTTATTGAAAAACACAAACAATTATATGCTTGTTGGATGATCTCTTAAAAATTGAATACTGGAAGAAGTCTCAGCCTCTCACAAAGAGGCTTTTTCCCCTCTAGTCCTTTTCAATAACGAAGTCCCTCTACAACTTTATCTTCAGAGCACTGAATATTTCCAGGAGCAATGAACCATTGCTATAAGAAGACAAACTGAAGGTTCTTGAAGTAACTCTTTGCCCTCGTTTTGGCTGCAATGGAGTTCATTTTCTACCTAGTAGGTGGCACATTGCTATATTTAGTGCGAGAATAACGTTGATAACACATCCATGATTTAGGTGCTGCTCAGCAATGCTTACACTAAGTCAAGGACTTTTCATCTTCTCGTGCTGCCCTGCCAACGAGTGGATTAGGGGTTCATAGCAATATGGGAATGAACACAGCTGGGCAGCTGTCCCTGACTGGCCAAAGGGATATTCCATACCATAAGATGTTACATGATGTCATGCTCATTATATAAACTAGGGGAAAAGCTGGCCAGGAGAGACTGACTGGGGACAGGCTGGGCATCAGTGAGTTGGTGGCGAGAGACTGTTTTTCATTTGCATCACTTTTTTGGGAGGTTTTTTTTTTTATTTCCCCCTTGGGGTTTATTTCTCTCTTTGTGACTTTCTTTTTCATTAAAATTTATTATGATTGCTTTATTGCAATTATTAAACTGTTGGTATCTCAACACACAAGTTTTTTTTACTTTTACCCTTTCAATTTTCTCCCCTATCCCACTGGTAGAGGGGAAGAGGATGATGCTAAACCATGATACTCTTTGACATCAACAGTCCACAGTGTACATTTGATGGAAGTTATTAATAAGAAAGGTAATCCATCAAGATGCAGAAGCACAGAAGTGACTCTGTGTTCCTTTTTAACATGTCTAGCTTGAGGATTAAAAAAAAAAAACAGAGAACTTTTCTACTTCTTCAAATTGGCCAACACTGTGATATGTAATCCTGAAGAGAAGTCTCTAATATACATTGTCTTAAATTTGATTTGTGCCAAAAACTTGGAGAGGAAGCATATAAAACCAACAACAAATTGGACAACGAGTGGACCAAGAACCCACCTCTATCAGAAATTTAGTATCACCTTTAAACAAAAAAAATACTACAGAATAATGCCAATGGCAATGTGATCCTAATAAGTGAAACCCAATTCACCGTATCAAGAAATGAACACATAAAAAGCTGACACAACTTTTTTCGTCTTGGTTAGCTGATGGGAATCCAAACATGCCAAGTGAAAACACACTTCGAATATGATGAGAAGTTATGCATTATTCAGATACAAATTCAAATGTGCAAGATGAATATCTAAGTTATTTCCGCTGTACACTGTGTTACAGCATATATTCTGAGCACAAAAGGAGTAACAAAAGATAGATGAGACACTTTTCTCGAAAGTAGTAAACCCTAAATTTGTTGTGCTTTTAAACGAGGAAGCACTGCAGCTCTTGATTCACAGCTTACCAGTGTGCCTCTTGCAATTATCTGTGTGTCCAATTTATGAGAACCACAAAATTTCTACTAACCCTGCTACAAACAACTCTATGAAAAAAATCAAAACAAGGAAGTATATTTATTAAGACAAGATTACCTTCAAAATGCCATGTACTATGTTACTGCAACTGATTTCTACTTGGTATTAACCAGGCATTCATGTGATAAATGACTTAGATGTATCGGTTTTAGAAATGACAAATTACACGTTCAAAGGACCTAAGTGTGCGCAGTATTCGCTACGGTGAAAAGACAGACTCATTCATATCATGCTTCCTTAAAACAGAGGCTCTTAAAGCATCTAAATAATGACTAACATCTCAGTCATTTTACATACATTATACCTGCCCTTCCACGGTTTAACATTCTTTGCTGAACTGCTGTTATAATATGCATTTTCTCATAATTTTACCTTTTCAGAGCTGTAATTACACCTATTACCAAAGTAGCCAGGTTCTCTTCGAAAAAATCCCAAAATGCCTCAATGAATTTCATAAGAAAATAGCAAAGATGGGCTTTTATAATTCTTTCTATTATATATAAGCAATGAAGCAAAATAATCACGAAAAACAAGTATTAAAGAGATTATCAATAATGAAAGTAGCTTTAATCATTTCGTGGTATTTGAAAAATGATTTAGGAATTAAGTAAAGTCTATGAAGAAGAACTTATAATGAGAACTTGTCAGAAGTTAAAAACACAGACTAGAAAAAAGTTTTTAATTGTACAGTATATTTTAGCTCCTATCAATCACTGCTAAAATACTTCCATAGTTTAATAAGCAGATATTTACCTGTTGGAACAAGACAATCTTTCCAATCAAAATACCCTGCATAAATGCCAGGTTCTAATGACCCAACTATTGGATCTGCCTTGAATTCAATGTACATTTCAAACAGTCTTTGGTCCAGCTCTTTCAAGGATTCCATACTAACCTAAAAAACAAAACAAAAAAGAGCATAATAAATAGTCATTAGCTACATGAATTAAATCACATGCCCCAAAAATTTCCTCATGTCTTCTTTAGTTTTCAGTAAAAAGTAGTAATTACTGACACATTTCAATTCATAACTACATATATTAAAAAAACCCTAAGAACTTCCATATTATCTGTCCATCCTACTTAGAGTAATTTTTTTTTCAGATTGCACTCAGCAACAGACATTTCTGTGAAAAGTCCAAGGAAATAGGCATATCAATCAGTAATTGTCTACTGGCATGATTTCTCTTCTCCTGCATGTCAGGAGGTCTTTATCCGGAAAAGTAAACAACCGAATTTTGTCAATGCTTTGAAATATTCCCATAATAATTTCCACCCTGAAACATGAAGACTTTTGTCTGATACTTTATATCTATCCATTGTAATTTTACAATTTCTCACTATCCACTTTATATTTGAAAAATACATGATTTATTTGGGAGTCTCTGCTTCTGAAACTAAATATATGGACTTTCCCTCTCTACTTGAAGGCATCTCTGTAGAGCAGAAGCATAAGCTGCAGCTCACCAACATCTGCAAAATTTTTTTCTTTAACAACTCTACATGCATTTTTTAGTAATTCGCACAACTTAGTCCCATTGAAAGCTGAAGGGATATGCACAGCTTGTTCATTGTACCTGAACTACTTCAAATTTTATACAAGACTTTTTATTAAACATTGCTATCCCCCTGTAATTACAACTTCTGCAACAATTCTAGAACACAATGCATATCATAAAATGTTGAAGTGCAATGTCAGTATTTGAACATAGGAATAAATGTCAAATGAAAATAAAATTAAAATTAAGATTAAAATATCATGTGACTGACTTAAATGTATTTACCCTTATAAGTAGGAGCTTGAGCAATATCAACACAAAGCTTTTAAACTAGCATTCATTTTTCTCAATAATTAGAGAAAAAAGCACATATGCACACATAACATATATACTAATAATAACTTCCAGAAGCAGAAGAGTTCAAAAGTGAGGAAGAAGAGAGGTTTCTAGATCAGACTGGGAATTCAGAAAAGAAAGAAGAATAGTAACACCCTATCATCCCTTTCTAAGGATTTAATGCCGCAAACTGCAGAATAAGGGATGAAGCTTATTTAGTAAAGGATTGTGTTATCTTCTGGCATGCCTACATTGTTAAATGAAGACAAAAAGGAACTGCAATATTTGAGTCAGAAATATACAGGCAGATAAGACTTCAGGAATGAGCTTTTAAGGGAAAACAAAATTATTATTTAGGTCAAAGCTGCTGTCAGATTCAGGAAAGTTGTGATGGTGAACATGGTGCTCAGAAACAATAGACACCACCACCTTCTGGCTTTTCTAGCTGATGAACCTCCTTTAATTTGTCACAAGAGGATCTCTATCCCAAAGACAAGATTCTCATGAGGCATGAGAAGACTGAGGCTATTATCTTCTTTCCCTTTTACATCACAGCTTATTTTAAAAAGAACATGCTTAAAAAGATACAGAAATCTCACTCTGTTTCTCCTTACACAGGCTTCAAGGCATTTTACTTCAATTTCTTATGATCAGGGAGAATAAAAATCCTTAGACCATTCCAATTTAGGTTTGAACTAGTGGAAAAAGTAAGTTCCAGTGAGAAGTCCCTACAAACATGCACCCATTCAAAAAGTCTGCGTGAAAAATGCTTCACTGTTCCTTAAAGAAATGTTTTAGAATTACATAATTCCACCTCCCACTTCTGCAGCCATTCAATACAAAAGACCATCCACACACTCAGTACAGGTTTTTTTTTTTTCATACAAGTCCTCTTCAACTTGTTTCCAGTTCAAAGCCCAATTAAGATAGTGGTGGGTAACTTGTTTTATCAACTGGTGGAAAGGTTACAAGAAAGAATGAACAACTAATCTGAATGACATTTTGAGCCTAGGATGGGGGAAGGAAGCAGAACAGAAGTCCTCAACATCCACTGTGTATACCCATTTTCCTGATGCTCAAGTGGGCTAAACACTCATAAAAATACACAATTTACACATGGCTGTCTTTCTGCTATGAACATCTCTGTAAATGGAGATTTCAATCCTTGTATTAAAGCCATTTTGAGACTCTATCCTAGTAAGCCCTTTACCTTATCTAAGTATCAGGACTGTGGAAACAATATTAATCAACAAGCTAGGATGAATGTTATGGGATTTTTTTTCCACTTGCTAATTGACTAAAGTGATGATAAAAAATTGAATTAAATAATCCCCACAGAAAGAAGTATTTAAAACATTTATGTAGAAATTAAATATAATTACAGGTGAATACCATAAATACATGTGAAGACAGTATATGCTAAAGCACATTATAAGGTTTGGCTCTTTTATATAATTTTGTATTTGGCACACTAAGGAAAAAAATTAAAATAACCATGTAGAATGTAAGGAAATGTTCTTGGCTAACAGTTTATAATGATTTCTCTACTAACAAAGGCAATGAAAGAACAGATCATTTTTCACCAAAACATACTACAAAATTCACTTGAAAATTCAATTTATAAAGTTGACAGAATTTAAAAGTATATTTTTATTTCAGTTTTCTTAAATAAAAACTAATTCTATTTTAAAAAAAATTTGCCAATTCTTTATTACATTTTTCTAATCTAATATTTAAATAAATTAAAAACTTACATAAGTTTAGATGACAGAACAAAAAAACTGAAACAATCAACTCACCTCTCTAAACATCTGTGAGCTTCTATCCTGTTCTAAAATAAATGAAGGGTTCAAAAATTGCCCTCTTAAGATCTTATTATCAAAATCCTCCCAGCTAGCATTAACAACTCATATGCCCCATATATGCAGTATTGCACCATTTAGTGCAAATCATCTGCCACTTCAACATTTGAATTTGTTAATTTATAAACCTACTAAAGTGGCAATACTTTGATGTGGCTGTACAAGTGTACTATGTACATACATAGCAGATGCCTCCCTTACTTATACAGACAACACTAACTGCATCTAGCTCAACTCTCAGTAGCAAAAATGGAAATATCCACAGTAACTTTCTATATTGTACTAACCATACAAATCTTAGCAACCCACTTAAATGCTATTCAAAATTACTTTACCCACAGAAATTCAAACAACATTCAGGCATAATGCGACTAAGGATGTACTACACAGTCGAACAATCAGGTTGAGCAAAATTCTGTACTCTGTACTGGAAAAGATAACATTTTACTTCCAACCAATAAATATTTCTGGAAATTAACTAGCTTCATGGTCCTAAGGAATAAGTCATAACATTTCTCATAAGAAGTGATTAATCTTTACAAAAAGGCAGGAAAATGAGACAGCTACTGCCACCCACTTTGACATTTTCGTTCTTTGAAAAAGAAAAAAAACAACAAAAACCCCCCCTCAAACACAACAAAAAAACATGAACTAGTTTATGAACAACAGCTATCAGCAATGCAGACTGCCAGATGAAATAATTTATCAAATGTATTTCTGAGATAACAATCTTTTACTCTTTGCATTGAGAGAACACAGTGACATTAAGCAGCTTTACTTAGAAATCTGATAAGCTTTGCCATTCAACACACAAGTCCTGAGCAAGAGGTCACATTTTCTCTATCAGCTATTTAAGCCCGGTATGAACAGCCATATCCTTGGTGTTGTTGTGTCCAACTGGTGCTTGGAGTCCCACTCACTTGTGGAAGGCTCACCCAAGAGTCATTTTGGCTATTTGACACTTGCAACTACTTTCCACAGAAAGTAAACCAAATAGGAATCTATTTCCTTCAAGCAATGACACTTCATTCCCATGCTCTCACTTACTTGAGTTATTTTATCAACACCTTGAAAGCCATGTTTCTCAAAATGTTCAGCTATATTTAGGAAGGTATGACGTTCCAGGTAACGGCAGTTACTGAGTGCAATTAACAGTCTCTGTTCCTAAAAATTTGTTTTAAGAGAGGAAAGAGTATAATAATTAGAGAGAACAAGTATCAGCATAACCAATACTGCAAATGTATAAGAGTATTTTATTGACTGTCTGTGTGTGACAAATATGCTCATAAATCAAGGGGAGTTTACAAATACTTTTGTCAATAAACCACTGAGAACTGAGTGAGTATCAGGTATGATGATTGTACATGCATGCTTTTTCTTACAGGATCCGGAACATTCATTGGAATAGTGGTGACTAATACAGAACTGTGGTTAAGACTTCTTTACAAAAATTAGGTTTGGACCACTTTCCAGGAAGCTGTTTCTGGATTTTACTTTGTTTCAAGGAATATGCCAAGAATTATGACCATAATAAAGTCAACTGAAGATCATCTTCACTTGCACATGAAGTTGGCTAAAACAAGGGAAGCAAACCAGGTACTGAACAAATGCACTCTCACACTCTAAAATACAAGAAGGCTCAGAAGTACATAATACAATTTCAGCAGTTTGAAAAAAATACTAGGTGGTTATAACCCATCTCTGTTCTTCAATGATTTTTCTGAATTATGAAAGAGTCAAACACATTCTGGAGTTGAGATACCATGATTACCTTCTCCTGATCTTGATGTAACAAAGTGTAGTTTCCAAACAAAGAACGAAACAAGACAAAACTACTATTTAAATGAACTGGGTCTTCCTTCTTCCCCTCTCCTTCCACTGGCAAAACATTTTTCTACCTCAGATGAAAGTAAAAAGTCAACCCAGAAAATATTTTGAAAACAAAATTATTTGACAATGAAGTCATCATAATAGCACTGATTTGATTAAAAATGACAGTTCTGTATTTTGGCAATATGACGACTAGTATTGAGATGTGCAGTTGCCTACTACTTTTAAGTTACAATTGCTAGTACACAGATCATGCAAAAAATGAGAATTTAAAAATTACAGTGACCCATCTTTCTCTACCCACTCACTTTCTCTGTTCTCATTCAGAAAAGATATGACACTATGTGATATGTTCTGTGATTTACCTAAAAGAGAAATTATACCATGGAAGTCAAACATTGTCTGATTGTTAATTTCTTTTTTATTTAAATGTTCATACTTATGAAAGCCTCAGCCACAAAAAAAGTTAACTTTGTCAGGAATTAATAACAAAATCTATGTGTTGCAATAATAAAATGTCATAAAGAACTATTACAGTCTACAATTTAGAAACTTGCCCCTGTTTGTCAATCTATGATTCTTCATAGTAACAGAAATGCTTATTGCTTTTGTAAATGAGGCTTCTGACAAAATTTAAAACCTGTACTAAGGAATATCAGCTTCACAAGAGGTTCTCACTAGGTTTGTTGGAGATAAAAACTAAATTTTTTTCATTGGCTGCTGAGCTAGAAGAAAGTACATAAATCTAGTGTCAAGAATACCAAAACCCTTTTCTTTCACTTCTTAGAAAAATCAAAACCAAACAAGTAAAACAAATAATCAATACTTACTCTTAGTAAATTTTCTGGGTAAAACTATATCACTGAATATATACATCTTCATGAGCTTTAAGAAGTAACTGGTTCTAATTTAAAACAAGGTCATAAATCAAAAGTCAAATTGTCAACTGACTTGACATCAGTGCTATTTTCATTGATTTCTGCAATGACATTTTAGTTTCTGAGGAGGACCTGCTTTCAAAAATCATATGTACACTAAGACACAATAAAAACCAGTGCTTCTAATACAGCCTTATATTCAAGCCCTATATCCTTGTATTTTCTCAAGCTTATGCATCTAGTAAATGCCCCTAGGATACCAAATTGTTCTTTATAATAGAAGAAAAACAAACAATATTTACATATTGCAATAATAAAATGAACCACATTCATGTTGAGAAATATTTTCACATCAGCCTTTAGAAATAGAAGCCAAACTTACTGAAGAAAGACTTGAGTCTTCATGAATGCTTCCAAACAAATCTGGAGAGGAGACATCTACTGAAAGACTAGGAATAATGTTTACAAAGTGAGTAGTATAGTGCTTTCGATTATTTGATATATTGTGGATTCAAATGAACAGAAATGAAACGGAATTTTGTTTCAAAATCCCTCACACCAGATAACAAAGTAGCCAATGTTGTTTAGTTTTTCCAACGTGCCCACAAAGCCTGCAGGAGATTGGTGGTCTGACAATGCTATTCTAGACAAAGACCTTTTCTGATTAAAGCATTTTATTTTTCTGTAATTTCTCTGTTTTGCTAGAATTGCTTTGGTTTTGCACCTATCCATCCAACAGCCATCTATATAGGAAGAAAAAAAAATTAAAAACAGAATGAATTTGCCTTTTTCTAAAGTGTATTGCAGTATTTTCCAAGTCTATGGCTTTCAAAAAGTAAGTGTTTTGAACTCTTGGAAACTCAGGTTAATCTGACTTGTTTTGGTCTCTAAAATAAGAGGCTCATGAGCAATTACTGAACAAAAACATTTCCATGAATTTAGCAGAAAGTCAGGGGATATTTCACCGTGACTACACATTACTTAGTGACAAGCACAACTCATTCCATGTAAAGTCATGTCAAAACCAACACATGTGCTTCAACAGCACATTTGTGTCACTGAATAAAAAAGTGTAAGTATATATCATATTAATTATTTTGTACAATCTTTATTATATCACAGAATCACAGAATCACTAGGTTGGAAGAGACCTCCAAGATCATCTAGTCCAACCCTTGCCCTAGAACCTCAACTAGACTAGACTATGTCACCAAGTGCCACGTCCAGCCTTTTTTAAAACACATCCAGGGATGGTGACTCCACCACTTCCCTGGGCAGTCCATTCCATATGATGTCATGCAACTGTTTGGCATAAAAAGTCTCCGCTCTTATTTCAAAGTATATTCACTATTCAGAGGAAAAAGTATTTACAAGAAATATGAAATACCCAAGGGATAAAGCCACACTCCCAATGAAATGTAAGACTTGCATCCACAATTTCAGAATACTACAGCTAAATCTTATTTTTTTTAACTTACTGTGATGTATCTATATCACCATCCGGTTTGGTGCTCAGTTGTTCCAAGCAGTCTATAAAGACCTAGGAAACAATAAGGCAAGATGTATATTTTCTGCCAGAACTAAAAAAAAAAAATTAAAAAAAATCTTAAATTCACTTTTACTACAGACAATAGAAGCAGAACAACCATAATTGCCTTTGTCTTAAACCCTACATAGAGTAAAATTTTAATTATAATCTTTGAATGCATATTTTCTATTTCGTATGCATCACTGTTTACTTGCAGCAAAACATTGCAGCTTCTAAAATTATGCAGTGATAACCTGCTGATTTGCCACAACAGCCAATAATTTTCACCTGTTCAATGTGAACACTGGATCCCAAGTAAAAATTGCAGAAGCTCCATTAAAATCCATTTTTTGCTTTGGCTCATGATTTCTTATTTAAGGAGACTATAAAGACCCAAAGAATGCCATTGATCAATTTCAAATAGATTTTAAAAAAATCCCAAATTTTGTTACAAAGAATACTGGTTTCGGATACAAAAATTAAAAGCTAGATCTCCAGCTGATGAAAATCAGCATTACTCCTTTTACTGCAGTGTACAGGTGTTACATGGCATCAGCTCAGCAAGTGTCAATAGTCAATAAATTCTTGAACAATCACAATCAGTAAAACACTTGAAACATGTCACTTACCCTCTGAGGATCTGACATTATCATATTTAGCAAGTAAGCTTTAAATATTTTTAAAGTATTTCCCCATATTCCAGAGTGTACCAGAGGAATAACACAACTTCAGCTAGCTTTTGGGAGATAGGGAAGGTACAAAGCACACATTTTGGATGGTCATTTATGTTCAATATTTTGTACTCCAAAGTGCTTGAGTTACCTGCATGATCCCAATGCTTAGCTGGCATACATCCTCCTGTGTTTTCTGTTGCTGGAAAACCTGAGGATGCAAGCATATTATTACATCAGAACAGCTTCAAGTGGGCTTATTCTCAAGGAAGGCCTGAGTAACCTATTCTTAAAGAGGTGACACAATTGGAGGAATGGCTGACAGTGTTTTCTTTTGGATGAATTTTTCCCCATCCTAAGAATGGGAGAGAACATAAATCCCAATAAATAGTTGGATAAGCATGAGAAAATAACATTAGGAAGGATGTCCTAGTATATATGATGTATCACTGTTAGCTAATGGAATTGCAGCAAAAGCTCCTGGGATATTCAAGGATTTTTGCATCCTAAAAAGAAGGACTCATCATGCAAGTGAATTCACTGCAGGTTGTTCTGAACAACGTACATTAAGTAATCACACAAGTTAGCCATAAAGCTTAAAGTAATGGAGGCGAGAGAAACAACACCTATAAAGAGGGGCCCATGGGAGTTTGGAAAAGTGTTAAACTCCCATAGAACACTGAAACTTGAAAGAAAACATCAGTCTCACAATCAATCAGGGACTCAAGGTACTGAGTGATGGGGACAAAAAGCTGAATTTAAGTTATGCAACTAGTCTGGACTCAACACTGAGCGAAGAGTAACTCCGAGGAATGGCCTCTTCTTATTTTTTTTTTTTTTAGATGTTAAGTCATGCCTACTGCTATCTAGTCATGTCTACTGCTATCTGAAAATTACACAAGTAGCCTTTTTTGTTTTTTCAAAATAACAGCTTTAAAGATTTAAATACAGGTTCAATCTGCCTCATGCACAAAATTACCCTTAAAGTATGCAAAAACAGAATTCTAAAAGCTACCAGAAGTTAAAAAAAATAAAGAGGAAAGTCATACCACTGGATCATTCTCTCAAAGTTCTTTTTATGTAAATTACTACTGGGGTACAGAACAAGAACAAAATAAAAGCATAAATCAAAACTTACACTGGCTTCTCCAGGTTTGCAGTCCAGCACAGTTTTAAGAGATTGCAAGGAATGAATAATGCACTGTTCAAACTGGGATGGCTGAAAGTGGAATGAGTTGTTAGCTTTAGATAAGCAAGTCAAATATACACTACACAAATATATAAAACCTTAAGGTATATGTTAAGCTCTTTATTTCCAAATTATCACAAATAACAGGAAAAAATAAACCCAATTCATATATTACTAGAGGATCCTTCTGTAGAGATGCACTTTTGTACTTAAGTTATCTACAGAATTATTACCATAGAGCCATGTAAAGATTTTTCTCTGAATGGGAGACTTTTACACCAAACAGCCTCCTATAAAAGGGTCATGAAAGATTTTTACATCTGCTGTGGTAGCATTATAGATGCCTGGGACATGCTCACTTCTTGATCAAAGTTGGGATAGAATTTCACCTGAGATATCCAATATTTCTGCTTCTATTCCAGCAAAAGTTTTCTAAGAAAATTGGACTGAAACTGCTTTCACATGGGAAAAAACCCAACACACCAGTTTAGCGGGCTTTTTTTTAGTTCAGGTTTCCAAACCTGAAGTATGAGTGTCTTTATACATGTATCAATTTCACCCTGAAAGTGCAAACAAGTTCACAGCAGAGTCATTAGTCATTTTTTCCTTGTCTTTCTCTCTTCCCTGGTAAGTCAGTTTATTTTTTTAATGTTGGTATTGGGCAGGAAGCTGTTGTGCAGGGCAACCCAAAGCAGTCATTGCTCCAGAAAAGAAAGACACTGGATTTGGGTCGAAGTAGACAAGTTTTGTAAGCAGTGTTGTAAACATGCTTTCATTCTACAGACAGTATATGGCATGTCACCAACTGGCATGGGAGTAACTTTTATTTCTGTAAATGTTGGACGTGGATCAGAAAACCAATACCTGCTTAGCAAAATGGCAATTGTGAAGAAAGCCAGTAGAATAATCTGTATTTATTATTTTTGGATTCCTTAAAAGGCCAGCAGTAAAGCGCTGCACTTAAGTTTTTGCTTCCACACAATAAAACACACCTCAGGAGAGGAAAGCTGTTCAGATTTGTTTGGATATTATGAAGCAGAGAAAAGCTAGTTCTGTGTCTCATTGAATCTTTTACCTGGAATATAAATGCTAAAATGAGTATCCACCAGTATTTTCTGCAAACTTAAGTACAGTTTCTATCTCCAGCCTAACATGTCCCCAGAGAGATTGCCTAGTCCTTTTTATAATATTACCACACTGAACTCTATATTATTCAATAAATAACCTTGCTACGAAAAAACATAGTCAGCTTCCACCACTAAAGTTTGGCATGTCTCAACCATGGTCTCAGAAGGTATCTAGAAAAGTGCAGTATACAAGGCATTAATGGATGACTTCTAAATAGACAAAGACTAATGCAGATTTTTAATAAAGATGGGTTGGGATACAGCACAAGCATAAATAAACAACACTTTTGTGGAAGACCCTTACCCCTGCCTCCATTTTACAGATGAATACAGTGAAAAACAAAGAAGTTAAGGGACTTGCCCAAGCCAGGGCAACTGAAATCAAGACAAGAAGCTGTAAATCTTGTTGTTGTACCGCAATTGCCCAAAAACACTCCTTCCTACAACACGACTGCTTAATGCCCTCCTACTCAACTTTAAACACGTATTTATAGAAGCAAATAAGAAGAACTAAAAAAGTCTGTAGAGCATTTTCTTAGATAATAAAAACAAAGCAACTCTTCCTCCCACAGGCCTTTTCTGCTTTCACAGATTGTTTTTAAATCACACCTACAATGTGCTTGCTGTGTTTTAGGCATTACTCATTACTGTTTATTTCCAGAAAGCATCTCACTAATTTATCTGAATTTGGTTTCAAGTCATTGGTTGTTTGTATGTAGGCAAACTCCTAAATTAGCTGCTTTTCAGTTCAATTTCTCATTACAACATAAAAAGACCTTTTAATTTAGCTACTGACCACGCTACTACTCCATGGTAGCATGCCTACTAGTGTGCCCTTAAAATAAGACACTTAACAATGGAAGTTATTGTGTTTATCTCAGCAAAAGTGTGCTAGAGGTCAGCAGTAATTATACAGACACATTTAAATAACCCTATTTAAGACCAAAAGCCATGATCTTTCTGGCATATCTGGGTGCCAATTTCTTACAGATTTTTGTTTTAATTCACAGTACAAATATGCAAAACTTTTATTTATGCAGCTTTATTTTTGTTTTGTCCCTTCAAAAATAGTGCTATTAGGGTCTATTATCGCTTAAAATTATTTCACATATAATAGTTTAAAGAGTATACATAGAAATTGTGAAAAAGAAAGCAAAAAATAAATTTGTGTTTACTGATGGCACCAATTAAGATTGCTGTAAAAAAACCAAGTTGAATGGTTGCATTTTTTAATTTTGCTGTATTTTCATATTTTTATGAAACTATATACACTGGTATGCACACATATACAAAAAGTCCAAAGCAATTCAATTTTTAGAGAATATGGTAACCAGCTTTGTTACACATCCAAAACAAAAACAATTTCCAGCTAAAGTCTGGTGCCTACTAGACACCAAGTATACCCACCAACGATGTCAAACCTTCATTGTCAACAACCCAGTCTTCCTTTTCAGCTAATCTCTTTATATCTGCAAGACAGAGTAAGAGGGGAAAGGAGGTGGGGTGGGGAGTGAAGGTATTCATTTTCATTGTTAAAACTCCTTGAACTTGAAAAGACAAACCACAGACATTGGGACTGCAATGACTAGGCATACAAGCAAACAGCACTAAAAGCTTCAAAGCTTTCAACACTCTCAAATGACTAAGAATGGAACTCATACATGGTATACTGGTGACACCACACAGAAACATATCTATGATACACGGCAAGAGCTGCATGAAGCACATCGTTTACTGGAAAGCTTAAAATTAAAGGAATATTGTGAAGGCTTTGGGTTTGTTTTTATTTTGTAAATTTTTAATCACAACAAAAAATACTGCATTTAAGAAGCCAGGTCTCCAGTCTATTATATTCCAGCTCTTAGCTAAAAACGAAAGAACAACTGCCTAGCATTTTACAAAAAGGACACCATAAAATTCATATTCAGATCTACAAAAGAGGCATAGGTTCCCCACTCAAGGTCAAGGATCCACAGTGCTAGACGTACTTCAAAAATACACGAAGGCCTATGCAAAAAGCACTCTCTTCCACTACTCAGAAGGTGTCAGCTTCTATTGGCTTTGTAAAGGTAACAGGAGCTAAGTTGGGACGTGACTCCAGAGCTCATGAATGATGAACATAATTCTTCTATAGACACATGCATTATCAATGTGTTTTGGGCTTAATTGAATAGTAAACAGAACAAATATGAACTGTGTGCAGTTTGTGGGGCTTTGATATATTTTTCCCATATGCAAATAGATCATCAGAACTGTCTGTACATCATGAAACTCCCTTTTAAATGAGCAAAAATTTCAGTCAATTACCATCTCTCCTTAAAATCGAAGAAAAGAGGGATAACTAACGTATGCTGAAAGGTATCATCTTCACTATCCTGGTCGTTTAATTAGCTAAATTAAGAAGCTTGGTTCATACTCTGCAATTCTGCATCTCAGGCTCAGTGAGGATAAGGATTGTGCAGAATAATTTGTTCATTTTCCTACTTAGTAAAACCTGTTAATTCAACTGATGTTCTTGTGAGGGTGTAGATTGCGCTGGTCAATCTTTAAATGTTTTTGTGGCTGCACACTTTTGAATTCTGTTATCAGCTAATACAAACATAAACCCCCCTAAATTTCATTCTCATTCTCACTGCTCAACAAATTCCAGTCAAATACATTCATGTAAACCCCCTGTCTAGTCTAGCATTCACACAATTCGTCTTTCATGACCTTTATGACCAATGATCATATATAGGAGGGAAAGAACATAGATTGCTCTCAGGGCCAGTGTGTGTACATGGTATTTACCATAAGACAACAAGAAAACCCTGTGTGTGGGCAGGTTTATCGTATTTGAATAGCTGATGTGCTCTACTGAAAATTTTAACTATATCTGAATGCCTTTACCAACTTAAAACATGCAGTAAGTGATGAGACTGACCTTGGTATCAGTGCATTATGCATCTTCTATTTCAGAGATATTAGAGAGGTGAAATTCAAGCCCTGGAGGAGCCTTTTTGACTTAGGTATTACAGATATAGCTATGTCTGAGATACATTTACTTAACTCCACAAGAATACCCATTACTTCTTCTTTCAGTATTCCCTAATAATAACAGTTTCTCCAAGGGTCCAATTAACCTGGTTATGTACAGAAACATCTCCCCTCCACTATATAAACATATTCAACAGGTACAGTTTTGATTTAGTTGGAAAAGAACAAAAAAAGGGGTCCCACAAACAAGGCATGCAGTGCAGCAGTACAGAATAAGAGTTATGACACATGCAGGCATCTTTTCTCCTGTTTGATGCTATAGCCAATACATGAAACTGCTTCACTGATAGAGGATGGAAGCAGCAGTCAAGGAAGGCTGTTGTTACAGATAGACATAAGGGAGACACATTATCCAGCCAATAAAACACACTGACATCCTTAGGGATCTGATTTCCTCTGATTTAACAAAGAAAAGTATGAATAAAGATGTTCAGACCATAGAAAGAATCATCCACACAAATATGTAAATCTGCTTTTATAAAAAAACCCTAAGATTTTCCTACACAGAACCTGTGTTGCCAGCAATTAGAACACACAGAGCAGAAATCCTCCATCTGAAAAAAGGATCGAGCTACTGCCATGATGCAACAAAGTAGGCAAAACTATTGAGACAGCAAACTTTTTTCATCATTGTTGCCATATTGGAGCTCTCTGGACTGTGTTGGAGAAGCTATGTAGGTAGCTGAGAGATTTGATGAGCTGAGGACTGTCACCAAAACAGTTCAGAGCTAGACACTTCTTTCCTTTGAAACAGCAGGACATCTGAGGAATCACTCAAAATTCTTAGACAGAGGAGTAAGTCAGTACAATGAGACCATCCTCATGTCACAACTAAAAGAACAAACAATTGATCTCAATTGTGCTAAGCAAAAAACAGTAAAAAAGACTTTCTTAAACTTGAAGTGAAATCTTAAATAGCGGTAATACTTTCCAGAGTTTTAAGGAGACGAGAAAACCTATGTACTTGTTTGGCCAGCTAGCTTGACATTAATGCAGAAAAATAATGTTAAAAGTGAAATGAGATTTAACAAAACAATCAAGAGGCAAAAATAAAATTCTTATCAATATTGTATCAAATAAACCATAGAGGCCTAATGTTTTGTTGTCACTAAAAGTTTAAAAATTTGCTTAATATAGCCACCTATGTTTGGCACATTTAAGAAGCCAAGAGTTTTACTCAGGACATGTCAGCTTACAAAATAATCATATGTTAAAGATTAAAAAGTGATTAAATTGTAAGATTAAAAAAGCCCTAGTTTTTTTAACACTGAGGGTAATTAGCCCTTTGGGAAAAAAACCCCAACCCTTCTGCATGAATTAGTGGATCAATCTGCCCTGATTTTAGGAGAGATTTATTTCAGGAAGATGTACTTCATTCAAATTTAAGTTTCACAGTTGAATACAAGATGACAATATGAGTGGCCTCTGATGGCGTAGAGTCACATTAGATGTAAAGAATGTGTTACTGGCCTTCACAGTCCAGAAGTTGTGTATACAGAAGGAAGCACTGGGGATTGCAACATTAGTAAAAAGCCTTGGAAAACACACAAGTAAAATATTTCATAAAGGGCTGTGGATTGGGGTTTGTTTGTTTTGAGAGTGGGATACTGCTTATTTAATTCATGTTATAGAAAAACTCAAAAAAAGAAAATAAATTGTACTTCCAATATGAAAAAGGGGCATCATGAGATAAATCACTTTCGCTGTAAAACTGCCTCAACTCAAATAAGTCTTACCTACTCTATTCACCAAACTAAGGGAAGAAAAGACTTATAGCATATTTCTGGCAGAAAAATGAAATATTTGAGTAACTCTTGTGAGATATTACAGAACTCAGAGGAGTCTGCTGCCACTACAATATCTGTAACAAACACAATTACCTTTCAGAGCACGGTTTGCCCCAGTCAGAGGCACAAAAGAATGACAGTAAGCAGAGACCTGCAGCCTTCTATTACCTTCAGCTGTGTGTTGTAAGGTCACTATAATGCAACGTACACGAAGGTCCAAAATAAGATCCTGGATGATCTGAAGCATATCATTGGGTATCTCAAGGGCAGTAAGAGACTCAGAACTAAGCCTGAAAGCAAATAAAGTTAGACAGAAGTGTAAAATACAGGGCTTTTAAAGCTCATGTAACTTCATTGAATTTTTTAGAGATTTTCTGTGTATATGTAAATACAACAGCTCCATCCTCAGTGTAGCTTTGAAAACAAATTACCCCATGCTGAGATTAATTATTTACTTAACTCAGAAGATTGAAAATGCAGAGTTATTTATCTCTAACATTACAATAATGTCATCACAGCAACATGCCAACTTTTTTACTGTCTTTTTGCACTTCTCTGCCTGCTTTTTTGCATCCATCTCTTGTCCTATGATCCATGAATAATTGTTTTGGAGCAGAAGTAGCTTTTTTGCTATTTTTAGGTGACTGCCTAGATCAAATACAAGATGCCCAACAGGGTTTCTGAGGTATTTTTTAGCTGCAAGGCAACAGTAACAGTGACTAGGCTGCCATAAAGGGTGATGTGGAGGTGCATCAGAGGGCTAGGAGCCAAAATACAGCTACTACATATCATGTGTAGAGTGAATTCATTCACTGTTTCACTTCCAGCTCTGACCAGGCACAAATCACTGGCTACTACAGGTGAGGACAAAAGACATCAATTTCTGGTTTTCCTTTTAGAAGCTGTAGCACAGCTGCTTACAAAAAATAGCATTTCAGCTTTCAACTAAAAGGCTGGTTGTGCTCAGACTTAATTAGACGCACAAAGTGAGGTTTGCTGCTTGCATCTAACTCCTGGATATCTAAGCAAGCCAATTCAAAGGCATTAATGCTGTGTGTCCTACTGCTTATATTGAGCAAAGCGCAGACAACAGAAAGTGCCAAGGAGAAAAAATAGGAAGTCATAAGCAAACAAGTGGAACATTTCCAATCCTCCACCTGTAGGCTCCAGTTCCATACTCCTGGTGTTGGGCGTAAACCATCAAAATCCCACTATTAACCAGACTGCTCTCCACTCAGCACAAATACTGAACTAGTAGGTTGCAAAAATCTGTAGCCTGCCAGGAAACACAGAATACAAACACTCTTCTGTGAGAAATTTAAGTTACTTTAGGCTGCACAGAAGCCCTATACTTCAGTTGATTCCATTTCTTAGGGAGCTGTCACATCCCTAAGATCATCTTTTTTCTCATGTAATTCACACTAAAAAATACATACCTTTTATACCTTTATAGTAATGCAAAAGTCTTGCCCAAATGGCTCACTTGATTGCATAGTTTTAATTTATTCTCAGGAACCTATTCATACTGGGCAATGACAGAATGGGACATAGAGAAAGACTGTGCCAACACTTCTCTTTAAGCTGTTTGATACACATAAATGAGCAAAAATTAATATCCTACAGATTTAATGACAACTCCTTGTTATCCAAAACTGAGTTTTATCAATTTTAAATACCATTTGTGAGATGACAGAAAAGAGTACAATTCTATTATATGCTTCATAAGGACTTTATGTTTCAAACAATGAAAATAAGACTTAAGCTATTACATAACTGTGCAACAAATAAAGGTTTTATGCAATGTGTAGATTCTTCTTGGGAACAGCCGACCTTCATCGTTGGTGTGAGTCACAAGAATTTATCTGATTGTCAAAGTGTGGGTGGGGGCTTGAGAATAAAAGTACTTGCAGCACTTGCATAAAGTTCTGACCTGGTCATCACTGGTCAGTATCCAATGGTGATAAGTTCAGTTCCTCTTCTCCAGCCTGCCCCTTCTCTCGTTTTGATTGCTTTACTGTAAAGTCTAGCTTCACTTTACCAAGTGCCATCACAGGCACTGGTAAGAGCATGAGGTGGGGAAAAGAGTGGGAGGGAGAGAGGATTTCCCCAGCTCTCAGTTCAGTTGTTCATTAGCAGGGCAGTGCCCGGAAAGTAAAAAGGAGATTCTCTGAAAAAGAGCCGTCATATATCCTATAACCATAGCCTGGACCTTGTATCAGATGGTACGAGCACTACTAACCTTTGGAGAATCTGTTGGTTACACTTCCAAGCCAATATCTCAGATGTGTAAGGGCTAAATTCTAGAATAATTTGAGCCTTCTCATATAAAGGGACACCAGCGTTACCCTTTTATCTTTTCATCAAACACCAAGTTAGTTACTTCTTAAATCGGAAGCTTTCCATAAAATCCAACCAGAACAACTAACTTGGAGGTTTTTTTCTCAACAGTTACTGTACAGATAATGCAAGTGACAACAAACTTTGAGAAAGTGTTAAACAGATTTGACAACAGGTATGTATCACTGCTAGCTCCATCCACACTAAGTATATCTGTAAGTGATAATACCCCTCTCTTTTCTTCATTAGCGCTTTGCTTGTTATTTGCTTCGACAATTCTAGATAAAAGGTACAGTATCATATCCAGGGACTAACTCAGGTTTCCAAAAGATAACAACAATTCTTGTTGCCCCCATAGGAAAATCAAAGTAAATTCTGTATATTAGTGAGACACTTTGTAATTAATGAGATGCACATCACTAATTTTATAAACATATATATAAAATATATATAAAATATGCTATATACAAAAAAATAACTATAAGCAGAATGACATTACAAGCAGGAGTATCACCTTCCATAAGACAACTGCAATGGTAAATCATGATCTAAGAATGATACTGCAGTCAGAAGCATGACACTTTCACCCAGACATAGGAAGACATACGGCAAATGAAGCAAATAATTGCTTTCTACCCTTAAAGAATCAGATCCCGTTTCATTCACGGAGCACCTATGTTGTGCCAGAGAAGTATTTTACTCAAACTTTTTCATAAGATGCTATGGGAAAAAATGATTATATTATTGCATAATAAAGCTGTATCATGAAACATCATTAATTATACTTGCACACAGAATCCTAAATTCGCCATAAGCAATTTTTTTGCAATCCTGTTTTTGAAAATATTAACATTCTCATAACTCAGGGTATCTAATGCAATGAACAAAACACTTTGTCTTAAAGAACACATATTCCAGGAATATCATGATTTTGTCCGTCCACAGATCCATTTACCTTACAGTCTGGATAACATGTGTTAGCCACTGGCCTGAAAGTTCAGATTTCATCTCCCAGCCACCATATTGTCTTAATTCTCCTTCTCTGAGGCTGAATGGAAGCAAAGCTCCACGTATAAGTTTTACCAGAGAGTGCATCACTTCCTGAATCATTTTCTGCATGAGAAGAAAGGAAAGAAAAATCAAGGAAAAAGTTCTACCAACATGCTTAAGCAGTGTTGGTAGAACCTGCTATACACAAGTATACACTTGCTATACACATCAACTAAGAATACACAATCTACAGGTGGCTCCACATGGTAGAGAGTAAAGAAGGTTTAAGAGCACACAAATGATTGAAGAAATATGATTTTCAAGGTGGCGACACTAAAGTCCTTGCTATAAAGGACAACTGCAAGAAAGAAAGGATCTCCCCACCACATCTCCCTTGACTACTTACCTTGAAATCATTTTGTCTTTGCCTAGCGTTTTTCTTCGATCTTTCCATTTGGCCAGATTTTTCAGCAGTCTTGTGAAAATGAGAAAATTGAAAAGTGTAAGTATCTTACAACCACTGTTAAAATAATTCTGAAAAAGGGGGTTTCAAAGTGAAGAAGTGAAAACCATTGAGTTTATGATGCAATTATAAAAACTTACAGTATTTCAATAAGCAATGACTGTATGTATCTCAAACTCTACTTACTGTAGTAGGTCAGTAGGCTCATGTTAAATTCTGAGAAACAATGTGTATTTAAGATAAACTCAGGGACAAGTGTAAGAGTTGCTCAAGCAACACAAACTTCTTGAGGTCAAAGTTTTCTTGTCACAGTGTTAGTGAGACCTAAAACATCCACAGTCCAATTGTGCATCAAGTTTATACAAAGAAACTCTATTTTTTCACCATGGAAGCTGACCAGAGAAAGACATCAATGTGAAATGGGAGACAATTTTTGGAATGAGGGCAATTTGGAAGTACGAGATGTGAGGGAGATGGTTGAGGGGTTTTTGTTTGTTTCAGGAACAGTATTTTGTCGACAGTGCTTTTTAAATAATTCAACAAATTGTAAAAGAGACTCTGCAAAATAAGCAACATCTTCATTGTCAGTTCTTCGAAAACAGGGGAATGTGAATACACTTTGCATGAGACAGTTACAGTTGAAGAAAAACATGGTTTGACTAACAGTCTTCCTGTTTGTAGGTCTAGCCTTCTGTAGAGTCTCCTGAGAACACAGTAGAGTAAATTACACTGAAAAAGTTATTTCCAATATTAGGTTAAGTGCAGAGGTAGAATTTCAGTTAGGAAATCTCCTGTTACATGCTTGTACAGCAACATCTACTGGACAAGAAGTGCAATAACATGACGAGAGTGTTACCAAAAAAATCAGTTTACTTTCAAGTAATTAATCTGAAATGCTGTTTTTTTCAAAATCCTTCTTTAGTTAAAGCATTTAAGATTTTTAAGGTAAAATAATTAATTTGAAGTGATCAAAAATTAGAGAAAAATAAAACTGCTTAGCAGTTCTGGAGAACACATAGCTCTGAAACTTTTATACTTTAAAGCTCTGAATTATACAGTTTCAGACAAGGAGAACAACATTCAAATTACTGCTGCATGTAATTCCCACTTCCCTCTTCTAAAGCCTTAACAAGAAAATAAGCTCTATTCCTTGAAATCTCAGATAGCAACATAAAATTCACAGTGTTATACAGCTGGATTAAACAGAACAAATCATACATCTTTGATATCTTCTTTTCCTTAGTGGTTTTGCTGAAGACCAATCTTAAACCTTTCCTGCACAGACAGACCAAAACTATCTTGTGGTGAGATCAACGGTTACTACTCATATATGTGACTTCACCTAGAATGATTCAAAGAACTCAACTTTTCAAACTGCTGAAATACCACATAAATTTTAACTGACAATATTTTAAGGGATATAGTTAACCTTTCACAACTAAGAAGAACAGCTGTTTCCCCCCCCCCCCAAATCTCTACAAACTGAACAAGAGAAAATACACCTTGAAATGCCTATGCGGATATTTTCTTTCTACATTTTTAAAATGTCTTGGAGACTTGAATAAGTCTATATCTGTTTTGCATTAGAGGTTTTTTATAGAAAAGTAGTAATCATCTTGCTTGCTGAATGATGAGAAATAGCAAGCAACACTATAAAAGAAATTTCTTCATGGACAAATCAAGTCTGCCCTGTTTCTGGTAGAAAAACACAAACTTTCAGTCTTGAGTGCAATGTGATCACAGATAATCTTAGGTGTTTCAGAAGAAGTCTTCCAGCTTATGCCACCCTCTCCTCTCACTCATTCTCAATTGACTGTGGCATGCAGAACACACAGGAGGATACCATCCCTCCTCTCCCCCCAAGAACATGTGGGACTTCTGTAAGGACCAAAGGACCAGAAGAAATCAAATGTATGGGGATTAATTTCTCAGCAGCTCAGAATCTGGCCCAAAAGAAGAGTATGTGTATGTTACAGACTAACAGGAAAACTACCTCTTTTGTTTTTTTTAGTACATTGAAACAATGTTTTTTTCAGGCATAAGTGCACTACATTTTCCACTTGCAATCATTTTCATGAGCAGAATTTCTCATCCTTGTTTGCAGTTCAAGTCTCTGTTTTTCTAGAAATTGCTTTCTTTTTCATTGTATACGAGAAAAAAAAAATCACAGTAACTTAACAGGTGAATTTGCAAAGTTTTTCAGCAGTACTGCTGTCAAATATAAAGGCTGTCATTTCCATTATGAAATTAATTCTTTATGCGAAAGTCAACAGTATTAGCTTTTACTCTTGATTCTACTTTCTCCAACGTTAGGTGTAAATGTCGTATCTTTCTTCTGATTTTATCATGCAAAACAAGGATCATGGATGGAATCTACTTCACTGGATCTATAATGCTTTTATAATGTGTTCAATATATAAAGGAACCTATTAGTATCATCATATGAAAACAGTATACTGATTTGTAAACCGTGGCATTAAATGAAATGAATGCTTGATAAATGAATTCTTTAGTTAGAGATATGGAAAATGAGAACATAAGCTTCCAAATGTCCTTTTTCCAAGGCTTTTGTTTCATTTTCTACTGAAGCTGCAAAAAATTGTAGATATTATGGCTGCAGTGGAACACCGTATACACCATGACTTAACAATTTAAACAGTGCACGTGTCATAAATCATTACTTTCGTTTTTCCTCTGCTTCTTGGATTATCAAGATTCTGTCTATGTGATTTGGAAAAACCAGCTAACCTAGAAGCACAGGTGATTGCAGCTGACTGCACATCCAGACTGGACTCCCTACAGTGCGCTGCTGAATACTACTCTGGGCCTTGATCATTTTGCAACTCTGGTCTTGAACCTAACCTCACTTCCAAATACTTAAAACTCAAGAAATGAATACTCCTTTTCCAAAGAAAGGAAACAATATTTTTCTGAATGACTCTGTCTTTTACATATCTTTATCATTCAAGCAATGTGCTATTTCTTCAGACCACCAATGAAGGGCCAGCTATGAGTAAGAGGTGAAAGTACACAGATACACAGTCCAGAAACTGTAACACAGACACACACAACTCCCACTGCCAGAATTTGAAGTAATTCCACTGTAAGCTTACATTCTTTTAAAAATAAAAAGACGCATTATTAAAATAAGTTCTCACTTCTACCAGCGAAATGTAATACTTCACACATAATTATTATGGACCTTTATTAATAAGTCATTTATATAGATGAATCCATACCTCACTGAATAAACTTCCATTCACATATGAAATCCACAGTTTCCAGAAGTTGGGCAGCTGACTTACAACAAGTTTTGTCAACTTCTCAACAAATACAACTTGCTGAGGAGCTTTGTATCGCCAAGCTAAAATGAGGATGGGAAAAGTAACATTAAAAATTTTTAAAATAACAAAAGAATGTACTATGCAAGTGACTATATATTAAACCTTTCAGATAGAAATGAAAAAAATCTAAAGCCCAGTCCTTATATGTGTACACAATTTATACTTGTACAAGCCTTTTCTTCTCATATGCTTACAAGGTGTAAGCACTATGACAATATATACTGAATAGGTGCTTTTGCAAGGGCATCTAAGGCCATCCACCTAACAATCCATTCAGACAGTCTTCTCTGTCTTCAAACCACTCTGAAAAGTAAGGTAACATGAAAGCAATCAAGACATTAGAGAAGTTTCAAATGAAATGTTGGCAACAGGTTGTGGAGGGGAGGAGGGTAAGGAGAAAGCAGAACAGGGGCAGAAGAAGAGCACTAATTAACACAGAAAACACATGAAACTCTGTAGACAGACAGACTGAGCTCAGTCACACACCTTGTTTCCCTTTCATGGTTTAGAGAATTAGAGAGCCAGATATGTGAAGTCACAGAAGGTGCAAATGCAAGGAGAATCACCTTAACAAATACACACAAAAGATATAAACCAACAACAAAAGGTGGTAGGTGGCCATACACACACACACAAAAATTCCAGTTTTGTAGAGAAAAGACTAATTACTTTGATACATTTTAAGAAACAAATTTTGACTATGAGCTGCTCTTTGCATGCAAAAACACTTTAGTAAATAACAGTAATGTATGAGAAGAAATTGTATTTGGTAATAAACCAAAACAAACACATGGAGCGTGGGTTTCTGAATTTTTTTTGTGGGTCCTTTGACTACATCACACACGGGACACAGGGAGGGAACTGCAGCTTTGTTTTTTTAAATAGAACAACAGATGCCTACCGTCATCACGGCCAGACTGAAAGCTGCTGCCCCTTTTCAACGAAGCAGTTTGACTGAGATGGCCAATTGGTGATGGACGCACATCACTTTCCAGGTCTAACATAGGGCTGTGGAGCAGCGAATTGCCTAGGGATAGGAGAAAAAACCAGAGAAGTTAGAATAATTTTGCACAGCAGCTGACACAAACTTGCATGCTGCACATGGAACTCAAATTTAATTTCCAATTTAATTCATCTGGTCCAACCTTTCATGGGAAAGGGCACCAAACTAAGATTATCTAGCACCCTGTCCAGTTCCATCTTGAAAACCTCCAGTGCTGGAAACTCTACAACATCCATAGGGAGGTTATTTCAGTAACTGATTGTTCTCACAGCAAAACAATCCTTTCTTATATTGAGATCTAACTTCCCCTGGCAACTCATACTGTATTTTGTAGAGAGCACCTCAGTATTTGAGTTTATATTGTTATCTTTACCTGCATTCACTTAAAATAATAGGACAGTCACACAGGAAAAACACCAGCTGTAACACTGCAGTAACACACAGATTCAAGAGTAACACAAAGGGAACAGGACTCAAACCACATTTATTCCAAAATTTATGCTGGTGTCAGACCAGCATGGAAGAAGATATATACCTAGTCATTTTACTTCAGCAGCTGAGGCTTAAAGAGCATATTAAGTATTGTGAAACATCACAAACTTCCAATAGGTGACAGTATTGGGTTTTGGTTAATTTTGAAAGAAGTTCTTCCTCCTGTAGTTCTTTAAAGGCTTTTAAAGAAATGTCCTGTGGCCGTTCACTGTGGCATTGTCATTACCAAGATAACTGTTGGTTCCTCCATTCATCTTATTACTGTTCATATTGTAAGACACCCAAGTAAATAGCTCCAGTTTGCGACATCACTCACAATTGTGACTGACACACTGTATTAACTGACTTGGTGAATCAGTCCTTTCCTTGCTATCTTTAGGCTGTGTTATGATTCTGTTCACTGTTTAACTCCTACACCACTTACTAAACACAATTTATCTTTGTGACACCTTTAAAAAGGATAAATTTTCAGTAACATAGAATCTGCCTGGGTGATTTCAGTGTATTATCCACTGTCACCACAAACAAGATCTACAGTGGGTTTAACAGGAATCTGTGGACAGACTTTTCCTATTGAAAGAACTAAAAACACAAAATAATGACAAAACAAAAATATGAAGCTTTGTAGTAATTAACAACTATGAAAACAATCCAGCAACCTTACAGAACGAAGCAAATGCAAACCAACTTGACTGCTTTCCAGATTAAAAAAACCCCACATATTCAGTACCTTGCAGGAATTTTACCCATAATAAAAAGAAAATTGTAGAAGACCCTGAGAAACTTCAAGCGCCTCACACAGTTCCTCAGCCTTCAAGAATATTTGACTCAGATTCAACATACCTACATTTTATTAAAAAGTATGCCAGGGTCAAGTCAAAATTGTCACAGGCATTGCTATCTAAAACATACATTATTAAAAAACCCAAGAATAGTGTACCAATGCTGTTTTCACAAAAACTACAACTAAAAAAAATACCTCCCTAATCCCTCCGCATAGAATTGAAGTCCTCAGCTTTCAGCCACCTTGTTAATATGAGGAATGTCTTGTATACAGATGGCCTCTAAAAATGACAGTGCCAATTAAACCTCAGAATTAAGAAAAACAGAAACACTTACCAAAACATCTTAATGTGAATTAGTTCAATTAAAAGCATTTGCTTGAGGAAGCTGAAAACCTGCAAATTCTGAATTGCTGCTGACACACTAACCCCACGTAGCCCAAATGGTTTATATATTCACCAGCAACAGAAAACATGTAAAGAATACCCTCTTGTTCCACCAGAAAAACCACATCATCAGTTTGCAGGCATACCAGGAAAAGAAAGTTTAACATTAACTAATTTCTTAATTGGTTGTCTAGCATTACAAGCAAGTATAACACAGCAGCAGGGAACTACAACAGCACATATACCCTCAGGACTAATAAACATCTGGACTACATTAGTGAAGCTGATCTTGCTTTCACCCGACCAGAAGATAGCGCTTGAAGACTGCACGCCAACGCATAAATCTTGTAAAAAAAGTGAGAGTTAACTTACAAACAATTTTTCTTCTATCCTAACTTGTTCCCTCTCTGGAGCCAGCAGCTTAAATTTAGCAGCATAATGTAATACAGTGAATTAATAGTAGTATGGACTGCAGACAATAATATTTATAAATCTAAATAAACTAACCAAATAATAATTTACTGCCCATTCATTATTTGATTTGTGTACTATTTTTGCATTCCCAGATCCTGAATATAGGACAGCAAAAATTTAAAGTTTCAAGACATTAACTTTTTACTGTGTTAACAGGTTTTAAGAAGTATAAACAGCATGAACAATATATACCTGGTATATCTGTACTTTAAAAAAATATACTGCACTTTTGAAATTACAGAAGTGGGTTTTTTTCCCAAATACAGCATCTACATGGAGCATATCTGCCAGTGACTCCATGCCAAATGTATATTTAACCAAGGAAACGCAGGAAAAATAAATGTACTACATTCTTTTCTTCTATCGAACAGTCATGACAAACCAGAAGTATAATTAGCGTCTTACTACATTTACAACTGCACAATCATGAGAAGAACAAATACGAAATTTTAAGAATCTTTATAGTGCTTTATTTTTTTTAAAGGATTTTACTGGGTTTCAACTTCTTGTGCACAGATAATTTGAAGGTGCATATTCAGACACTGTGTGAAATTAAAATATTTCAGAGGTTCTGCTCACACCTCTTCTGTTCTAGTGCAGTAAGATCTCGCCAGAACAAGGATCTAAAGAACATAAAAAAGCAGAATTCTTCTTATGTTATTTATCTAATTTGTGCTTCCACTTTCTATAAATCACAAACCACCAGTACTGACCCTAATTGCAAGTATATCCGTACTGGAGTTACTGGAGGGGACTTCTGTTTCTACAGTACCTATTGCTCATGTACAAACCTTGACCTCAGTGTTTTGCATATGTTACCTGCATGCCCTTGGCTTGCAGCACATTACAACCTCCATTAAAAAGACAACTCACATGAAATTTGCCTAAAATATATTTTCTCATGATATGCAAACCAGTCAATGATTTAAACTTTTAAAAGCTGTTTTACCTTCATGTTGTTCTGCAATACCTCCACAACTCTGCCTGTTTTTTTTTCCCCTTGGAGTCAAGGCAGATGGAGGTTTCTCATGGGAGTCACACATCTCCCTCCTCCCTTGGATAACCCAGCCTCATCCACTCTCCAATTCTGTCACTCCATTGCATCAATTACATGACATTTAGTAAAGCTCTTTACAAAAGCTACTGGTGATCAGGGGATAATATAGTGCCAGTACTTTTTGCAGTGACAAAGAAAATTGTTAAGAAGTGACCAACCTTAGACTGAGTAATTTGTCAGTGAGATTTTTCATGGCAAGTCAAATATCAGTCATTAGACACGCTTGCTGTATATGAGCAAGATTAAATTAAAAATAAAAGAGCCCACAGATGTGCAACCAGGTGAACACAGTTACTCTATTTTCTCATCCATTATGTATCCTACGGTGAGTTTTCTCACAGGCTACAATAGCGAGGGAAGGCTGATCTGTAGCCTCCGGACTCTCTGAAGGGCGGCAGACTTCCTTACCAGCCTTAAACACCTTTGAACATTTTTTCCTGTGCACAGCAGGCCCTTGTCCTGTGCTACAGCCTGACCACCCACTGTTGCTTGCTGACCAAACATACAGTGCCTGGAGCCCGAGCTCCGACACAACCAGGATAAGATTCCTTTCAAGGACACCGCATTGAGAATTTCAATTTGTCTAGGCAAGAAATTAGGCGAGCAGGAGAAATTACTGAAAAATTAACCTGCTCGACAGATGAATGACTGCATTTTATTCTTTCTCTTGAGTACTTTTTCTTTCTAACCTTACATTTTATAGAGATCTGACATTTCTAAGTGATCAGCATGAAAATGGGTTGTTTTTCTAAAAAAAAGATGATTAAAAGAAGATTAAAACTGATGCACACAAAAAATTTTTTTCGGAATACATTTAAAAATGAATGCTTTTTTAAAATCTTAAGGCTAATCTTCATTATAGTAAATACATTTATAATGAACCTGTTTTTCACTTTACCACAGAACGGATAATTGGGCCTATTCATTCTACTGGTGTTCTAAGTATTTCAAAGCCTAAGGAGAAGCCTTATTGCCAATCCTTCAGGCCAAAAAATCCTGAAGCAAGAGCCAAACACTTTAAGTTCAGCGCATAAATAAAAATTACATCATTTTACTAGCACTAGCTCCAGCGGACATTAAGATCATCAGCACCTTTGAAAACAACCCACTCTAACTTAATTGACCAAATAAGGACTTAAAAGTGTAGACCAGACACAAAGGCAAAATTTTGGCAACTGTAGAGTTTCTCTTCATCTTCAGAAGATAATAAGAGTTTCACTTTATGTTCGCTAGTACTAATCTTTTAAATTTTGATTGTAAGCTACCTATGCTACTTTTTAATTGCAATATTTATTGTCTTGATAAAATACTTTAATATTAAAGTAATGTATAAAATAAGAATGCCCCCTGCACTTCTGAATATGGCAGTTTCTACTAAAATTTCTAAATAACAGCAAAGTTGCATATATAGGTGGTAAAAGAAGAAAATTAATCCACTATCAAATTTTGTACTGACAATTTTTTATTCTCTCTCTCTTTTTTTTAATTAATAACCCATTAAGGGTTTGCTTGACTTCTCCTGTCAAAAGGGTATTTCTGCTATGGACAGGGGATGTGGTTTAGACATGAAATGGTTCCCAGCTGCAAGAATTCTTCTTCCAGATGTACAGTAAGCAAAGGCCATGGAAGAGAACCAGCTGCTAGGATAACAAATTGAAAAGGCCCTTTTGACACAAGCCTTGCCGGCCTGTCTGATGTAACAAAGATGGATCATTCATTGCAAGGTGAATAGAATCTCAGTCTGGCACAGAAGAAAAAGCAACTTGGGTCTAAGCATCCATTTCTCTCCTTCACACTAACCACAGCTTCTGTTGCTCTGGCACAGAAAAACCCTGCATAGTTTTTTACAATATCTGGAAAGCTGTGCATCATACTCAGTGCTGCAAAAATTATACTTTTTTCAGCAATAAGAACTGAAAAAAAAAATTAAAATCACAGTGACTGAACTAGCACACTCCTGTTTGGAGAGCTGCTTCCATATTGGGAACTTTAATAGGTAGTATATTGTATACTTTGCAATCCAAAAGACAGCAGCCAGATCACACTACAACTGTATCAGTACTTTCATTTACAGTTTTATTTTCTAAACGGTACTAACAGGGAGCTTACTTGCAATAATGTAACATCATATCTCAGAAAGACCTGTTTCACAGATGAGTGATTTAGGTCGCTCAAAGAATCAACATCAGAGGTATTGGTAAAAGTGGTTTTAAATATGAACTTGTAAAAGTGCGACTTCAAGAAGTTTGTAACAGTGTGTTAAGAAATGAAGGCTTTTTCAGCAAGTTTGATGATAACTGGATGAGAATCCTTATCCATTTTAGTTCAAAGGATCATGAAACCTTCCAAGCCACTATTAAAGTCTAAGTGAACAACCAGTGGCCACACAGAAAACAGTCTTAACTTCTATAGCTTCTATCCCTGATAGTCACATTAGAAATCCCATTGCTTAACTCATTTTGGCTATCTGCCCAGTGCCCCAGGCAAATTTTAAACTAAACCTCATTTATTTACATTTATTTTCATGTCATTTTACGTCATTATATTCTCCATGTTTCCTGCACTCAAACAAGTCAGTCTGGGAAGCATAAACCATAGTGAAAAACTACAATTATGCCCTAATGATAGGAGAATTGCAAAATAAAGTTTTAAATTACAGATAGGTAAAATCTTAATTGAAGGAAGCCTTTAAGTATCCAGGTATCAGGCTTGAAAGTCCCTAGACTCCTATAAATCCTGAGTTCAAAGTTCAGAAACAGCAATTCATAGCTTTGCCAATACAAGGCATAAAATACAAGCACAATTCACTTTATAATTCAAATTTCTCTTACTAGAGATTTAATAAATACTATTTTGAGTGAACAAGTGCTCTTCCATGCTAAACTTTATATTCATAGTCTGGAAAAATGCTCTTTTTCCAGTTTAATTAGCCTCCTGCATCTCCGTCTCTCTAACATATCTACACATTAAGTAACAGCAGCAAACTGACTTTACCTACTTCAGGTCCTTTCAGAGGGTGAAAACAGCAGGATGTGACCAAATTCATAAAAGGAATTCATCTATGCTTCAGGAAATAACATCATAACCATAAAAAAAGTTTCAAAAACAATAAAAGAGCACAACTGCCTATTCAATGAGCAAGGCAGATAACTTCTCAAGTTTTCTATTTAAAGTAATAAACCTGTATATTTACATTAGCAGAGTTCCAACCAGTTGCACATGGGTCCCGTATCTACAGCTGCACCTTTAATAGAAGAATCTGACCATCAGAGAAGAAGGAGAATGCCTTAATACAAGGACAGGAGCACAGGAGCTTTATGACTTGGGATACGTATCCCCTGCAATGCCTCACGCTTTCACTATGACTTTGGCTGTTTGGTCTCTTTGTCCTGGCTACTCAAACTTCAGAGCAGGAGAAATTTTTATCTGCTGTCACATCCGCATTTTTACTCACTCCTTAAAACACGCGGTCTCGGATTCAAATTCACACAATAAGAACACGATCTGCCTGTACTTTTTTACCTTGTAAATGAGGAAGTTCTGCTATGGCTACACAAAGCAAGAAACAGGTAGGCTAAAGACAACGATGGGTGAGTAACAACAGCCATGCCTTAGAACAAAACGTAACATTCACCTACATAATATGCAAGGCTAATCAGCAAACCAAGAGGATTGTTTAGACTGAAGAGAAACAGTACGTTCATAGCCATATAGACTGATTCCCCAAGAGAAATAATACACTCCAAAACTCTTCTGTAAAGTACATCATACACAGGACTTGAGAGAATTCCCCATTCTACTTAAAGCCACTGAAATAAATGCAGCCAATTAATTAATGAGCAGTTAACTGCATCTATGATGATTAACAAGTGCCTAATGAAATCAAAGGAAAGCCCCCTTTAAAAAACTTACTGTTGGTAGTTGTCAGTTTCTTAAGTGACACTACCAAATGATCTGACAAGGCTTAGCACAGCTTGATTTTGGAAATAATATTAACACAAGTTGGATTAAATGAAAACAGCATTTGAAACACACAGGACTTCTGCTAACCCCTGAAATAAATTCTGAGAGAGAACTACAAGATCATTACAGCCCTGTAAACTTGCCACGGTTTCTTCTTTCAGGTTGCATCAGAGATTGTACTATGTCACGATACTATGATACTTTGTACTTCTAGGACATCATTACAATTGCTGAGTATTTCTACAAAATGGAGTTAATCTCTAGTAATATCCAATTACAGAGATTTGTTTTTTTAAAGAACTTTTCATGTGAAAAGTATTACTACTGAGACAGAAAAGGATTCACACTTCTATCAAAAACACATATAAACCAAAAAAACCCATGTATTTAAACACATCTCTAATATACAATTTTCTGCTAGTTCCTTCCAATACCTCAGCATCTAAATTAGCTCACTCCTCTCCTTCAATTGAGAGACCCTTGAATATGCATATATTAATAAGCAGGCAATCTTCAAATGATGATCTTACAGAGGATGTAGAAAACTAGATTCACTTCTTGTCGATACCGGTGCTTTTTCCTAACTGCTGCTACTATTGGCCTGGAATGATATGTCACTAAATCTCTTACAGAAGATAGAATAAGATGTTATATAAGAAAATGAAATTATTTCACCTGTAATGACTAATGGGTCAGCCTCCTACTTTTGTGGAGACAACTGGAAGTTTTGTCCCACAGAATACACCGTTGGCTTGTCACGTTTGTGACTAAATTTGGAGTAAGTCCTCCTAAGAATTCACTTAGGATTGTTTTTAGCTTGTTTAGCAAATAATTGCAAACTTAACATTCCCTTCCTGAATGGCCAGAAAATAAATTCTTTAAGAGCATTTACTGTTTGACAATCAGCTATAAAGATCCTGTCCACGATGCCGAATAGTTAAAAAAAAAAAAAAANAGACTTATCCAGATGAGAAAAGCAGGGACTTTTGTCTAATTCCAAACGCATTTCAAGCGGTAAAATTCATGTGTAGTAACTGAGAGAAGAGCTCTGCTTTGAACCTAAGAAACAGAAGCAAAACACTTTGGCACAAGCTCAGTTTAAAGTAGAAAAATTGTGCACAAATGCAAAACCAGATACAATCTGCTACTGAGGTTTAAGCCTAATATGCTGAAGAGTTTTGACTCAGTCAATTTGAACTCACAAATTCAGTTGGTGAAAAAACTAGGGTAAGAATAGCCAGAAATAGGCAGTATGCTCAAGGTAGAACTGCAATTACTGTCTGCTTATTCCAGCATATGGAATATGAAGATTGTCATCTGCTAGAAACAATTTCCATTGCTCCTGTTGAAAAGGGAAACCTAGAAAAAATTTAATGTCCTTCTCATTAGAGTATCAGCTTTATCACGTATCTCTTCCTCCAAATGCTTGATATAAAAAAAAAATTCATCTTTTTAGGAAACCTGTGTGGAGGAATTTAATGTTTGAAATTTTATTAATATTTTCTCTGAAAAAGAGCCGATGAGTTTCTTAGCATATAAATAACATTTGTGACTTGTGTACATCGATTAGATTCCTCAAAGTCTTGCAGAACCAAACTGATATTCATGAGTAAAACACTACACTTTCCCTGTTTGAAAAGTATACATCTGTTAAAGTAGATTAAAACACATTCCATGTCTGTGATCACAATCAGCATTGTTCTACTTGGCAGTTAAAACCAATTCTTCTGAGTTTTCTTTTTTCCATCTCCCATCTGGTGTATGCCAAAATTAAAGATCTATGGAGAGGAAAAATCATGCTTAGAAACTTTCCTTTGTCCTAGCAGACATTAAGTGAGAAGTTCAATCAACCAGGATTGATTCTTGGTTATTTTAAAATCTGTACAAAATTCTACAATCAATAAGGACCACATAGAATGTTGGAAGTAAACTACTGAAATTCAACAAGCTTTTTATAAAAGTGATAATATTAGAATTTCTTTCATAAAAATCAGAAAATATTAACTATTGATATATGAATTTACTGGGCATTCAAGTTATTTAAATTCCCTCTTTGTGAGACAAAGCTGCTAACATCACAGTCCCTTTGATATTACAGCTGAAGTAAGCAGACTTGTTGCAAGAAAAATACCAAAAAGGTTGAGATTTTTCAAGACAAATCTGGGAATTTAGACATGTTTTCCATTCATTCACTGGAGCCTGCGTATCAAAATTATATAGATCACCAAAACAAAAGTCTCAAGCAGTAAGCATTTTCATGTCCCTATTTTAATTCCAAAAAAGCTGAGAGATGGCTATAGAACCTGTTACAAGCAAGAGAAGAAAAAGCAAGCTTAAATTCTTAAACACGGCTGTTTTTTTGCTCCTGATAACTGTATGTTGTGAGGCTGTTGGTGGTATCTCAGGCTTCTGACAAGGAGAGAAGATGGAGAGGTCATTTGGTCTGGGACATGCATGCACTAACACAAAACATGGGAGTTACATGTAAGCCAAGGGATGCCAGATTCCAGTATGCCTACTCATTTCAGAACTAGCTGCAAAGTCTCTAAGACTTCTTGAGAAACAAGGCACTGCTTCTAATTTTCTAATTTAAAAATCCAGTTTCAGATTTTGCTACTAGAAATGCAAGGCCAATAGCCTTCCACCTATTCTCTCTTGTATATATGCTAATATAATTGTTCATGTTAACTTGGAGCTGAGTTGCTGTCACACCTGAAAGCATTATCTGTACTTTTCTTTGAGGAGCAACACTGGCGAAGACAGAATACGACTATGTACTCGTATTGGTCTTAATACAACATTGTCTAAACATCCTATTTGTCAAGCTCACAGATCTGTGTCCCAACAGTGTAACCTGAATTCTGAAACTGCACACAAAGAAAAAGAGAACACCATATTACCATTCACTCAAGAATTAACACATTATTCCATTGTGCCCCAATGTCCTGAGTATCCATATACTAACAGCATATCTTGTGACAAAGAAATCTAACTGGCAGATTCAGAAAAAAATCCAAACTTCATGTGACCTCAAAGAAATGTTTCAAATGTTTCAAGAGGACAGTAAACCACAGATAAGTGATTGGAATTTAATGCTTTTCCCATGTAAAGAGCTTAAAAGTCGTAAGTTAAACAAAAAAACCCCCTCTTGACTGCTGTTTTGTTTTTATAATAGAATAAAGAATTCAAGTATTCAACTTTATAAGAAGGTATCAAAATTGACAGGGAAAAAAACAAATATCATTTGTACACTAAAACTTGTCAAATAAAAGGCAATTGCCAAATTCCTAAATGTCAAAATACACACATATATATGCAAAATAAAAATGTGTCCTTGCCTTTTTGTTCTTTAACATAGCTCTCCTTACAGTTGTGCATGAGCTGCAGAATCCACTGATGTTGAGCACCAATGCACTGCCAAGCTGGGTCTCCAGGCGCATGAAGATCAGAAAGATATCTGTAAAATCCAGTCAAAAAATCACAACTCTAACTTGACACACTAAAGACCTCTTTAAAACAGACCAAAGATGTATCAAGAAATACCTTTTTTTTACATAATTTTAAAAATTCAAGAATAGATGTTAAGACGCAGTTGTATGCACTGCATTCTCCTTCTTATTTAGCGAGGCAGAATTCCACCAAAAACTTACAGAAATAAACAAAACCATATACCTTTAATATCATATTAATATGCATTTTCAGCTGTGCCTCTAGTAAAGTATGTGGGAAACTAAACTATTTATCTGCAAGGTTGCAGTTTAGTGCTTCACATTTCACTTGGAACCAGCGATGACATCTCAAGCACATAAAATATGGTATTTTTCTTCCTACTGTATATGTTCTGATTGTATCATCCTGTAATCTTAACAAGTAATTACATAAATAATTAATTTCTGGCAGCTCATTAATTTTAGCACATGCATGTACAAACAAACGTACACCAAGCTTTTGGGTTATTTTATGTTTGTTTGTTTGATTTGGTCTAGTGTTTTTTTTGTGCACACATGGTCTGAAAAAAAAAAAGGTGGGTAAAGAGATAAAAACGATTTGGGCTTCTAATTTGCAGAAGCAAAACACTGTCTTTAGGGAGAGAGGAGTATTAGAAGCCAGCTGTTGTGATTTTGAAGAGAACACGGAAGGAATGCAGCTTAATATATGGCATTCAAGACTATCTGACAACAGTACTTTCAAAAGAGTATTTTCAAAAAGTGGTAGCTGCTCTGCTATTTAAGGTACTCCATTATATTCTGCATTAATGAGACTCTGGACAGATTAAAAAGATTCAAGATGCTTAAGGTGAAGTATATTGATATATCATCTCAAGCTGCACAGGGGAATGTTCAACTCCCTCACAAAAGCTGTACTACTACAAAAATATCTAATGTTAATTACGATTGTGTTGCACAATTCTGTCATCTTTGACAATTGTCCACGGTGCTTAAACAAAAAATAAACCGTCAAAGTAGGCCTGGTTGGATGGATGAGAAAATTACACAACTAACCATTTTGACAGGCTGACATTTATAAACCATGAGCTTAAGACCTTCCTCAGTGTCTAGAAGGACTTCAGTCTTTCCTCAGGCACAAAACAAAAAAAAATTACCGCTTGGTCTTGAAAGAAATACATCTATTTGGCTGTGAAGTGCTATGGTAAGCTATTCCTGAACAGTATAAAATAATTAACAATGCAAACACTAGAATATAGTGAGAGGAAAACATGAATTGAAGCCTAGTTATAAGCAATGAATATCTGAAGGAGAAAACCATAGTTTATCAGGTCTTGCTCAGCCTTAGACTTCAAAAATATGCAAAATAAATGTATCAAGGAAGAAAAATAATTCATAAAAATAGCAGAGTTTATGCAAACTACTTCAGAATTAGGATTTTCTTAATTTCCTTTTAGCTGAAGTGCTCTGAAGAAGACTTATTTCACACCTTGCCTACAGAAAATTTACACTAATATAGCTGTGTTGGCATATCTAGAGTAGCGAAACTAATAATTTTGTAGGCTGGGATTTTATTAACTCATTAGAACTAAATTATTCCGCATTCATCTACTCCCTGGTCTCCTCCATTATACTGCCGTACACATGGTATACATTTGGCAGTTACATTAACTGTCTGCTTTAACATAGGCTGGGGTATTTTTAAAGATTCAATACTTTAATACAAGGTATGGGTCCAGAAACAAATCTAAAAAAGAAATTCCAAAAAGAACCCCCCAAAACTCAACCAAGAAACAAAACAACCACCAGTCAGAAAAGAAATCCAAACAAAATCCAACCAGAATCAACCACATGTACAGCTGATTCCTTCAAAGGATCATTAGAAAAGGTAGAAAGACCTGGCTTAGAAAAAACATCTGCTCTTTAAAGTTTTCAAGACTGACAGAGAGGAAACAGCAGTGACTTCTTCACAGACACAAAACATTTAACTATTTATCTTAAAACACAATTCCAACAAATGGGCAATATTTATATAGCATCCAAAAGAATGAGAAGCACTCTACACAAATGCACACAGGTCATTGTAGTCATAAACTCCTAACATAAAGGGACCTAAGATACCAGTGCCACACTTGGGCATGTGTGACTGGGTCTGGTGCACACATAAAACATTCAAGACCTTGTGGAAGCATCAGGATGTTACAAAAGCTTCCCACACTGCACATTTGGTTCATGTCTTTTAAGAAAACTGAAAAAAGCAGTGAGACTGTCAAGACACACTAGGAGCCCTAGCAGCATCCAAACATCAAAAGCTTCCTAAATAAAGCTATCCAATGTTCCAGAGCATTCTAAAGTCTGGCACCAAGGACTGTAAGGTTCCATCTACCAGCAGAAGGTCCGTTCAACGCGTGTCAGTATCCCGATAGCACACTTGGGCATCAGCTTCGTGAAAAGCAGAAAATCTAGAAGCGTTAATGAAAACTGAGGAACCAGTTCATGTTTGTGAAATATAAAGTAACTGTGTTATTTAGTCTGAGCAGTGAAAGAGCCAACACCAAATTCAAACAACAGTCTGGTTTAAAATCTCCCTATTACCTGACTCAGGATGATTCCATTTCAACACCAGTCAGGCTAAAGTGCAAGACAAGTTAATGACGAATCTATTTTGAGGTATGCAAACTGTGAGCAACCATTTCAAACATAGCTTGCAATATGATGGCTTAGAGAAACCAACAGGATCCAAACATGCCTTAAACACTTAAAAAAAAAAAAAAATCAAATTCAAATCTCAATTATGCTTCACTGCCATTATGTATATAACAGTAAAACCTCAAAATACTCTAATTACAGCTTTAAAGCCAGTATTTAAACCCTACTAAAACTCGTCGTTACCCTATTTAGGAAGCATGTAGATATACTTCTAACATCATATTGTCTGATAAAGGCATTAGTCAAATGATTACCTTATATAACGCTTCTGATCATGCAACGTTGATGGAGTTTCAAGCAGCTTATCCAACAAAAGTTCTCGCAAAGCTTCAATTCGGGTTTCAACTTCTGCATAATCTAAAGCAGGGAGCAGAAATAATCTCGTGTGCCCTTCCATAGTGTTATGAACTGAAAATTATGTTATATTCCTAGGATATCAGACACTTCCGGAGTTAATGTGGAAATCAATATAACTAATTTTTTAACAAGCCACATCTGAAAATTTTGTACACGACAGTTGTACAAAAACAGAAAATCAGACTTTCAAGGCTTTCCAACAATATGCCAGTGAGAGATATCCAAAGTCACATTTTAATTACTGTTATCTTTTTTTTATGTCCAGTAATAATACCAAGCCCGAATAAATAAATAAAATAGGCAATCATTTCATGTTTTGCAGCATACACCTCACACAAGAAAACTTGCCATAAACACTGCACAATTAATTTCTAAAAATCCATTATTTATATGTATGAAAATCCATTTCAAAGCCACATAAAGCTCTTTAGTCCATTATATGCATTTTAGCCTTTAAGTTAAAAAACCCCAAACCCATTGAATTGGTTCATTTCTTACATTTTTTGAATACTTGAACCTCTGTCTTTCCAAAGAGGGACTTGGCTTTTTCGTAGTCATTAATAACCACATCATAATCACCCTTAAAAACAAAAATTTATATTTGTCAAGAAAAAGACTAAATTCAACAGACTGTTCTCAGTAAATAGAAAATAATTTTTAAAGGATTATACCTTCTGGATATTTCTTTCAAGATTTAAGGGAAGATTGAAAAGAAATTTAAAACGCTGAAGAACGTTAAGCGCATTTCTTGTTGAATCAGCTTTGTCCTTGCGACCCAGCACTTCTTGAAATAAGGTGTCTGCTGTGTTACTGGCTCCTATTTCAAAAAGGATGACAATAACAAAAAGTAGAGAAAGCAATCTGTGGAAGTCACAAACAGATTTTCTTCATTTTAATGAGTTATTCAAGTTTTTTTAGAGCAAATATGTAATTATTGCTGATTTTCATACTTTTTTGTTCAATTGTGTTAACATTTTACGACTGCTGAAATACTATTTCACAGTGAACCACTTAGCATTTTAATGTGGTAAGACCCCTGTGCAATTAAAAACAATCGTTCTTTCCTATTTCAAATGCTTAGCTTTGCTGCAGATATTTTATAGTTTGCTTTGGCTCCAGATGTACATTTTACAACCAAATTAGGCATCTCAGGATAAGGAAAAAGCCATAGTTTTTTCTTTTTAATAATTAATATCATGGCTTTAAAAGATCTGACTAGGTTTTGCAAACAATTTCTCTATGTTTTCAAATCAAGTCTTAAAAATTATTAGCAATATTTGATATTTGAGTCACTAAAAAGTGCCCATGATTGAGACAAAGACAATGTCATGACTGAAAAAAGTCTAAACTAGCTGATCACAGTAACAGAATGAATACAAATTGTCTTCGAATTGCATTAAAAAAAATCTTACTGCCTTCATCATACACAGGATCAAGCCCATGTCAACAATTTCATGCATTTAAGTCTCTATAATATCTGTGAATACTGATCAATAAATACATTAAATGTAGCCCCAAAACCTTTTTTATCCAAACTAAAAAGTACTGTATTTTCTAATAAAGACTGTTTTCTAACACAGAATAATAAAATTTCATTTACGGTAGGGAAATTTATATTGCATGTGAATATTTCTGTTTTTCAACTTGTGACTTACTTTTAATTAAACCACAAAAAAAAGTAGAACTGTTTTAGCCTTTTTGATCGTTGCGTGTAGAAGTTTCTACATTATCTGGTCTAGTGACTATACTTTAAGCAAAGATGAAAAAAATTACATCAGTCTCGCTGGGTGGCTTGCATGCCATTTTCTCTAGTCAACACTGTGGGTGGCCTGCTCATGTTAAAAGTAGTCTTTGTAAAATAATTGTTGTATCTAAATAATGTTTAAACTTTGTTGAAATTTTGAAGCCTTGATGTAAAAAAAGTTTCGTCAGGACAGCTATTTCTACCACATACTATTCAGTATAGAATACTTTAATCCATTAAGGAGAAAGGCACAGTGAAAACAGTTAGCTGGACGTTTAAATACAGACCAATGATAAAGTATGATTTTTCTCAAGGTTATAAAAAATCCTTGTTTTGTAAACCCTTCCATTAAGTTAACATTTAGTTTGTTTGAATTCATATGTTCCTTGTCCATTCTTTTTAACAGCCCAGAAGCAATGCACTGTACCTGGGAATTGCAGTCATATTCAAAAAGGTTTTTTTTTTTTTTTTTAATTCAACGCAAACCTTTTTAAAAAGTAATTGACAACTGCAGGAAAAGCACAGTGAATTCTATCTTTATCTTGATATGAATTAATTTGCTGTACAAATCCTCAATTCAGGTAAATGATTTTACTTTTTTCCCTAAGGGTACTTTTTCTGTTTTACAAAGAAATCGTAAGATATCAAATTACTTATTAATGTCTTAATGAAATTCAGTATTTTATGCGGGTCTATCTTTTTACAATTAAAGTATTGTAAAGTTTCTTGCCTCCTCATCCCTCCAAATCCTTTCTACATTAACAATCTTTATCTCTTGATTACTGATGAACAATCTAAACCTTCACAATAAGCTTCAGGTTTTATATTGACTTACTATGTTTTCAAAACATGATTCATCTAGAGTGTGTGGATTTTTTTAGTTCAAAATAAATCTCTAGTCACCCAACAGTTGTGTCTCATAGAGCCTAACAAAAACATCACATAATAAAATTTAACTGATCTCCTTTAATGTGCAATTCTTCATTAAATTCATTATAGAGCACTATAGTTTTTAATAATGTATATTTAACAGCTTGTTTAGCAATAATACTTAGCAAAAATGTCAAAACTTTCCACCTATAACATCAAATTATTCTTCTACTATCTCATACCACTTCAATTCAATAATTTGGCACTCTTTTATCATACATTCAGACACTGTGGAAAGCATCCTTATTTTTAGGAGTTTGTAACCAAGCTCACACAACACCAGTTGTCTACGAAATAATGCACCAACAATCCATAAAATGTAGAATTCAGCTGAAGCAATTTTTGAAAGCAGGCCCTGCTACTCATGGATTATGGAAGCTTTTCAATGGTCAGACGAGAAACAAAGCTTTGATCCTAAACTATTTTGCATAATATTATTTGCTCTTTTTAAATCCTTGTGTTCCTACTTCCCTGCCTCCCATCCATCATGACTTGCAAAGTATCATGAGGAAAAGCAGCCAATTCTTTTCACAGCAGAGCCAAACTTAAAATCACTCTGAAGTATCTGGCACAAGTTCCTCTACAGATCCAGCTTGAAAAAGACAGTTTGCATTGTCTACATACAGAGTCCAGCCACCATATATAATCACTGTTTCATTTTATAAATGATAGGTAAGTTTGTGTCATATTAGTGTATATAGGAAAGTATCACAGATCAACAGTTTCTCTTTTTTATTTAAAATCTGTCACACAATTTTGTACAAGGGAAAGTGCTCTACAAGGAGTCTGTGCTTGGTGCATGACAGCATAAGTACAGAACACTGAGAATTGTATGGCAAAAGAAGCATTTGCTAAAATCTCCTACTTCACATGTACAAAATATTCTGCACATAGGCACTCATGCTATAGTCTTTACACAGTGGTGTGAGGTAGTTTTGTGGTGTTTTTCAGTCTTTTTTTATTTTTGGTGGCTCTGAGTTTTTTCATTCTAAACAAGAAAATGAGGGAATAACAACGTTCAAACTACGCATTTATTGTGAGCATTAACGAATCTCTACTGAAATGACCTAGAGCTGTTCACAAACCCCTCTGCTTTCTTTGTGCTCCCCACACAAACACAGAGTCACCGCTTTCTTCATCCAAGACAAGAAAAACAGTGAACTTCCATGTCACTTTCTTGATTTCATAAAACACACTCAAACCTTCCAACACTGAGTCAGCTATCTGCATGTCATTCCTGCTTATTGATACAGCACTAAGGGAAACATCCCTTCCTCTGTGAAAAAAATCACAATGAAACAAAGTAAAATTATCTTGGCAGAAGTCCCAGAATAAAAAAAGAAGTAACTTTTTGATCTGATGAAACACATACCAAACTGCAGCAAATTCAAGCAATCTCTCTCAATGCATCCTTACAGCTAATACAGAAAAACAGAAAAAGTACTGACAACTTTTCAAAGTTTCTAGAAAGAATGTTCATGCCAAATAGTCTAAATGCCAGCACATTAAGTGGAAATGAACCTGTTAATAGACATTGTTATTGAAAACAGCTTAGATTTGGATTTTTTCATTCACTAAAATGTCTTACAATACTGATATTTAGCTCTGCTCATCCTTCTACAGTCCTGTCTATCCATATAGTTCCTCTGTTTTCTTTGTCCACCGAAAATGGAAATGCCACCAAAATTAATTCGAAGTAAATGCTTTAGAACATCTTTATTTTGATATTTATTTTGTTATCACGAACACTGCCAAAAGTCATGGCAAAAGCTGCTACTTATTTCAAAAGGTGTATTATCACACCCTAAAACCACTACTACCAAACAGGGAAGGCACAAGAGCCTGCACTGTTTTCTACTTTCTACCATATTCCAAAGGATATATTAAGGCTTGTTAGAAAGTCAAAAGTCCATAAATAGTTGCTGCTGGAAGGACAAAACTTACTGTTCAGTACATTCTCCAGTTTTTGCGTCATGGATCCTTCTACTTTTTCCGTTCCATCCGCTTCCAGTTTTTGATGGATTGCTGGAATAAAGCATCTAGTTAAAATCCAGAACATTTTAATAGGTGGGAATATATTACATCGAAGTGACACTTTTAAACATTTTTAAAATTAAAAATAAAGTGTTATTTTTCTTTTTAGACATAAAAAATACAAACATGCTTCATAGCAGCAGAGTCTAGTGGAGGACAGGGCTTAGAGCCAGACATTGCAGAATTTTAACCATTACTTCGACACAGACTTCCTGTATCTTCTTGAACAAAGCAATGCTTAAGGAAAAACATGTGGACAGAATAATGTATTAGAAACTATAACCTAAATTACCTACCTTGTAGTAAAGGCATTAATACAAATTAGTATTTTGAGAAGTACCATTTAAACACTAAATACTTGTGCTTTGTAAGTCCCTGATTTCACCAAAAGGAAATTACCAATAATTAAAAGCTAGAAAGCGAGTCATGAATAATTTGGATGATTCCAAAATCAAGTGCTAGAACACTCTCCCACTACTTGTTTTCGTCTATAAAAAGGCACTCTTAAAACACACTTCAGAGTTTCTTGGAGCATTAACCATTAAACAGAAACACTACAACACTTTTGCTCAAACCACCATGAAAACAGAGGGAAGTGGCTTTTTTAAAAAAATTTTTAAGATTTTTAAAGATTTTCTCTCCTGTCCTAAAATGCCAAAATCCCTAGTTCTTATTTCTGTGTGAGATTACTAAATGGAAATGCATAGTATCTGCATTAATCTTTTATTATACTTTGTTTGCATCAAATAATTTTTAAAAAGCCAAGTGCATGCCAGCCCATCCTCCTCATAGTAGCCTGTACTTAAGATTATCCCCAAATGCAGCTTCATACCCTCAACTTATCACTGGCTGCAGTAAGAAGAGCAAGGAGAAAATTTTAGGTCTTTGAAGGCTTGAAGTAAAGGATGGATGGGATTTTTTCTTGGATTGCCAGTTACCCTGGATTTACCCAGCACAAACTATACAAGTTGGAAGAGCAGTTGGAAACCTAGGAGAATCTGTTCCTCATTTCTGAAGAGCTTTACTGTAAGAAGCATACATTAAAAAAAGACAAGGAAAGGCTAGGTCTAGATGCCTCAACTAAGGCCAGAGAAGTAACTGTACTTTTCTGAAGTAACATCTTGGCCAATAAGTGTCCAAGTTTCCCAATACTTAAAGGCTTTCAAGCTTCACAGCTGCTGTGAGATACTAACAAATAATAGTGAAGAGATTAAATGCAGAGCACACATCTCTAAGACATGACTAAATACAACAGAACACCTGCAAAGTTCAATCTGGCAAATAAAATGTAACACGGGCCTTGTTGTAAAATAAACTGAAATTAATTCACTGCTACTTGTGTTGAAAACAATTTTTTTTTAATCTAATGAAAGATACAGAGTTTTTCAAAATTTGTCACAACCATAAATCTAACAAATTAAACCTCACTCACCAGATCATGCAGCTGTGACTTGCAAATATCATTCTTGATTTACTCATTAGAGATTTTTAAAACATATTTTGAGATTGCTACTCTTGGGGCCTTTCTCAAAACTTTCTCAGCCTAACTCAGCTCAAAGCAACAGAGATACAAGTTTTCTACAATTTTCTGATTAAAAGATGGCTAGAAATGCACTTGATGTATCTGAAAAACTTATACATTTCCACAGAAATGTCGTTAAAGAAAAAAGTACCTGAAATAAATCACATCCTTTTAGTCAGATGCAGGAAATAGAAGGTGAAAAAATGTAAGAAGTGAAAGACTAACTCAGTAAAGTATTTCTGAAGAGCAGAGGTATGGTAATTGTCAAGAACCTGGCACCAAAGCACAGTAATGGAGGAACAAGGAACATACTTCAACACGCATGCCCAATGCATGAATAAAAATGCCTTTGGTTTGCTTATCAAAAGATTAATGGGCCTTAGAGGACGAAGTGAAAATACTCTATAGGAAGAAAAAACAAAAACAAAAAAATCAAAAAACACAGGCATTAACCAGGTATAGGGTCATTTTAACCAGATAAACACTGTCCTAGCTTGTGTATTAAGTAAGGTAGTAGACAAAAGGCCAACTATAGTCCAAGTTGCCCATCACACAGGTATTCCTATATGCACACATCTGAAGAGTAGTGGGCAGAGGATAAAAGGAACAGTGCTGTAATACCAGCAGTGTTTCTTTCGTACAGATTTCTTCCTGAAAAATCATGTAAAACGTGTTTGCAGTCGTAACTGCACAAGGACTTGCCAAGGCAAACCACAGAGTCAAATATAAACCCCAACCTTTTTCAAAATACCCTTGTTTCAAAGACAACACAGCACCTCCTTTACTTGCCAATATAGCTGTCATACTTGCATGTTTTCACCTGAGTGACTGACTAAAGTAGTTATTTCCCTGTTTTTTTTCCTTTCACTTAAGAAACTGAAGCCTAAGGTTCCTTGCAAAGGTCACTTCTGAAAAAGTATATTCAAAGAAAATTAATTTGCTAACTTCCCAAAGACCTCTGTGTGGGACATAACTTGCTCACGACAATAAAACACGTCGCAACATATAAACAGCCACCCTTTTAGGAATGCCACTTTCTAGGTTGTAATTAGAATTACAGGAAATAAATCAGCTGAACTCTCTGACGCTGACAAGTGGGTCAAGCTGAGGTGAGCCCTGTTCCCCTCAGCTCAGTTTACAGCTCCTTTCAGCTGACGAAACAAACTTCCTGTTGAACATCTCCTCTGCAGCAGAGTCACTGTCAAACTGTCAGCCAAGCTAACAGGCAGTGAGACATGAGGATCTGATAAGGCAATTCTATTTTCCCAGAAATTAAGCCAAACAAGCAAGGGTTCTGGCCTATTTGAGCTCTTATTTTCTTAGTAAACAGATTCTAAATCACAAAATACAATAAACACCTTAGGACTGCTTTTTATGGTTTACATTGCTTATTTGTGAAAATATCAGTACTCATCTAAATGTGTAATACAGTCTGACAGCACACTTAAAATCAGACTGATCTGACTGGTCTCAACTCATGAAAAAGTTTCACAAGAATCAGTAACTCAGGATTTCCTAGATCAAGGCAATGTATTTGAAACAAACATTGTTAAATGCGTGTAAGTGAAAAAAAATGTATAAAAGCTGTGCAAATACATGAATATGAAGTATCTGCTAAAGCAAGTGTTACATCTCCTAAAGCAATCCTCCTACAAAAAGTAACATCCTGTACTTATTTAGGGAGACCTAGGCAAAATAACTGCTCATAGATAGCTCCACTCCAACAACAATGGAACAGACCTGCAGTTCATAAAGCATAACCACAGGGATTAGAAGATGAGTTTGAAGATATCTGAAGGGGAAAATTGAGAGTCTGAATTTTTGCCCTCAACAAAAGAATACCTTTAGAAAATAAATTCGATTTTAGAAACCTTCCCAAAAGAAGCAAGTTAAAAAAATCTAAACCAAAATGAACTCAGAAAATTTAAATCATATTGGAAGACAAAATAAATATATTCCATAATGATTTTCACTTGAGTCCCTTTTCATCTGTGACAGTTGTATGCTCAGCATCAAACAATATAAGTTGGCAGAACAATGGCTTTCTCCCTAAGAGTTTGTGCTGAAAAAAATCTTTCAGCTTTCAAATATAAACTATTTCTCATGTAGATTTGTTGAAATGCATACAATACTGTTGAAATACAACTTTTTAAAGGAGAAAATAAGACATACAAATTCACCCTTACATGTGTAAGGGCAGAAAAGTACCATCATATCGCCTTGGAACTAGCCAGAGTATAATAGGATTTTCAATATAATGTTCTTCCGTTAAAAAGCTTGAATTTTATAATTATGTGCTGAAGAATTTGTTTTGTTTGGGGTTTTATGTCTGGTGTTTTTGTTGTTAAGGGTTTTTTAAAAATTGCATCTGAGCTATTTCTCTATAGCAATGACAATAATGCTTACGCTCAATTCTTGTCATCTTTCATTTACAAAAACTGTAGTCATCAAATGTTCTGGAGAAAGCTTTGACATCTGGAAGGAGGGCCTGGATGATGGCATCAAAGGTACTCTTTTTTCTTACTACTACTGGAACCCTCTACACATCCAACTTAATAGTTGATTGTTCCTACCATGAATTCAAGTTATGCAATTTTTCCAGGTACACTCAAAAATATCCTGCATATGGAGATAAAAATGGCAAATAAGTAGCTCTCATTTCGAGATTAAATTCATAGGCAGTAAGGGTAGAGATTTTGTTATGAATACTTAACATGAAATCTCAAAAGAGAAATGCATATTAAAACACAGAAGAAGGCATCTATGATCTCTACTGCATCCTCATTTAGGATTTGGCTTCAGAATTTAAATGCTAAATATTGTATGGATAAGTCCCTTGAACTCCAGTGTTACCGTTTTGAATTTTATTAAGAGATTAAGGTTTGAAGTCTCTAATTTTCTTTCACAACAGTATCAAGGCCATTCTTTCATTGTACAATTTTAATTCACTCTGTAACAGCACTGTCTGCTTCCTTTTGAGCACATACGGGAGAGGAAGACAAAAACAAGCCACTTTGGTTACAGACAAAAAGTGGCACCAAGAACCACTTGAGTCCCAAGTTTTGAGTTTATAATTACCTAAAGGACTGCATTGATAAACTCTAAATTTAGGCAAAAATAACAAAGATAAAAGACGCAAAACAATATTATTGTTATGATGACTTTTTAAAAATGAGAACATAGCAATTGATAAAATAGTTTGCCTTCCCTACTTTTATTTTATTAATATTTTTTACATTTCCACTCACTCTCTGACCTCTTCATTTATCAGAAAATCAGTCTTCAAAGGCAAAAAGCCTACACTTTAATAGTTAGAACAAGAGAAGATCAGTCAGTTGTGTTCAGTCTTTCTAAACCTCACATTTGTGGTTTGTCTTAGCCTTCTGTAAATCCTACTAGGTATTTGCTGATCCAAAAAATAATTTGACAAGGTAGCACATAGGTCTGTCAGCACTACTTTTTATCCAAAGCAGTGTTCCTAAAGCCAACAGAAGTGCTAGCTTGGCTGAGGCTGTGCCTAGATATAAACCTTCTTACTCCATGGTACCTGCAACACAGGATCAATTCAGAGAATCGGCATAGTGGTAAATGACAAACCTATTGGGGATGATTTACAGGGCACTGTTGCTCTCTTATCCAGCACAAAGCCTAACTACACAGGACTACAGCAGTCCACAATGACCTTTAACCTGAGAGACATTTTATGCTTTAAGAGTGTGTTTATGTCTAAGCAGTTTCACCAAATATCTCTATTTCCTGTAAGATACATTGTTGTGTTGCATTTGCAAAAGAGAACACCAAATCAGGAAACTGTGACAGGAAACTGTATTTTTATATTAAATTCCATGATAATGCACATAGTCTTTTCTCTTATACCATATTTAGTAAGTGCAAAGCATCTTTACCTGACAAGGCATCTTGTGCTTCGAAAAATGTGCTGAGACCTCCTTTCACATACGCTAGACTCCCCTCATTTTTCTTATTGGCTTGTTTCTTCAAATTGACAACAGCTGTTTTGAGCTGATCAAAACTGAAAATAAACAAGAAAACCTCTGTGACCTTATTTGTTGCTTGAATGTCAACTAATGAATAAAAAGAACAAACTACTTAAAAAATAAAACCAGTTACTTTCAGAACAACTATTAAGGACCAAATAATTGCTAACAAGTGTGCTTTTTAATAGTGACAGCTTATTCTTGGTCCATGGATCTTGGATTTCTAGTTTCAATCCTAAGTGGAAGGCTCCTATTACCTTTTATGGAAAACACCTCTTCATAACACAATAAGTTGTCTTTATATAAACAATAAGTTGTCTTTATAGACAATAAGTTTCTTTTAAACATGCAATATTGCTCTTAGTGAACTGTCTGTACTATATTAAATAAGTGATAGCATCATTCACTAAGTACACCAGATCAACTACTGAGATGTTAGAAGTCTCTTTATCAATGATATTTGTTTAACTCTGCAGCTTAGTACACAACTCTTTTTCACTTTCCATTTTGCAATGATAGTTTGGACACACAGTTCAGAATTGAATGCAATATTCCTGCAGAAACAAAGAAAAGCTAAACCCATTCCTGTTTTATGAACGTGAGGTTCTTATATGTAGTCTACTGAAATATTTCTGAAAGACACTTCATGGGGAAAGGGATTGCCAACTGATCACTGTTATTTGTATGGTAGCTTTCTTTATATCTTAGTTTCCTCATACTTCTATATATTGCCAGTTTGTTTGACTTCACATTTTAATTTTTTGCAAGCAGCTGCAATTATTTGAGCAGTCTTATGTAATGAATTAATTTTCCTTAATCGATTATAATTTTTCTTTTGTTGTCGATGATGAATACGACTTCAGCAGTTATACTGTCGGACTCAGTACGAAAACACCACCATGGACAAGCTCAGAAATGAAAATCATGTGCTTTATTTGTATCCTTAAAGTTTTTCCACCTACCTGCAGGCCAAACCCATCTCCCTAATACAAAATAATCAAACAAAAGACTTCACTGTACCTCAGTGAGGAGAAGGAAACAATGAAGTGGGAAATTAAGACATAAGACAATTCCACCAATTCTCACCCCATTTTACAAAGAGTTGGTAGGAAAAGATACATTAAAAGAACAACACAAAATTTAGCCCAAGCAGCAAGAAGGTTATCACCACCTGCTGGGAGACAAAGTACACTAGTGCACTTAGAGGCATTTTCCTTTTCATATTGATGATGTCACAAAATCATGCCTTATTTCCTGTTTCCATCTGCTGGACAGAAATCACATTACTCAATAGCTGGATTGCTCTGCTTGAGCATGCAAGAAGTACTTACCAGCAGCATTTTCAAACTAACAAAAATCTGTACAGTTCTCCTTTTAAGCACTGTTTCATGTTATCTGATGATCTAACAGCATGTGTAAATAGTCCACTTATATTTGTCAGGACATTGCCAAGAGTAAAAAAAAAATAATTAAAAAGATGTTACACTGATTTCTTAAAAAGAATGTCCTTTAAGGAAAAAACAGACATAAGCTAGCCAAAACAACAGTGCACCACACACTTAGCATTCTCAATACCTGAGGTTACATAGAGGACAAGAACTATTGCTGTGTGTTTCCAGAAAAACAGCACAAATGATACGGGACAGATATTTATACAACTCCAGAATATTTTTAAGATTATACATTTTGAAGTGGGAAGAGGATAAATCAACCAATCACATCCCCCATCTTGCCATCAAGAATCAGATTTAGCCCCCCTGTTCATCTATTCAGCAGTTTAGTTAGAAGTCATTTCCAGAAGTGTCCACAAGCTTCCTGGATTGCTGCCCCTCCTGGAATTATGAGGGACGTTAATGTCTTGTACAAGAACTAGATTCTACTCTCTAGAAACTTTGAGTTTAAGGAAAATGTTTGTCCACTTCCTCATCTCACCCACAATGTCACCCTTTCCAGTCTCCTGAACAAGCTTTCAACCATCCTGCTCCATAAGAGGGACCAGGTATTTATTCAAGCTGTTACTTCACATGAAGGTCAGGTCTTCTTTCCTGAGTGTCTTTCTCAGTTGGCCTCTTCTCACTCATCAGAGAACACCAGGCACATGAGCCATCCCACTTTATTCTAGTGACAGGTTTGTCTAATGCCACCCAAGGAGCTCCATTCCCTTGGGCAGCACATGAGTGTGTAAAGACACTTAAGGTTAGAAGCTTCCAACTGGTTTTGTAACTCAACAGCACTTTCAATGCCATCACTGAACCACATGGGTAGCACTCTATCCCTTCATTTAACTGCAAGCTGTTATCACCATGCCCTGATATTCACAATTGGAAGTCTTTGTCACTAAAGTGTAAACCTGCTGGCAAAGATGTTCCCACCTCACTTTTTCCAATTCAACTCACTTCTTCACTAGTCTTTGTCATGGACCTGGTTACAGAAGTAAAAAAGGCTGCCTTCAAAACAAGTGACACAACCATCTGTGAATCTTCAGGATGCACCCCCTACCTGATGCTTTCCCCTCCAAGAGCTCCTGTGTGCTTCACTGATGTCCCCAGGCTTCTGCAACCACTCTTGATCTGTTCTGCATCTCTTCTGGCAGTGTCAATGCTGCCCACAGGAATGAGCAACAAAATGGCAACAGTACAAGGGCCAAAGGTAAAGAATTTTTTTTTTTTTAAGAACAGCTACATCAAATGCTGTTTGCTCTCCCTCAGCTTTTTTAAAAACTTCATGATCCCTGAAGTTACCAGATTCTGACAGACAAAATAAATTTTTAATCACTCCTCTTAGTTATGTGATTTCAAAAGAAGCTGCCACTACGTATGTATTAGTTAATAATGTTCTCTTGCTGTTGTTCTGGTTCTTTGATGTACCATCATTTTGAGATGAAATTCAAGTACTTCTCAAGTAGACTAATGGTTATTTCTAGAGCTTCTAAAACCAATCATATCCACAGCCCCAAAGCCAAAAAGCAACCCATACCTATTTGTATCATTAGATTAAAAAAAAAAAGTACGTTAAATAAATTTGGAAAGTTGTATTTCCTTTTAAAATGCTAATCAGAATACCTAGATGAAAAAAAAAAATACAACAGAAGAAGCTCATCCTCTCTACTAAAAATGACTTCCAGCATTATCCTAACACTAACAGATCAAAGTTTTTGAACTCAGTTATGCATGAAAAATATATTTGTGTAATGCATTTATCTATGTATGTATCATGAACTATATTTAAAAATTAAGATTTAATGGTCAAGTTTTTAAGGGATTTACCTTAAAGGTCCTACTCACTTGCCCAACTTTTGTTACCATAGCATTTTCCATAAGCATTACCTGATATCTAAAAACTAATTGATACTAGCAACAGTTTCAGTCACCTGTTCAGAGAGCCCTTATCCTGCGCCACTTAACACCTGGAGTTTCCGCTTTAGGCCATGCACCTAACTTCTTGATTCATAAAGGGCTTTGGTCTGAAGAAAGATAGCTTCTATCTGACATGAGGGGGATGAGGGGAGGCCCCCCTCCATTAATTAGTTGTTGTCCAAAATGAAGATTTGCTCAGAAGAACATTGAGCAAACTTCTAATCAAGCAGAAAGACCAGAGACAATAGTGACTACAGGTCTATTACTGTAACTGCAAACCACCAGTGACACATCTACTATATAATGAAATATCATCAACTGACTTGGATTTAAAACAATTACTTATGTGATAGCAACAAACCTTGTTGTTGAATGATTCTCAATCAGGTACCAGGCAGCAGAAAAGTTTTCACTTGTGAAATCGGCACTCATCCCAGGAAACAGTGACTCTAAATCTTTTTGAGGAAATCTGCCCCTGAAAAATGAATATTCATTTCTTCAATGAGACATTGTGAACAGTTTACAATTAAAAGTCACATAAAACCCATCAAAAACAAAAAGCTCAAATCACTTTCCTGTTAGACAGAAATCTAAACCTTTATCTGATCACAAAATTAAACCTGCTGTAACAGACATACAGTATGATTGGGAAAGTCTCAAATCTTATCTAAGTAAAACTAATTTTACCATTTTGATTTCACACAAATGTCTGTAAAGAACGCTTCTATTTAACTTGAAAATGGCAGGACATCAACATGTTAACAACTTGCAAGTGGTCTCACATCATCATTGTCTATTGGTTCCTGTACAGCAGAAGTACGTAAAGCACTTTTTAATGAAAACCTGATAATTTTCATCTCTCAGTCCAGACACACTCAAGGCTTGGCCATGTTCTTTCCACCATGCAGTCACAGTCACTAGGTGTGCCCTCACCCTGTTCTTTACCACTAGCTGCATCCCTTCTTCAGAAACTAATTGTGGCAAACAAGTTTACTTTTGGTCAGCCCTGAATTGGTCAGTCCGTTGGACTAGATAGACTTATGTCCCTTTCAGCTGAACTATTCTCATCTATTCTGCAAATTTATTATGTCATTTTTCGATCACAATATCCAATCTAAAAGTCAATAAAATGCTTTCTGATGCTCACAAGTTACGAGAACTTCACCATACAAAGCATATTGTATGCAAATGCAAATCTGCCACACTTAGTATTTAGCAAACCTGGGTGGTAGTAGTAATCCAGAGTCAGCTTTTAGAATTACATTTAATACGTATGAAAAGCCATTTAAATGGACACAAAAGCAGCGATATGTTAGTTTTAGTTTTTCTGTAATCTAAACATGTTTCAAGATAGTTAAAGCTGTTTTTATTATGAAAATTAAACAGCCAATTAAGTGAAACAAAACTAAAGGCATGCACATTAAAAAGTACAATTATATAGAGGACGAGTTGTTTTCTGGAAGTTTCTTTTCATATCCAAATGGCCATTAGCGCAGACAGGTACAAAGGTCCTACGTACATAATGACACGGCACAGAAGTCTTTCATCAGTAGCACCTGATTACAACAGTGGCATGAAACAATACTTTTTAAAAACCGAAAAAAAAAAAAATCAAATGAGATGCAAGGAAAAGTGATGACATATGAGAAGTAGAGATACAGGGGAAATAGTATGAGAAACAAATGTAACAACAAAAAAATAGAGGGTTCCAACATTTCTCTGTGTTCACTGAAAAAGTGAACATGTTAAAATAAAACTTTAAAACTTAAGTGGCAAGATCCAGGATTTCCAGTGAACTCGAAATTTCATGAATGACAGTAAGCAAAAAATGCTGATGTAAGAAGGAGAAGAAAGTATCAATTTATTCTTCATTTAAAGACAATTTGATATACCTTATTTTTCACTCAAATTAGTCAAAAGTGCCCAGCAGGCACATGGTATTACTTCACATGTGATATATGGTACAGCTGTACAAAAAAGCATTTATATTAGATCCATACACGGTGGCATTTTTTCAGACCACATTTTTTAGTACTAAAAAACAAAAAAAAGAAAACAAACTTGAGTTATCTCAGAAGAGACTCAACCATTCTGTGCAAGCACAGAACGAAAATAGAAGAAGTATATGAACAAAATTTTGCTTCTGTTTTTTAGAACTTCCATGTATGTTCCTAGAAACCAAAAGAAACACATATAACACAAAAAACACACACACTCAAACATACCATTACCAAATGCTACTTATTATTGCAAGCTTGTAAGACATACATGACAGTTTATGCGTGAGCTATACAACTCCTAGGAGAAGAAACTCCACTATTTTCATCTCTCTCTCTCTTTCTATATATATATATATATATCTTCAGAAAGACATAATCAATTCCTGCAAATGAATCTTGTGCACAGACAGTGTGACAGTAATGAAGGGATTACTGTAATTACAGTAATGAAGGGATCTTTTTCAATTTGATGTTTATTGCCTTGAGAAGTTATTAGGAGCTCTTTTACAGCAGATGTATTTGTGTAGAGCCATAAATTAACAATGCTTTTATCCGTGCGGACGTATTTTAGACATAGTCACAACAGAGTAGAAACATGAATGTGAATGTGTGAGGTATGTTAACAATATGTTATACTCCATGGTACAGTATCCTTACTTTTGTCGTAAATTTTACCAGTAGTTTTTCCACTAACAGATATGGGGAGCTTGGAATGACTTGCTACAGCTGTCTTCACAACAAACTCCTCACTAAAATGCTCAAACTGAAAGCAACTGTATTTCTAGAATGTCTGGCCAGATACATCTAAAGAGACTGACTGACTCCACAAACACACAAGTTTGGTTCATTAACTTCCATTAGTAAATTAAGTCAGTCAGTTTTTTGGAAGTTGTTCTCATGAAAACTTGCTTACCATTTACTTATAAACAAGCCCATATGTGACTTTAGAAAGTATTTCAGTTTTACTTCCTTCAACATAACAGGGTGAAGATGAACTAGTAGCAAAAGCTTAGACCACGCTGAAAACACGATCAAACTATGGATCATTTTTCTGTTGATCTCCTCGTTATGTAAGAATCACCTCAGAAAGCAACTCTGAATATTTAATCATGATTAAAAAGCAATCACTGTCAAAGAAACTGGGAACCACAAACTGAATCCAGAAAACCTCAGAAAAAGAAGAGTGAGGTTTACCATGCTGGACAATTCTAAGTATTTTGCTACCTTTACAATTTCAGCAAAGGGACAGGGTAGTACTTTCTGCTAGGCACACTATTTCATCTAAAACAGAACCACATCTGGTTCTAGACCTACAGTTAATATTTTAAAATAGTCTTATTCATCCCTCAGCAGCAATTTTTAATACTAAAGAAACTGAGATTTTGCATACTGGTTATATTAATGAGAAGTATAATAAAAATACATTTGGTTTCAAGCTACTATACACTTCCACTTCCCTCAAATATATTTTGTGTGTATCTAACACACATCTAATCTCAAACATATTTTGTGTATACCTAAAATAGTGGTCCCTGCTTCTCTGTAAATGTCATGCACACCCACTTCGGATTCAAAACACGTAGCATTCAACTGATTTACCTGCACCACATTTGGCTATCAATACAAGTCCACTACCTCGAACTTTAGGTTCTGTATAGCTTGACAACTAATAAACCTAATTTAACAGCACAGCATAGATTGGCTTTTACAAATTCTACTGCAGAATTTGTGCACATAGAGAGCATTTATATTCTACAAATATTTAAGATGAGCTGGAATCTCCATCGGTAAATCACAGCTTACAAGCAGTTACAACTAGGTAAGAGTAACAGGACGCAATGGATACTAATGAACAAAGCCTGACTGCAAATGCAGTTTAGCAAGTTCCATTTTTTCAGTAAAAATTATTTCACTCCCAGAATTTCATAGTTTGCTTTTCAGCATACGTGACAATATTTGCAGATTAAAGGTGAGTCCCAAAATAGGACACAGCCACCAAAAGGTAACTTGAACCTCAATTCCCCAGCAGCTTACAGGTCAAGAAGAGCAACTTTAAATAAACAGAGATTCTGAATAGCAACGAGTATAAACAAGCTCCAGCTAGAGCTGCTTTACACTCCCCCCTCTGTCTGGTACCAGTCAGACTCCTTCAAACTGGCTTTGTACCAGCTGTACTATGTTAATAATGTGTGCAAGAATACCAGCAAAAGGGACACTGGTGTAGACTAAACATGACATCAGAAGGTGTTAACAAAGGTCTCTCCAACAGCAAGGAGACAAGGATGCGCTCTGGCAATTTCTTCCTAAGTAGCACTGGGCTCATTAGAAATATGAAAACTAAGTGGCAAAATGTGGTAAGAGAAATCTACTAAGAGATTATAGGCTGGTGGCTGCAACTGATGTATCAGCCTAACAAGCAGAAAGTGCTACTTTATTTTTTATTGTCATAAAGCTAGGGATATATACTGCAACTCTCTTCTACAGCTTTCTCAATTTTTCTGCAAGCTCCTCTGCTCAAGTTTCCACAAGCCTATCACATTCAATGATGAAATCTACTGCATTTCCATACAAGCTATGTAAAAATAAATAAACACAGCCTCCAGAAAATCTTTTCCTATCTCATGGTAGCAAGCTGACATTTACCATTAGGTGGCAGCGTAGGATCATCTGTTTCCTTCTCCCAGATGAACTGTTTTGGAAGCTGGCGTGGGAAGAGGGAAGCATCTGTATTGAGTGGGTGGATACAGATGTGGAATGTACTTAGCATGTCAGTGTTTGCTTTCATGTACAAGATGGATCCACCATAGTGACCTCTGCTACGTGCAGAAGAACAAACACTATTCAAAAATTTTCTAACCACCACTAGGTTTGACTGCTCTTACTGCTTTGCAGGGAATTAATTTTCTTGGTCTGACAGAGAGTTAGAGGAGTCAGGGAATCCTTGACTAAACAAGGGTTTGTCGTGCAGGACAGGAAAGTATGTGGTACATCGGAACAAGCAATTCATTCATAAATCTCACACAGATCTAAATTTTCCACTAACAGATTTCAACCAGTGTCTTTAGGACACGGGTGTCACATACTCTCTCCTAGAATCATTCAAATTTCTGAATGATCTCATGGTGGTGGGACACAACCTACCAACCTCTTCTTATAACAGCTCTAATGTGCTAAAACCGACCCAAGAACTGCCACATCACTGTTAAGGTCTGCACTTTCACACCAAGTTCTGCATTTCTCAGCCTGAGACAACTATTCTGTATGCTTTTTTTCTTCCTGCAAAATATTTAAGACTTCTCCTGGAAATGCTGGCAGCCCATGATTTGGACACATGCACTCTTCACTGGATTAAAAACTGGCTGGATGGCTGGGCCCAGAGAGTGATGATGAATGGAGTTACTTCCAGTTAGTGGATGGTCATTAGTGGGGTTCCACAACTCAGTATTGGGGCCAGTCCTGTTCAATATCTTTACCAATGATCTGGATGAAGGGATAGAAGTAAGTTTGCAAATGACACCAAGTTGGGTGTTAGTGTTCATCTGCTGGAGGACAGGAAAGCTCTAAGTGGGATCTGGACAGGCTGGATTGATGGACCAAGGCCAGTGGTATGGGGTCCAACAAGGCCAAGTGCAGAGTCCTGCACTTTGGATCACAACATGCAATGCTAGAAACTTGGGAAAGAGCGGTTGGAAAGCTACTTGGCAGAGGACCTGGGAGGGCTGGTCGACAGCATCTGAACACGAGCCAGCAGTGTGCCCAGGTGGCCAGCAAAGCCAATGGCATCCTGGCCTGTACCAGCAATAGTGTGACCAGCAGGCTCAGGGACGTAATTGCCCCTCTGTACTCAGCACCGGCTATGCCATGTCTCAAGTACTGTTGTTGGGCTCCTCACTGCAAGGAAGATATTGAGGTACTGGAGTATGTCCAGAGAAGCACAGTGGAGCTGGCAAAGGGTCTAGAGAGCAAATCATATGAGGAGTGGCTGAAGGAGCTGGGGTTGTTCAGCCTGGAGAAGAGGAGGCTCAGGGGAGACCTTACCACTCTCCACAACTACCTGAAAGGAGGTTGTAGCGAGGCAGAGGTCAACCTCTTCTCCCAGGCAACTAGTGACAGGGCAAGAGGAAATGGCCTCAAGCTGAACCAGGAGAGGTTCAGGCTGGACATCAGGAAGAATTTCTGCACTGAAAGGCTGACCAGGCATTGGAACAGACTGCTCAGGAAGATGGTGGAAGTCTTTAACACTGTAATGATGATATTGGAGACCTTTTCTGACCGTAATGATTCCATAGTTCTTTAAGAGTTTCTGGCTACATCTGCATAACAGCACAGCCAGGAAGAGGAAGGTGGCGCAGACCTGCATGGCACTTAAAGCCAGCATAAAGATGGTGATAGACCACTAAAGCCTTGTATGAGTCTTCACTCTGAAAATTAAAAAACTAGAACTCAAAGATCAGGAATTTCAAACACTTAACTTTCTGGTGGGAATTTAATACCTCATAGCACATACACAATAGGCACTAAGCTATAGCAATACCAAAAACCCCTTATCTGATTGGATCAGTTCTGTGTTTTGAAAGATGAATGAAAAACTGCTAGGAAGGCAGGAGAACACATGCATGCAAACATCCTTCTAAAAACACATTTGAGACTTCAAGGATCACCACTGAAATGCAATAACCAGCAAGTTCCCTTTTCATTACAATACAATATTTTTTTTTATTTATCAACTGAGACTCTTAATGAGCTGCATGACACAAGAACTGCGATAAATTTTTAGAAAATATGAAGAAATGATCAGCCAGAAATTACGGATACTTCCTACTTGCCAAACTTTCAGGCTGAAAGATGATGGCCTGCACATTGTACATACATGTAAAATATATCTTGACTATGTAAAAACAGTCAGGATGATGAGTGTACGTCCACAGTTTTTTCTTTGCATCCTTGCAACATTTGAAAAGAGAATTTCATTGCATACTTTGAGCATGTATGTTACTTCTACAATATATCCAAGGTAGTATTCTAAATGCTAGCAGAACATGTTAGACCCACTATGATCTATCTCTTTAATTTACAGTTCAAGCCTTTTGTTAGGTTGAATCTCATCATTCCCAATTAAACTCCAATCTTAAGTCTACTAAGTTGGAATAATTTTTTTTGTCCTTGTACATGCCTAAAAGTTGAATAAAATGCTCTGCTGAAGCACTTCTGCTCATTACTTACAAGATCTTTATTCTACTATTCCAATGTCTCATTTGCAACACGTTAATAACACTCATCTGAACGACTCAAAAGCTATAATTCGTTTTAAAACACATTTTAATTGGACAAACTACCATAAAAAAGTCATAAAAGGAACTTCTAGAACTAAGCATAACCCATATTAAAAAAAAACAAACAAAACCAAACCAACTAACTCTTTCCAATGCTGCAGATAGTCTTTTTGTACTGTTTACTGATGATTGATAACCACTTTCTACAGAGGGCTTCTTTCAGTCTGTAGTCTACTCACCTTCCTGTCTTCTCTTTAGAATACTCCTACCTAGCTTATCGCTGTCCTATTTTCTCACATCTATTTTTCACTGTCTTTCTCCCTGATCTTCTCTTTAAATGTTTGTTTACCACTATTTGCATAATGAATACAAGGTACTCCTTTCCCTTCCTTATCAGCCATCAGGCTGCAAGGGTTATAAATCCCACCAGCCAGCCAGCGTCAAATACTTCAGTTTCAAAATTGCAATTTGCACATGTTTAAGAAAAGTGTAGGGAAGTCAAAGGTATGAATAAAAGAGATTCATTATGCTGCAGAGTCCCATCTCTTTGTGCATGCAACTTGGCTTCATCAAACAAGGCTTTTTTTTACTTTAAAGCATCCTAACAATTTCATATAATTTCCAGTGACAAATTATTCCTATGTCTAGTAATGGTTATTGCTAATATCTTGCTTATTCACTCTCTTTCTTAGTTTATAATTGCCTTCTTTTTACTACCTCGTACAACCTCCATAAGTATTTACAAACATGTGAGTTTAGTTAAACTATATGGTATTACTGATTATTTTATAAAAGTAAACATCAGACTGCTCTAATTTATCAAGCACACTATGAAAGCTTTTCTATTGAGGAAGCGATTTTTAATTAAACGCAGGATGTTCATCCATAGTCACAACTATTAACATTGTGCTGTCATCCATAGTATGAGGCCAGACCAGGCTTTTTGTCTTTCCTCCTCTCCCTTCCCTCACAATGTACCCTCTCAATCCCTCTACACAATTACCTGTTATATTGATAGCATTCCTTCTTTCAAAATGGTGATTTTCAACACCAGTGCTTGCCATAACCTTGATGATTCACTTGCAATGAACCTGGAGATCAATGAACTCTGTTCAATATACTTGCCCAAAGGTTTCCCTATTTCCTCCCCTTCCATAAGGTTTTTTCCTAGCTGTATTTATATGCTTCTGACATATTTCTTTTCACACAAAATGAGATTTCAGTAACATTTTTTAATGCTTTCAGATGAAACTTTTAAAATATAACATTATTGGTTTTCTATTTAACAAACATCCCAGACTAAATCAAGACGACTAAATTAAATCAACCCTAAACTAATTTTGTTTAGGTTTCTGTAAAATAATTCTTAATCTATCAAATTGACACTGCCTTGACTCTAAGAACTATTTTGGTTATGAAGTCAAATACTACGATAGAAATTTCATTAAAATCAGAACAAATTACAAGTAACTGTGCCAAACTCTATTTACAGAATGATGTGTGGTGAGAAACCTATGGATCAAGGACTATGAAACAGAACAAGTTATCTTGACTTAAATCACAGATAAAATATTGAAAAAGCTGTTGTTCAAGGAATACAGAATTTGAGAAAAGTAGTTTCAATGTCAGCCAGTCACAACTGCTTCTTACAACATTTGAGAAGGTATTATATGAGTTTTGAGATTAAGTGCTTCATTGAAAAAAGTAACCAGGTAATATTAATCTAGCATCATTTCAAAGGAGACTTGCTACCATAAGATGAATTAAAATTTAGTTTTATGCAACAGAATATATCACATGGATTAAAGAATGAATTACAACAAATCCCCTAAACCAACTGAACAAATACATGGAGAAGCAAACCTGAGAACTTTTGTAGGTGAAGTTTTACTAAAGCCCACATTACTCTTTCATCAGTATTTAACAGCTTTATCACCAGTAATTTTTTATAAATAGTTGGTAAAAACATTAAGAAGAAAGACTGTCATCTGGACTTGTCAAGAAAGCAACAAACAGAGGTCAAACACAATAAGATACAGCTAGAATAAAGGAATCCAGAGAATTCTTACAGAATCATGAGCAACCATGCCTGCAGCAGAAGTAGCAACTCAAGAGAATCAGCGAACAAACCACTCACTGCTAATTGTCACTGTAGCACTGTGGCAAAAAAGTTACTACAGAATATTTAATTTACAGACAAAGATAAAGGAGGGAGAGTTGAGGAGTGACAGGATGTCTTCTAGTAAGAGGCTGGAACGCTGCTCACAGTCCTAAGGTCCGTATTTTATCAGGGTTTGGAAAACCAAAGAACAAAGCAAGTACCTGTGAGAAGTTGTATCAGAGGCTAGAAAAAAATACTTGAGAAAAACTCTTCAGTGTCTTACAAAAAAAATGGGTTTGTAGTTTGAAAAGAATGAAAAATACATATTCAAACTAGGAAAGAAATTCATAGCCAGAGGCTGGGAGGTGACGATGGATCCACTAAAAATCCCATTCAGATTTTGGCAAAGGGCAGCTTTCCCATCAGAACAAAGTAACAATAGACAAGGCAGATTTTCTCCAATGCACTCCTCCTCAAAAGCAGAGTATTCAGCAGTTGAGACCTTAGTAATAATTTAATTTTAAATTGCCTGTGGTTTTGGTAGAGCTAGTAGCTTGTTCAAGAGAAATATTATTCCTAATGCTATTTCTAGAAGTCAGGCAGGTCTGGAGCTCTAGGAGTGTCCCATTTAAAGCCCTCTAATTCCATTTATCATTCACTATAAAGTTTCCATTTCAGACCAAAAATGACATGAATTCCACCATACTTAAGAACAAAAGTAAAGAAGACTGTGGGTTGGAAAACAGTATTAATATTGCAATAAAATAAACTAGCTGATGCAGCATAATAAATCACATTTTACAGTACAATTTTAGCAACAGATAGCAATCTAAACATCCTTAAAAGCCCCGTGAAACTCAAATGCAACAGTAGGTATTCCATAACTACAATGTATAAATCTGAACCCTTAGGTTATTTACCAATCTTTAAAATCTAAACATCCCTGGAGTTCAATATATCAGGCTTTTACATTATCTACAGCTCTAATTGGTGACCCAAAATAGAGGATTATGAAGCAGGATACAATGCACACTAACAACCCCTTTCACTACCAAATAGCACACCAACAGCTAATAGATGTATGGGTTTTTAGAACCTTTCCCTGCCCTGTAAACCATTAAACTTTTCTGGCATTCACAAAGGCACATATAGAGAAAAACCACTAAAAAAGTGGATTAAAGGCATTTGGTACTCACTTGTCTATCTCAATACCAAGCGGATTAGCTGGACGCAGGGACAAGGGGGGAATCCCTTTGTTCCTGTCAGTGCGCATGTCGTAATAGTTCATTTCATCCACCCAGACAGCAGACTGATCCAAGATACCTAGAGAAAACAAAGTGCAGATCCTTAAAACAACAAGGGCAGTCCAGCACCATCAACTTCTAGCATACTGAATTAATTTGAAAAATCCTGATAAATATAAAATGCATGCCTAGGTAATACACGGGAAGACACAAGGCAAAACAACCTGGATGCAATTATGCTAAATTATTTTATTAGACCTGCCAAAGAGGTATTCATGGCTAGGCATCAAACATTGCCCTCTTGCAGACTGCACAGTTTTGTATATGTTAGGAGCATTTTCCTGATCACAGAGTACCAGTATTTTCATTCCTGCAGGTATTTCGGTGTCTGTTCAAAACCTCCTCACCTACTGCTTCCAAAATTATCTCTTACATGGAAATCCTGTTATTTACATATTTTAGGGAGGAATCCTTTTTGGCGCCATTTATTACCCAAAAGGCAAGTGAACTGTGGCCACACCCAAAGATAGATGATTCAAAGGACACAGAAATTACTTTGTTTCCAAAGGCTTATCACAGATAAAGCATAAAAGGTAAGGCAGAATAGGTCTTGGACCTCAGCTGAAAATGGAGCCACCCATACTCTTGGCCTTGCCCTCCTCTAACATATCCACCATATTCTCAACATCAGAAATTACTCCATCCCCACATTTACCCGTTTTTTAAAAATATGAATCTCCTCTCCCATCATCGAAAGCTTCAATGTGTAACATTTGCACTTCATTCACCTTTCTTGTCATTAAGATTTTAGTGCAGCTTGGGAGAAATTATGGGTTATTTAACTGTCAGCGAACTGCTGAGAACAAGAGCCTAAAACAGTTCTTGTGGGAACTCACAAGGGGTTCTGAAAGAAACATTTTCAATCCAGAGGGTATTTAGACTGGATTCTAGATTAAGCAGAGGTCCTAGGCTGCTTGGCAACATAATTTCAATGGTTAAGCATCTCAGGGTAAAGAGTTAGGATGTTCCGTCTTGCAGGATGGTTTGAATTACAAATAAGAAACGGCACCTTCCTTTAAATGATTAACTGTCAGCTCAGGATTTAGGTGTAAAGCTCATGAGCTGGTTTTGTATTTATCAACTACACTTAAGAGTAAATAATGGATCTGTAATTACATTTTTTAAAGTTTAGAAGTCTAGTGCTACTCCTTGCAGTAAAGTAGAGGGCTACTTTTCATTAGTCGCTGACGGTTTTATCAGGATATTGGGAAAGGATCAATTTTACATAAATCATGACTTCATGTATATTTGCACATTTTAGTGATATATCCTGCCTGTTTTAGATAACTGAAAATCATCTTGAGGTGGATCTATTTCAAACACACATTTTATATAAAGAGGCACTCAGTCATATATTTATTTAACAAAGAAAATAGATGTGGATTTGAACAAGAAATATACCTATTTTCTCAGGTTTGAGCAGTTTGAAGGAAACAGTTGAAGTTCCTCTGCCACCAGACTTGGTAGTAACAATAATGTCTCCCTTGTCGTTTTTAGCCTGTCCAACTCGACACACAATTTTACTGGCAGACATCCATTCAGCAGTTAGCAGACAGTTGTGCCCACAGATTGTTAAACCTGGGAAAAAGAAAAAAAAAAGAAATACCCTACTGTAAATAGAAGTGTCTTTTGAAATTCTGCAACACAAATACATTTACGATGCTTCATGTATTTTACATAAATACATGCCTATTCACCAGTCCCCTACAGTAAATTACAGTCAAGGAGTCACAAGTAAGTTTTTTTTCAGATGTTCCATAGGTGACTTCAGGTCTTTTGTCCCAGTGACACTTCATGAGACACTGTAGCGCTGCTTAAAACTCATTTTAATCTCTTCCACCAGGTGTGGGTTACTATGACTTTTATCTGTGAACCTTCCATGAGAACTACATGCAACAAGTTTTCATAAATTCAGTCTACACGACTTTGCATAAGAAAGAAGACACTATGTAAAATATTCACAGTGAACAATGTCTCTTTGATCTTGTTTAGTAGAATGTTTGTGGATACAGAAAGGTTTTTTGGCCAAACTAGTATTAATTGACAAATATTCTGTCCCAATCCCTTCTGTACAAAATCCATGATGCAAAACTGCCTTTGTTATATGAAAGAATAATCACGCAATGTTCACTCTTTCCTTGTAGGCAGAGACTGTGGCATATTAAAATATGTCAAGCTTTATTGTTTAAGTACATCTCTTACAACTTAAGAGTCAAGGTAGACCATAATATAAGGTCCAAGGCTTTCTGAGATTTTATATCATAACAGTCTGACCAGCTGATTAACTCAACTGATCAACATCATTGGTTCTGGTCAGATCAGGAATCTGGATGCTGGAATAGATGGATTGTTTTCTCAGATCTAGAACAACAGCTTTCATATTCTTAATTGGAATTTTGCTGCCTTGTAAAACTGGTGAGATCCTAATTTCTGTAGTAACAAGTTGGAGAAAAACTTCAGGTGCTTCTTATTAACTAACAACTTCACCAAGAAACATTCTGCCTTATGTCCAAAAGGACAAGGCTGTACTATTGTGTTGGCTGTAATGGAGTATAAATTAGTCAGGCACAGGAGTTCCTCCCCTGTTGGCTCGACTTTTGTTTTTAATTTCTAGAAAGCACTGACCAATTTAAAAAATACTTACAAGCAGAAAAAGGTCAGTATATTTGGCTCAGAACCAAAGCTTCACACTTACTTTTTCTCACAATTTAAATCTCTGACATGACACAGCAGACAAATTTGGCAATTTTCATGGTTGTTAGATACACAAATGTCCTACTCCCTGCCAAGAACTATTTTGAAAGCGAAATCCAAAGGAAAAAAAAAAACAGAAAGACACTGAATCTTATTACAATTGAAATTAATTTTACTTGAGCAAGGACAGTAGATTTGTTTCATTAAGAGGTGCCTGAATAAAGTGGGGGTAGTAGGGAGAAATAGGATACATATGCACAAAAAGAAGCCTTAAAATGAAAAGATATTTTTTGTTATTTATTCACAACATTTTAACCAGGTCAGGGCTTTAGTTTTCACAGGGGAAGAGAAAAAACCCATACATTTATGATGTGTGGATCTGAACCTTGTGTTATATTACTAAATCTTTTCTAATTTTATGCCAGCATCTTCTCTAAAGGAAAAAAGACCATGGTAGGAACCAACACTAACTGAAAGACTTTAACCAAAACATTCATAAAGAGATTTTTGCCCTAGAAGTTCAAAGGTTGGAAATCATGCCTCAATTAAGCAAGACTTTAAAATCAAGAAATGAACTACTGAAACACAGTAGGGTACAATTTTTTGAAAAACTGTTTTATAGGTCCTTGTATCACTTATTTTCTATTCACTGGAGGTTCCAAAAGCTCTCAAGAGAAGCTCACAAGATCCAACACTTCTGAAATGATGGCAAACATCCTTTGCCTGTATCTAAAAAATGTAACAGAAAGTTAAAGTCTCTTGTAACATCTTATATACCATACTAAATATAATAATGGCACAAGACAATTTATAAAACAAATAAAGGGATGGGAGAGGTTCTGATAGAAACATGGTACCTGTGCTTTCCCTTTAAATAAAACTTAATTTGAACCTGTTGCAAGGTACAAGATCTTTAAGAACATCATACTTGAGATTCTAGCTTTGATGTGCCTTTCAATAAATGGGAATAAGTAATTCTCTTATTGAGACTTTCCAGTTTTGGTGAAGCTTTTAGATGGACAATTTTACAATGCCTACAAAATGCAGCTGCAAGTGTCTTAAAGGACAAACTAACCCTTGCAACACAAATGTTACACATATCTCCATGAGCTATAGAATTACAAATAAAAAGTTTATTTTGTTTCAAAGATACAAAGAGATTACTAGAAGGCACTCTCTTAAATGAAACAAGTCATGTTCTTCTAATACGCGATACTCTGTCTATATATAGAAAAAAGTTTCTTGCTTTTCATTTTACTCTAGTGCATCCCAAACTTCATAAACTTTATCAAAATTTCACTCAAACATGCTTAACTCTCATGCCTACAAAGCCTCACTTTTGCAAGTATTTCCATTCAAGTCACAGTGAACGATTACACACCTAACGTAACCATTAAAAGAATCTTTGCATGTCTCAGACCGCAGTCACTTACTGGAGAAAGCTGACAATAAAAAAAAAAAATCCCAGAAATCCATCATTTATTTTTATCTCAAATCATAAAATTATTAGCAACTATTTGTTACCATTTTTACTTTTAAAGAAATACAAGAAATACTAGCAGTTGGTCAGCTGTAATACTGAAGCACATGTATGTCAGGAGATGTCTTCCTTCCAAGAACACTAGCACTGATAATTTCTAGAGGAGCACACCAATGAGCTAATGAGTTATTGAATGAGGTTATGAATAATGAGTTATTCAATGAGGTTATTGAAGTACATCAACCACACAAATACAGAGAAATATACTCACCTCAAACATCAAAAGTTATTTGAGGATTTCTCAAAGAAGACTCATTAGCGTACCACAACCTCATCTAGTAGCTCAGGAAAGTACTACTTCCCTCTTTGAGAGACAGCAAACTGAATCAGAAAGCTGTAGTAGCTTATGCTTGGCCATAAAGCTCATTGTAGTGGCCATGAATGGAGTTTGTGAATCTTGGTTTACAGCCATGAAACGAAATATTTTTTCTAGCAAAGCCAAACCAAATTCCAATGGAGTTCAGAGGAGTCATGATTCCACAACAAGTTAGACAAACTGTCTCTAACATGACTACTGAAGTACACATATGCATAACTTACAACAGAAATAAGGGAAATTCCAGTAGTTATAGTTAACTTAGAATTCCAGAAGATTTTACGAAGTTCTTCTTGAAAGGCTCACGAAAATTAAGCAACTCTAGGATATGAACCTCAAGTGGATAAATAGCTTGTTAAGATAAAAACAGGGTTACAGTAAAAGGTATGTTTTGACTGAGGGAAGTTTTCAGAGGGTATATGCTGGGATCACTTACATTAAGTATATTCATAAAATACAAGACAAAGTGGTTACAAAATTATATTACCAGAAAAAATGCAGAACAGAACTTATGAGATTGAGTATATACAGTACATGCAGTAGATGAACAGCAGCTGAAATTCAATGAACAAAAGACATTATGCACACAGGTAGAACCTCAAATTCACAGATGACAGGCTCAAATTGACTATTAACCCTCAGGCATTGAATCATGGAACTAGAGTAGGCAGAACAACCAAAAACATTAGTTTGGTACCCTGCAGAAGAAATACAAAACAAAAGCCAAAGCACAGTGTTGTGCCACAGTGTGTTCACATCCTGAACTCTGCATGTAACCAAGCGGATGTTCACCCATGACTGGAAGTGAAACCAAAAGAGACTCACTGAAGAGCAACATGAAGGGCCAAAGATACATCCAGAAAATTTAAGTAAGCCAAGATGTTTCAGCTGGAAAGGAAGCAACAGAGCAGCTGTGTGGTCAGGAGAATCATAGAAAACATCTTACTCCCTCTTTCAACATTGTAATTACCATTTTAAAGTCAAAAGAGCCATGGAAATAGTTCTTCACATAATGTGTAGTTAAATCACTGAACTCTCTTTGTCTCAACTGTTGCAGACACACAAATCAACTTTAATTCAAGGAACAGCAACCCACAATGACTTTCTCAATACAGTGAAAACATCTCTGGTAGGAATGTTTCTGAGCAGAAATTATCAACGTCTGGGAAAGTAACAAAGGTGCATCTCATTACATGTACCCTCTTCTAGGACACTCCAATAAGCCTTCACTCTTAGTGTTCATGTTCAGCACAGGATGTTGAGTCACATTAGAGGTTCCTTAGCAAGTCTGATTAGTTACACATTGGGCAGCACCCCTGAATTTATGGATTCAAGCACATATTTATGTAAAAGGCATTCCTCATTCTGCCCAACATAGACTTCACCATGCAAAAAAACCCAACCTATCTCTATACATATCCAAAATATTGCATTCTTCAGTATCAAGAGATTGCTTTTTAACTTACCTATGAGGTCTGTAGGCCCAGTCCCCAAATTTTCTCCTCTAATTGTCACTTTTGTCCATGAGATGCCTTCATTGGGAGAGATGCCAGTTACAAGTGGGGGCTGCCGTGCTCGAGACATGATGTCTATTCACTTACTGAAGTCTGTGCTGCTTTTATCTGTTCAGTAAGAAATAAAAAAATTAAAAAATTAAAAATAGTTATGTTATGCAAAAGAAATTATTAAAACCCTTTCAATCTGTTCTTTTAAAATGGCAGGGAAACACGAATGTGAATATGGAACACCACTTAAAGCTTTTTTTGCCACATGGTCATAAAACAATAAACAAGAACTACACCTTCTTTGCACTTCCTTTTTTATAAATTAAATATAGCTCTAGTTCTGAACTGTAAAGCATATTCAGAAAAATATTAAACATTCCAAAATGCTTCATGAAACTGTGTATACATACTCCAAAACACTTATGTCAGAATTCAAATGAGTCTATTCAAACCTCTATTTGAAAGTATTGTATTTCTTAGAAAGTTTAGAATTGCTGAACTAAGCTAAGCAATAGACTATGATTACATATTTGGATGACTTCACCATCAAAATTAGACTTACTGGCATAGACAGACCCATGTAAAGAAGCCTCCTGCACTTATTTGTATAAAGCATCAACATTTACATAAACTGAGAAAATTAAAACATGATTTACAGACACTACAGTAGCAGAGACCATCAACAAAACAAGTAATACCCCAAAAGACCAACAAAAATGTACATAAAATTACTGGAAAAGCACTTCCAGAAGAATATTCCTTTGTCAGGAGTCAACTCCAAGCAGTTCAAATAGCTCTGTCATACAACCACCAATATGGTACACGTCTTTCGTGGCCTACATTTAGTTTACTGTGCAATTGATCATAAATTCCTATGGATTATTAAGTTTCCTTTGTGTAGCTCTGCAGCTACAGCAGCTGTAAGAAGCAGATGAGTATAACCTGAAGCACATTAGTTACCACTAAGTTCCCCATTTTTACAACATTTACTAAATACTATCAGAATGCCAAAAGGCCAGTTACAAATATATAACACTTTAGTGTGAACAACTTTAAAAGTTCAGGTTGGTAAAAAAATAAGTGGAATATAAGCCAAGCCTCATAAGGCTTCTCCTATCTATTGCTATTTTGAATAGAGATGCGTTTTCTATTTTTACTTGCAAATCGTCAAGTCCATGAAACCCAGAAACTCTGTAAATCATCCCTCACAAACTGCAGAAGAGCTGCAGTTTCCAAGGACATGCAGTTAGGAAATACCAGAATTAAGTAAGACACATTTGTTTCAGCTGCTTCTGCATATACAAAACAAATTCATTGTGTCAACACACACCATGCTTCTACACAACCTCCCCAATTTTTCAGTGATACTAGCTAGATCTAACATGAGAATCAAAGAGGCTCCCACTGACTGTTTTCTTTCTTCACATTCCAAAGGTGAAAGCACGCTAAAAATGAAGATGAAAATAGGAAAGGCAGGAATCAGGAGGAAGATCTTGTGGTGAAAGGTGTCTATACTACAGATGCACAGCAGGTCACTTGTAATAAAACTTTACACCTTTTTCTGACTGAATTTCAGAGCCCAGAGCCACACGTGAAGTCAGTATGAAATGCACCCTGAATAGAGGGAACACTCTGAAATACTGAGGCCCTAAATAACCACCTCAATTCTATACATACACCTGATTTCAAATATCTACTTCTCAGTTTCATACATTTAAAATAGGAATGCTATCAATCATGTCAAAAGCTATTTTTCAAGACAAATTCATTAATACAGAAAAGGCATTTACATACTCTGAACACAACAGAGCTATTAGTATCTTCAGAGAACTTTTCAGACTTCCTTTGAAGGGTGTGCAATTAGTAATAGATGCAAATTCATGCTGAATGTGAGCCACGTCCAGTACACGAAGGTAGGCTGGTAAATGATAACACAGACAGTCTGTATCTGGTCTGGTTTTGTACTTTTAGCAGGCAAATCTCATGATCTTTCTTGACTGGCTGACTTCACAACTTTACAAACTATGCGTTTAATTAAACATTAGTTTTTCTGTTTTTTTGCAAACAAACTGATGAGAAAGGAATTAAGTTATATATCATCATATGGCTGCTCTTATTAGTCTTACATGTAAACTACAGGAAATTTTTACACAAGCACAACATGAGGCCAGAGAAGTGACCACTCAACAGATGCAGTATATAAAACTGTGGGTATAAGGAGGGGAGGACTATTATCAGCAGAGTGCAAAGAAATCAGCTGACAGCCAATTCCAGCTACGGAAGAGAAGGTTGTGCTCCGAGTTCCCTCCCTCCTGCTCCTTTGTGCCCTACTTCTATTTCTTTCCCAGCACTGGTGATTCCCCTCCTCACACAGAGACAGATCCTGCCTCACTTCAAAGCTGTGGCCAGGCCCTTGTCCTGCAGACAAACTGTACCCTGTTGATTCTCCATCTGACATTTTATCTGCAAATTCAAGCATGGAGGGTGAGAGGTCTTAGGTCTTCTTACTATCCTATTCTCCTTTCCAATCCAGACACCTTGGAAACTCCTCTTCCTTACCTCCCATTCCCTACTCCAAGCCTTCCTGTCCAGATACTCCACCTCTACTACTATTGATCCACTCCCTCGCCACGAGTAAAAATTACAGACCTTGTCTTCTGTCAACATCCCTACCCCTGGTGTGATAAGGCTTGCCCAGCTTTCATCTCTGCTGCATTCAAAGCTAAATTACCCCAGCATCACATGACAAAATAACGGGCAGCACAGAAGAAATAAGCTTCCCAGAAAGAAGCTTGTCACCTGGAGGAATCAGAACACAAAACTGCATGGGGTGTATGGTACAAGATGCGTACGCACACATGTTCAGACCTCTCAGAATCTGAGGTTTCCTCTGGAGTTCTGTGCAAAGAGGATGTTAGAGAAGAATCGAGTGCCTAATTTGATGGAGAGGAAGGAGAATAAACTGCATCTACGCCTCATAATCCTATCAACATAGTATTTGCAGCTTTTCTCATAGATCCTCAGCAGAGCTCCAAGGTATCCAGCAGCTGCAAAGGAACAGTGGTGTTATGTCCTCACATACACACCTGATCAACTTCTGCAGGAAGCAGCACATGTCCATATACCAGTAAGTCAACATAAAGAACCCCTTTTACTTTTGAGCAATATTTTGTAATGTAATGTAGAATATTAATCAGCAATAGAGACATAAAATAGCCATCTTCAGGAACTTCAGGTAATACGCACAGGAAGAAACCTTGAGGAAAACAAGGAAGTAGGAGCTACTGTGATATTATTTGGTTGATTCCCCTCCCCTCTTTCAAAATATTATGTTTTCCTTGCATTGCAGCTATTGTTTCTTTCAAAATACCTACAATACACAGGTAATGGGCTTGTTTCAATACCAAAATTCAAAAGTAATATTACAACATATTTTTCTGGATTTCAGAAATTGGCACTAGAGCCCCCTTCATGATGAGCTAAATAAATGCAATAAAAATGCTGAGCCTCTTGAGATCTAATATTTCTTCCAAAGTATTTTTATACTTACTGCAGAATTGCTTTAAAATACCTCACTGGAATGAGAATACCACAGTAAATCTCAACACATTACAAAAGCAGTACAGCACTGAGATGCTCTATTATTATTATTTTTAAACAGTAATTGCTTTCATTTGTTTCAAAGGAAATTTTTTGAACATGTCATTACTATAAATATCAAGCAAATGCTTGGGAGCCTTCAATTTATTTATAGTATTTCTTCTTCTTCTTACAAGAAACATGTCAATAGCTAAAATGACTGAATTGCTTCTTGGGAAGCCTAGGCAGTATTAGTAGTACTACTGTGGCCCAAGAGCAAGTTTCTAAATTTCTTTAAAAACCCAATTACCTTTCCATTTCATAAAACAATACAACCATTTAATTAGGAGCTTTTGCTGCCATTCTGTAGGTTGCTCTAACACAAAATGTATTCTTTACAAATATGTATTATGTGTAGAATAATAGTAAGACAAAAAAAAAAAGAACCCTCTTCCTGAAAGACTGCTTCTCACACAGACTAGGGGAGATTGCATAAAGACAATTTTTCATACAAGGTATTTCCTCTGAGAAGCCAGGGTCACTGAACAAGTGTCAACAAGACTATTTTTTTGCAAAGGACAATCTTTTCCTACACTAACCAACTAAGGTCTCTTTCCCTCTTTATTTCTCCCCACCCTTTTTTTTTTGTCTTCATTTCCTCACACTATCTCCCCAACAGTTTAACATGGATGACAACTGTTTGACGGCTCCCATGATCTTGCCCATATTATCCTGTCATAATTCTTGCTATGAAAGTACAAAGACCACCTACTACAAAGCCATCTTGAAAATGCCTTTCATAAACATCATCTTTGTCTTTGCGTGAGCTTCTCAAATAAACTTTCTCTGACAAAGGTTTGGTAAAAAAAAAATCCAGATAATTCTGAGCATTACAAGTTTGCTAAAGAGAGGACACCTCTCTTTAGCCTAAGAAAAGCCACTTTAAAAACAAATCACGAAGCAATGAAATATGTAGTCGAGTGTAAGGCAAAGTCCAAGCCTAGTTGTTTTTTTGACTTGCGTAAGCCTTCAGTTTAAAACTGGTTTAAAATCAGAATTCTTAAGCAGGTTAAATAGGAAGACAGTTCTAGTGACTAAAAATTCAGTTAAAGTTTTTCAGGGGTACTTTGTCACACAGACCCAAAACTTAAAAGATTCTTGAAGCAGAAGACAGACTCAAAGTCAATGCAAGGGCCATGGTCATCTAGAAAAGGGAATCAAAGCAGTCAAGAAGTGAGGGAAGAAAAAGCCTATTTTTCATCATTGAGGAAGTCTAAGCTCCAAGCAAGCATGCAAGTCTTACCATAGCAAGTATTTATTTGTCCTCAGTCACATACATGTGACAAAATAAAATTTAAAAAATTTTGAAGCAAGAACAGCAAAGCATCACCCACGTGCAAGTCACAGCATGCCTCAGATGTTGCTGTTTTCTTTAAAACAAAAAACAATCCGAAACCAATAGATGAATTAATCTTATCACACTAACATCACAGCATTAAATAATTTCCAAATGAAAATCCCTTATGAAATGCCTTTTTAAACGAGCAATAAATACTCAGACTCCAGAACACAAGTGACAGACTTTTCACCTTAAACTGCATAAACTTGTGCTTCTACTAAATAAATCTAATAATTTGTTTTCACTAGGAAACCCAGAGAGTCCCTGGAGAGCAACAGACTATGACAGAGTCAGAGAAGGGACGCAGCAAATGACCCCAAGAAAGGGTCAAAATGCTTCCTATATGTTTGTACTCAAAACCATTACAAAATGATGAAAAACACTATTGCAACCTTTACTGTGCTTTATCTTCCCAACAATACAAATTCAGTCAGACAATCTACATAAACTAAGAAATAAAAGCATCTAAAGAGCAGCACTGCGAAAATAACTGACATTTATTAACCCCTCTGGAGATCTTTGGTGCCCTAGAATTGCCACAGCCTTCAACACTGCATTAATAATATAAAGTCCATTCCTGCAAGCCTGCCAGAAAAGACTGGGAAGTGAGTAAGCTAAACAATACTGAAATTCCAAGTGATATTAAGAATCTATGCATGTTTATTTAAATAATAAAGGAAGACTTGTCAATTTAAACAAGAAGTGCTTGCGCTTCTTACATTTAGGGGGGAAGAAACTCTTCAAAACAACGCTAAGCTACTTATAATGAAAAGATGAACAAACAGAAAAAAGTGGGTAATTTCACCATCACACATAAAAAACAAAGCCTCATTTGTCCTGCCCTGTCATATCCGGCACGTTGATTCAAGCCAATGTTAACACTGCCAGACACGTTAACCTACAGGACAGCATTTCATGCCAAAAATCAGTTTCAGTTTGGCAAGATGTGCAAGTCTTGTGACAGAGAGGGCAAAAGACAAACAAAAAAAAAAGAGAATTGGAATATTGAATGACATAATGTGACACCCTTTGGCTTTTTGAAAGGGCTCCTGAATATTCCCATCAGCCACAAAGGGATTTTAGAGATTTTAGCTTTAGGGTAGCCAAGGGATGAGCGCAGCAATTTTGCTCTCACGACAGCCACGGTGGCGTAATTCCCGCAGCATCTCAGAGGTCCTGCTTCCCTCAACCCAGCCAGGTACACCTTCGGGGCGATGTATCTCGACAGAGGGAAAGCCAAATAACCGCAGCGCTCAAAGGTTTCCGAGCCACAAGGGATTCCGAGGCTCGGACGCGAGGCAGATGCTGCGAGAGCCCTCGGCTGAGCGCAGCTTCTGCCCGCCCGGGGCTGCAGCTGCGAGGGGGGATTGACAGCGCTCACGGCGGAGCCCGGCGCGGGAGAAACTCCGGGCACAGTTCCGGCATCCGAAATAAATTAAAGTAAACAGTGTTGCTCTCTCTCTCTCTCTCTCATCCACCCTGTTAGCAGCCTCTCGGTTGAGCTGAAGACCACACACCCAGACCACACAGCACCAGCTGAACTCACTCGCACGCAACATGGAGGAGCTGTCACCCGGCCGGGCTGCGGGCGGGGCACGGGGGGGCCGGAGGGAGACAGAGACAGAGAGAGAGTGTGTGTGGGTGTGTGTCTCTGTGTGTGTGTGTGTTTACAAAAGCTGGTTGCTCTCTCCTCCTATCATTGCAGCTGGTTGTGTTCTGTGCGGTTGGGAAGGAGGGAAAGAAGGGAGGGATAAAAAAAGACCTATAAACCTCGCTAAGAAAACATACTGGTCTTGGCCTTTTGTAGTAATGATTTGCACTCCTCCTGTACTAGTTTAGGAGCTGATGAAGGGCTAACAAAGCATCCATTTAACATCAATTAACCTTCTATCTACCACGTGTCAAGAAAAAAAAAATAAAATCTAGGCTACCATAAATCCATTTCCTTGCCCATATTACATGACAGCATCCTGTCAGCTACAGCGCACAGCATATCTATATATTGATCTATTTTTACATCAGAAGTTCTGAGATGTTATTTATTTGGAGAGGGGAGAGATCCCCCGCAAAGAACAACCAACCACACAAATGCCCTTATGACATCAAAACACTGAATTACTTCCACAAACATTCCATTGTAAAATGAAGGTTTGTTCATTAGTATCATACACCATAAACAACCAGAAGGAAGTTAATGAGCCAACATATAACCCTGAGTTTGTAACTCACCAGCAAGATGTAAAAATAGCAAACCACTAAAAATAGATTAAAAAGAACAATAATGTATAATACAGATGAACAGAGGCTTTTAAAATGGGGAGGGTGGTTTCTTTTAGTTCAGAAAATCATTTCATTTGCCAACAGTATCACCTGTTCAAACAGAAAAAGCTGAATAAAACGTTTGAAGACTCATAAAATCTATTTTAGTTAGTCTACTTTAAAAAAAGATTTCCTTCCCGATGCTCTGCTACCATGAACACACATGCCTCCCCCATCACGCTCACCAGCACACAAGTTTAATTTAATACATACACAGTCTGGGCAGCCCAGAACCACAGTCACATTTTTACCTCGGTTCAAAATCTTTTTACCTAAGTGACAATGACAATCTCCGAGTGCCACTGTTAAACAAAACCACCAACACTACAATAATACAAATGTCAGTAACAGCCCTATATACTCCGGTTAAGACATTTTTTTGTTGGGGAAAATCTTAAGAAAAAAATTCCAAAAAACATTGCACCTTATCAATACATTTCCAAAAAAGTTAGCCTTAAAGTTCCGTAACTTTACACTGAAAATAAATGATTCCTCCAATTCATTAATTAGGTCAACATGCTGGTTTATACCTGTTCTACAATGAGCACTTTTGCTGATACATTCAGTGTTACAGCACCTATTTGTTACCAAAACTCCAGTCAGACCAATTTAAGTTTCTATGTTTTGCTCACACTCAACTGGCCAGAAAAGGGCGATAGCACAGAAGAGAACATAATTAAAGAAGGTCTGAACGTAGACGTTTCTCCCCAAAATTTCCATTTTCATTACAAATTACATAACAACTCCCCAAAAATTAATTCATCTATTTGGTTAAAAGCTTCTGTATTTATTCTGATTTTCTGTATTTATTCTGATTATGTGACACATCACCATAATCTAGGACCGTTGTGACAAAAGCCCTAAACATCTCTATATAAACATATATATTAAAAAAGTCAACTCGGCTTTACACAAAACTGTATCACAGATGGCCATAAATCTCCCATTAATTTCTAAATTCTCACAAAGCACCTCTTCCTACACGTGCTTCTACCTCTGACAATCGGCAAAGTTTGCTTCATCCTTCATTATCCTTACTGTCCTCCACTTAAGCCATTCATCTCTCTTTTGTTCTAAAGTTATTCACAATTTCCTCTACTTCATTTTAGTCAATAGGAAAACAGTAAAGAATTATAATACCCTCATCATCCCTCGATCTTACGTTATTCACAGGCAGAAATTCGAAAACAATACCTCAAGCATCAAAAACTTTCACGTGTGTTTATGCAAATACATTCAGAAAGATCCAGAAGTTCAGAAAAATAAACCAAATAAATCCCAAAGGGATGAATTTTTTTTTCCAGAGAAAAGAAACAAGACTCCACAGATTTTTCTTCTAAGCCCTGTAACTATACACAATATTCTTTGAAAAAACACTATATAACCACTGTAATTACACAGTTCACATGGTTGAGGTTCTAACTTGGGTGCTTGTAGGTAGGACAAGGCAAGACTAATTTTTGCCGTGTGACTTTTCTGGCAGTTCCTTATGTTTCAAAAACATTTAAAAGCGGAGGCACACACTCATGTAACTGGGATTCCCGTATTTTTCATCTTCTCTCCCAAACACATCTCTCTGGCCTCTGCTCAGGGAAGTACTCAAGCCACACGCTACAGCATATTTCCTGATTCACAGGGTCAAACACACACTTGGGTCTTTCCCTGACAGATTGTGTGCACAGGTATTTTTCTAACAAAAGCTGCCGTTGCCTTACATACTCCAAGTCTTCATTTCCACTCACCCGCCCAAATCCCTTCTCCTGTCTGGAGCTGTCACGCTTCCACAGCAGTCAAGTTATCTCTGCTAATGAAAAGGAAACATGAGAGGAACTCGTCCGCTACATACAGACCTTTTAGGTTTTTGCCAAAAATCCCGGGCGCAGTTTTCCAGCAAGAAGCAAGGTACACCTGTTAAAACCACTGTGAGATCCAAAATACAGAAAGACTCGGAGAATTCTTAAATAGAAAACTGAAAGTAATTGGTCTTTTAATTCAGACATTTCACAATTATCTCAAAAAAAAATCAATTTAGTTTGTCCTCATTATTTAAGTGGGCATTTAAAAAGGGATTTTTGCTCAGCATAGCCCACAGTCTTTAACTAATACAGGCTTTTTGATGAACTTCCAAATATAGGGCACATTACTTTCGGGTTCTCTGCAAAGTCAAAAAAAAAATACAAGTCTAAATATACCTAAAAATCCCTGATTTACATTGTAATCTGATCTGCAGACACTTTTACACTGCCAGAGACCCCACTGATTTCTTCACAGTATACCCTAAGGTCTGCCTTTGAGAATGAAACCAAAAATCTGGGAATCTGCAGTTCCCTTAATGTCAAGTGAAAACCAGACCCATTAAGAACTTGGTGTCTCAGAAATTTTTTATTCCTTCAGAACAAAGCAAATAAAATTAGGAAGGAAACACAGGCTTTCACACCCATCACCAGGTGCACTCACAGTATTTTCTAATGAAAATGCTGAAGTCTGCAGAATAACAACATCTGTTGTTTAAAAAAAAGGCTACACAGCCCAATTTCCTTTTGGAGAAAAAGCACGCAACATTTCCAAAATAATATAAAAAGTAGCAGTCTGAAGAATTTCTCCACAGAAGGGAGGAGAGGTGTTTGACCTGTGCTAAGACACTAAATACATAGCTTACTTTTCCCTATCCAAAGCCCATAACATGGCAATCACACCATCAACACTTATTTTCAGGCATTTCTCTCATTACTCAGGTTCTGAGAAAATTACATGCTTCAAGTTGGGGTTTTTTTTATTATTTTTTTTTCCTCACTCCAGGAGATCCCAAAGATGAGATCTCTCTCCTGCCTTTCCATCCTCTGCAAAAATAATCCAATTACTTTTGAACTGAAACGCTGATTGAAATCCCAGAAAACAACTTTCAGGGCAAGATACAAAAATCTTGATCAGCCAGATTTTGGAACTCACGCTTTGCAAGCTGTACACACAGCCCTCTGCTTCCATGAGGAAACATCAATCCGGCCCTGTGCATGCGCTGCCTAATCGCGCCTCACCCGCCAAGCACCTTTACAAACAAGAGCCCCTCCATCACCAAACACCATATTTCTCCCCTGAGAAAAGTAATTTGAAAGACAATGTTGCACGGCCCAGATTTACAGAATGTAGGTGGTCCAAGACAGAAGGTCAGAGTTAAGCTGAAGAGCTAACATCTGACTTCTACTGAAAGACTCTCATTTAGCTGGTTTCAGATAGGGAATGTTCAGGTCAAAGTAGAGCAGCAGATTCCACCCCGTCTGAAAAACTCACATGCAGAATAAATTCACTGTAGCATGTGCTGTTTTGCAGTCCGGGATTGTAAAATGAAGCACTACTGATTCCTCCTGTGGAGGATTTTCTTTGCCTGTTTGCACAAGTGAACACCGATCTATGGACATTCAAAACACACACAGGTAGTGTCTGTCTGTGCCTCACAGGCTTCTGTCCTGTAGTACAAAGCTCTAGCTGTAGATTACTTCAAGGATACTTTCCCTAGCTGTCAGAATCCTTGTTTGTAAGAAACACCTTTTATATTCAGTCTTCTGTCACCATCCTATCGAGATAACTACTCTTTTTGCGTTTTTGGGTTTAAGTGAAGTAGGAAAGGTGAAAAGCCGAGAGTAAACAGCATTAAAATAACTCAAAACTGATGTTTAGTTTCAAACAGTGCTAGAGACCTACTGAATTTACAGCTAAACATCGAAAGAAACTGATAAAGTATGGTTTAACATAAAATATCTAAAACTTTCCATCACCAAAAGAGGTCAGCGGCCTCTGCCTTTCTAGTCAACTTAATTTGCTTTAGTCCAGTTTCTCTGGGAAGAGAAGCATAATAAAGGACTGTATCAGTGGACAGAGTTCCTTTCTAATATGACCTCTGGAAAACAATTAGAGGATTGCATATTTTAATGCCTTTAATGCCTGTTTTTTCTCTCAAGTGCTCTCAACAGCTGGCAAAAACCCCTTGCTCATATTCATTTGAAATCCTACAAGTAAAATCTGAACACTACAGATTCAGAAATACTTAGTGAACAATACCTTTTGTACTGAAGATGAAAGTTTCTTCACATAACCACATCCACTGCTCAAAGGGCAAGGTGATAAATAATTTATTTTAAAGAATTTTTTAATTTTTTCTTTTTTTTACACTCATGACTTAGAACTTTACATGCTGGGTTTTTTTAGAATTCACTTGAAATATTCATTATCTTAGTCCACTGTTCAGCTCTAGAATGCAATAAAGCAGTTACAGGATTAAAAAAACCCCACAACTATCACATCCGTAAAAATATTGTAATTTATTGAATGAAGGCCCTAAAATCACATTTAGATTTTGTTTCAAAAAACCTCCGAACAACAGCACAAATCAGATGGAAAACACGTTTTTTACTCAATACTTTCACCTCTGACAACATAAAAATGTTGTCTTCCCTAGAGAAAACTCTCTTACCACGACAACTTAAAATCATTTGCACCGAGTTAAGTCCTACCAGTATAATGAAAATAATTGCATCTGTTTTAAATGATGTTTCAGACAACAGAAATCCCATCTAAGTAAAAACACTGTTGTCCAAGGAGTGGGCATAAATCACAAAAACTGGAAACTGAGCTATCCATGGGAAAGAAATCAGGACATGCCTTTTGCTGCTTCTTGCTGGGTCAGTGCAGGCTGTTATAAGGTACTATAAAAATAGGAAAGCAAGAATTGCAGAACTTTCCTTCTTCAGTTGAGCCAAAGGTAAAGGAAGAAAACAAACCTGTTTTCCTAAGCCGTGAGTTTGTTCATTTGCACTCCTGTAACTGTTTTGACCACTTTATCAAAAGCAAAAACAAAACAAAGTTTGTAGTAAATGAAATGCACAGAAATCACTGAAGGAGAAAAGAGACTGTTTACTTGTTTGAAGAATGACCTGAAAACATGCGAAGTTGAAGTGACACTACGGTTTTTAACTAAAGTTTAAACAGCTAATATTGGGAGTTTAGATTTAAGATGATGCTCTGTTTGAGCTAGGATGGCTTAATATTTCACTGGCTTTTGATTCTAAACTTACAGTTCTCTGGCTTGAAGCTGTTAACCCACCATGGGTAAGCAAATGGCAGGAAATAAAGACAGGCTGGGAAAAAAAATAAGGAAAAGCTGACAGTGCAGCAGGAAGATTGTTTTGAAATTGAAAAACTCCCTTTTGGGAACAAGAGCATCCCAAATTTCAGACATCTACCCCTTGCAAAGAGATGATTTTCAGGTTCCTGACTAGGATATAGAAGGGGAAGGGAGGAAAGCTGCTTGGCCACCCAGCTCATGGATGTTTCTGGACCACGAGGCAAATGAGGGACAAACGTAGAACTGTGAAGGAAGAAAAAAACCAAACCCAAACAAATAAAAAACCCACAACCGAACAAAATTTAAGTCCCAGAGAAGTGTAACACTTCCAGAGACACACGAATGGAACCAAGCACCTCTCAACCTCTGTGTGTTATTTCAATTCTCTCCATGCTCCTTGGAAGTGCCATTCCCCTGGTACTTTCTCACTGCACTTGCCCAAGTGCCCACTCATTTTGGGGGGGAAGGGGGTGGAGCCCTATCTGAAACTCGGCGGTTCCACTAAACCAGAAGTTCAAAAAAAAAATAAAAATACAGAAAAATGGAATTAACCCCTAACGAGCACTCTATCCAGAGGCCAGGCCTGCCCTCTTCCCCCACGGAGCACATCCTCCAGCCCAACATCCCACACCCCAGAGGTCTTCCCCAACCTCCGGGGCTCCCCACAGCCCCGGCCCGGCCTCTCCGTCCCGCCGGGAAAACCAGGAGCAGCCGCGGGCGGCAAAGCTGCCGGGAAGGGCTCGACCTCTTCCCACGGGATCGCCCGGCACCCACCGGGCACCGCCTGTTCCCGGGGGATGGGGGGGAGGGGGGCGCAGGGGACAGGGAATTCCCCTCCCCGTCCCGTTTG